>CM026401.1:46908709-46959809 GCA_014843695.1 Archivesica marissinica | reverse complement strand
CATTATACAATACATTATACAATACATTATACAATACATTATACAATACATTATACAATACATTATACAATACATTATACAATACATTATACAATACATTATACAATACATTATACAATATATTATACAATACATTATACAATACATTATACAATACATTATACAATACATTATACAATATATTATACAATACATTATACAATATATTATACAATACATTATACAATATATTATACAATACATTATACAATATAGTATACAATACATTATACACTATATTATACAATACATCATACAATACAGTATACAATACATTATACAATACATTATACAATACATTATACAATACATTATACAATACATTATACAATATAGTATACAATATATTATACAATATATTATACAATACATTATACAATATATTATACAATACATTATACAATACAGTATACAATATATTATACAATACATTATACAATACATTATACAATACATTATACAATACAGTATACAATATATTATACAATACATTATACAATACATTATACAATACATTATACAATACATTATACAATACATTATACAATATATTATACAATACATTATACAATACATTATACAATACATTATACAATACATTATAAATACATTATACATACATTATACAATATATTATACAATACATTATACAATCGTTATACAATACATTTACAATACAGTATACATACATTATACAATACATATCATACAGATACAATATTATACAATACATTATACAAACATTATACAAACATTACAATATAGTATACAATTATTTACAATACTTATACAATACATTATACATCTATACATATAGTATACAATATTATACAATCATATACAATACATTATACAATATAGTATACAATATATTATACAATACATTATACAATACAGTATACAATATATTATACAATACATTATACAATACATTATACAATACATTATACAATACAGTATACAATACATTATACAATACATTATACAATACATTATACAATACATTATACAATACAGTATACAATACATTATACAATACATTATACAATATATTATACAATACATTATACAATATATTATACAATACAGAATACAATACATTATACAATACATTATACAATACATTATACAATACATTATACAATACATTATACAATACATTATACAATACATTATACAATACAGTATACAATATATTATACAATACATTATACAATACATCATACAATACATTATACAATACAGTATACAATATATTATACAATACATTATACAATACATTATACAATACATTATACAATACATTATACAATACAGTATACAATACATTATACAATACATTATACAATACATATACAATACAGTATACAATACATTATACAATACATTATACAATACATTATACAATACATTATACAATACAGTATACAATATATTATACAATACATTATACAATTCATGGTTTTACAATGTTTTTATTTATTTATTTTGTATTTGTCTTTTAATCACAACTTGTATTAAATGTAATCGGCCATTCCATATTTTCTTATATCAACACACGTGTAGTAACACCTGGAACGATTCTGATTGGTCGCGGCATGACAGCTTGCTCTTTACACATTTGACATATAATCTCTTCAGGAGGCGTCGCTCATATGGGCAACCGGTAGCAACCGGTAGCAACGATAAAAAAACGTAAAGTACACACACAACTAGCCCCACGAGGAGGCGGAGTCTTATTAAAGCTGTTCTGGACTAAAGTGTGACGTCATGTCAGTTATCTCCACAATGACTTCGACCGATACTTTCACTTATAAATGTTATTTTACATGCGAAGATGCTCTTAAGCAATCGGATGAGTTCATACTTCGGTATGTAAACGAATCCATAACACGATTTAGAACGATTAAATCCAAACACATAGGAATGAATGGCCCGTAGCCACACTGAGGAAAATGAGGAACTCGCCTCTGTTAGAATGCGGCCAGTAACGACAGGTAGGAAAACTCATAAAACTGCCTTCATAATGCACAGACAAGCATACACAAACATAATTCTGGGGGGGGTCACCTAGGTTATTTTCAGATTCTGGCTACGACACTGTTGCGCTACATGGTTAGTTTTATTCACACGTATAAATGAAATACAACGAATCGCATAATTGCGCAGGTTCGACCCCCCCGTCTGAACCTAATAAAATTAATAGTCTTTCAGATGGGACTTTAAACCGATGTCTCGTGTCCGTGCTTTACACCGTGCATGTAAAAGAACCAGAGGAGACTCTGAAATGGGTCTATGTTTGTATCATTGCACTATCCTCCAAAAATCTGAAATAACTAATATCTTCAGGACTTATCTCTCATATGGGTAACCGGTAGCGACGAAACACACACACGCATACTTTCTCGACACTTTGTTAAATTTAGAATAAATTATGATGACAATTTAACTTTATTTATTTTTACAACGATTGCTAAGCAAGTTTTAACAACTTATATTAATCACTATCATTGGCGCGGATGAAAGCGGAAAGCGTAAATGTTGTCATTCGTGTGGGAGGAAACCGGAGTACCCGGAGAAAACCCACCTGTCCGATCTGGCGACCACCGTACCATCTCACATACTTCCCGGTCTGAGGATCGAACCCGGGTTGCATTGGTGAGAAGCGAGCGCGCTAAACACTGCGCTAATCGGACAAGGTTGGAAAATGAATAAGTTAAAATATTTGCACGAGCAATTTGCACGGGCAATTTATGCAAATTCTTTTATAGCGATCGGTAAAGTACAGGTTATTTGCTGTGGTCACACGGGCGTATCTCCAGCTGTTATTGGCGGAGGAAGACACCAGGTGCCCCTTCGAACAGTATTTCAGACACAGGTAGAGCCACCGATCTACCGTAAACCACCGTGAATAGCTATCTCACATGACATAATTATATTTGCTTCGAACCTACTGCTGCTACTATTGCTAAATGAATTCAACGACCGTCTGTTATCAGTATTTCAGAATTTATTATCACCGTTTGTGTTATCTTTCCATCACAGTCAGTGATTCTGTTGAGGTATGTCTTTGCTTTATCAATGAACTCTTTGAATAGGCTCCTGGACACAATAAATAATAAATTAGATAAAGGAGTGGTACCATTTATTGACAAGTAGAGTTTTCGCTACATGAATAGTTAAACAACTTATATTCTGGCATTCATTTTCAATTTTAGATTGCAGTTGTATTTCAGCACGTGTGGTTAACTTGATAAGTGTGTAGATATCTGCAACATGCGGTAAGTTATCTTAGCGCTATTTGTGTGTATCAGTTGTAAAAGTTCTTCCCGTGCTTATGATCAGTGTTGCTTTCATACTAATTTCGTCATCGACGTGATTAAAGTTACGCTTACTTTGTTAGCGTTGTTTTCTTGCGCAATCTCTTCTTCGGATACGAAAGTGGCGCAGTTGTAGAAAGGTAATATTTGTATTTGCTAGATTATGTCTATGTTTTATATGTAACTTTATTTAATACGAGTGACATAACTGAATGAAACCTGGACATTCTAAGAAATATGTGAGATGAACTTAAATACTGTCTGACTATCTTTAGATTGCTATGTTTTGCTTACTAGGAATAAACTATGGTTAAAGCGACACTACATCAGTGAAAACGCACATTTCTACAGAATTTCCTATTATTATATATTTCTGTCATTGGCCAAACCTAAATAAGTTTGCCTCATTGTTAAATTCTACCTCTAAAATTGTATAAATAATTTGTCAAAGTATCTCTACTTTGCAAATAAGATAAGGGTTTCTGTTTGAGTTTGGTCAAAGAACATGATTGTCTATTATGTATTATCTATAATATTATCAAAATCTACTTGGTACATGCAACCGTTTTTCTGAATTTGTATATGACCTTCAGAAAATTGTATCTATATAATAACATGTCTTCTCTGACAATTTGTATATAACACTTTAAACATTGTAATAATGTTTTATGTGAAATAAATTGATTGATTGATTGATTGATTGATTGATTGATTGATTGATTGATTGATTATATGGTATTATTTCCCCCCAAATATTTGCCTCAAAAACTGAGTATTTCAACTAATAAAAATACGTCGTATACGTGATTTGTTGACATAACAAAATAAAGAAAATAGGGTCGACATCCATGCGTATTACAACGCCTGTACTATAAAACAATATATATAGGGTCGACATCCATGCGTATTACAACGCCTGTACTATAAAACAATATAAATAGGGTCGGCAGACACGCGTAATTCAACGCGTATATATATATAACACGATTTTATGGTACAGATTTACCGTTATATCTCACATGTGTGCCTATGCATAATTATTTGTAGACTAGTCTTTAAACGACATTATCTCGCGTTTAGTATTGACTCCGATGACTAACACACGTCAATTCAGGAGCGTGGATGATCGTTATATACAATCCTACTTTCAATTTTGAAAGTTTGTAGATCACAAAAACATAAACAAAAGTTAAATTAACGAGTTTAGCATTGAATCCGATGACAAACAAAAGTCAAATCCGGAGCGCGATAAATAAACACAAATCTTCATTTTCATTTATGATTTCAAATTTTATTCATTTTAACTGCCCTGTCGGGAGCCTCGTTGCAGTACAATACACAACCGCACAACCACTTATGTTAGTGTGAACGTCCATATTAACTAATAGTTCCTGCATAATTGTAGTTAAAATTAGTTTCTGTTTGCTGTCAGAATAAAAACTACACACAAAACAAACTTCATTAGAATATTTTACTTTATAATTAACTATTTATGGCTGTCTGAAAATTGCTAAAATACAAAAGTACCCCCCATCGCGGAGGAATACGAAACTCAAGCAGTGACAGAGAAAATGCCATTTTTCACTGTTTCAAAACAGAGTATTCTTTTCACTGAGACGACTATGTCATTTATTGGAAAGCATAACATAAAATGATACCTCCAATGTCTGTTTAAACGGTACACGACGGTAGTAGTAGCTTCTTCAAATGGCAATATTATTTAGATGATACCATTGCCCGTCTAATAACATGGACTACGATCTAAACATGTGGGTGAAGTTAGCAGTGAGCAGTGTACTGCCAGTGTACTGCTGTACTGCTAGCAGTGAGCAGTGAGTAGTGTAATCCAGCAGTGAGTGGCATATTCTAGTAGTGAATGATGTGTATATGCCAAATTTCGAAAAATAAATAAATAAAAATAATAAAAAAATTGTTTTTATTTTTTTACTGCCAGTGTACTGCTGGCAGTGAGCAGTGTACTGATGTACTGCTAGCAGTGAGTAGTGTAATCCAGCAGTGGGTAGTGTAATCCAGCATTGAGTGGTGTAGTCTAGTAGTGTATGATGTGCAATAACATGAACTACGATCTAAACTAGTATGTTGTTTGTTACAGACTTGAATGCCTGTTGCATCAGGCGGTGTGTGTTGTTCTACAGGCATTGTGTAAGTATATAAAGCATTCATTTTTGGCGAAGAGGAAACCGGAGTACCCGGAGGAAACCCACCTGTCCGATCTGGCGACCACCGTACCATTTCACATATTTCCCGGTCCGAGGATCGAACCCGGGTTGCATTGGTGAGAAACGAGCGCGCTAACCACTGCGCTAATCGGACAGCCACTTGGCAAAGTATTTCGGTGCACAGACTGGTCAGTAGTCTAGTGGTTAACACGTTGGACTGCGGATCCAGAATATATCCCCCTTTAACCATAATACTATGAACAGTCTCTCAGATGGGAGTTTAAACTGATGTCTCGTGTCGCTGCTTTACATGGTGTACGTAACGTAAACTAACCAGAGGAGACTCTGGAAAATGTCTCAGTTTGTATCATTGCACTATCCTCCGACAATCTACAATGATTATTCTCTCCAGGAGGCGTCGCTTATATGGGCAACCGGTAGCGACGATGAATAAATGTAAAACACACTCGTTTCAGTCACAGGGATTCGGCACGTTTGGGGGTACTAGTATATATATTTAAGTACAGGGATTCTACTCTGTGGGATGTCAGATTTCGCATCGATCAGTAAAATGGCCCTATCTGAAACAATTTTGTACAAATCACTCTGATTGGATTATGATTATTCTTCATATAAAAAAACCCATCTTGTTACATTCTAATAATCCAACCAGAACGCTCGTTTCAACGCTCGTTTCAACGCGAATTGCGCCGCTTTAGAAATTTTCAAAACAAATTGAAAATGCTACGAAATCTCTTTTTGACGTACATGTTTGCCGAATAAACCTACACGTTAGTGGAAACACATTTTATTGATAATGTTATTCACAGTTAAAACTCTCCCGTCGAAGATTTTTTTTGTTGCTGACAGAACCCGTGTCCTAGTATGGAAATGTGACCTGCTATGGCCAATGTCTGTGGCAATTGTTTGCAAAGTATACATGCATGCAGCTTAAAGTTGTGTTTTATTTGAAGAACAATATAAAGACTCGGGATAGGCGTTATATTTGGAGAGATTCGTACAAAATTGTTTCAGATAGGGCCATTTTACTGATCGATGCGAAATCTGACATCCCACAGAGTAGAATCCCTGTACTTAAATATATATATACTAGTACCCCCAAACGTGCCGAATCCCTGTGGTTTCAGTCACATCACTTCGGTGCTCCGTTATTGTCGTTTGGCCAAAGTCTGGCGCTGTATTATATTGTGTGCATTCACGCATAGCTATCGTTGTCGTCTTCGCGTATCACAATCACTCTCGTTGCTTTACACCGCCGTGCACGTAAAAGAACCAGAGGAGACTCTGGAATGGGTCTCTCTCTCTCTGTTTCATTGCACTATCCTCCAAAAATCTAAAATGACTAATCTCTTCAGGAGGCGTCGCTCATATGGGCAACCGGTAGCGACGATAAATAAACGTAAAACATCATTTGCGTTTCTCCAACGTTTCTTCGTCTATTCCTAGCATCTCCTATGCGTTTCATTATCATAATAGCAACGAAACTACGATGAAAATAAGCCACTATGACTTCACACTTAGATTAGATTCAGAGTAAACACAAGGAACGTGGAAAGCATGGTGGAAAGCATTTATTAGTAAGGCATGTGTACGATGTCACAGACGGGAAAACCGGAAACACACACCAGGCCTGACTTTCCGTCGGGGCCAGCCTCATCCCCATACCACGGCTTACATAGAGGGCAGTCTCAGTTCCCATCTGACTCTGACAACTGACATCAAAAGTATTGGCTGTCCGATTAGCTCAGTGGTTAACGCGCTAGCTTCTCACCAATGCAACCCGGGTTCGATCCTCGGACAGGGAAGTATGTGAGATGGTACGGTTTTCGCCAGATCGGAGAGGTGGGTTTTCTCCGGGTACTCCGGTTTCCTCCCACACGAATGACCACTTATACGCGTTCATCCGCGCCAACGAGAGTGATTAATATAAGTTGTTAAAACTTGCTTCGCAATCGTTGTAAACTAAATAAAGTTTAAACTAAACAAAGGTCTTGGAAGTTATATTATTGCGACCGTTTGTGGGTACCGGGCCATAGTAACCCTGACCTCCTTACAAAGTCTGTTCCAGAGATACAGGAATTACACTTCGATCAACTATTAACTTCTGCTGTATATACATAGTGACGGGGTTAATGGAATTAAGTTGATTCCGCCATACCGTCAATTGATTCCCCATTCATTTCCGCAAACGGACCTGGCCAAATATCACAATTAAGGTATGTGCACATATATGCATACTAACTTGATACTCAATATGGTCCTCAAGGGGACCAGGTTGTATTAAGAACGCATATCGGCAATCAACGAGAACCTAAGCGTGATCATGGCCTGTTGAGAGAATTCATCTAAACAATTACTTGCATCAGGCTAATATATATATTGGCTGAAGAGCATTTCTATTGCCATACTGTAATTACCAGATCCTCATCTTAGTTAGTTTAAACATATTTTATTTTATCAATATTTACATCATGTTGTAACATTAATATACAAGAACAAATGGATTAAATCGGAAGCTAGTAGCTTATTTAGATTTTCTCCATGACAAACATAATTTTCATCAACAATGGCAGAGTGTATATACATTTATGAACGTGAGAAGTTTTATTCAACTGTAATGATATAAGTGTAATTAAAAATAATATGGAGATGATGATGACGTAATCAATCAGACTGGCTTACCAGTCGGATTGCGTGCAGTCGATTTAGGAAATGGTGAGGTATTACGTGCAGTCGATTTAGGAAATGGTGAGGCGAGAGAGGGGACGAGAGAGAGAGAGAGAGAGAGAGAGAGAGAGAGAGAGAGAGAGTGAGTGAGAGAGAACGAGGTGGGAATCGTTTATATGAGGATTGAAGAGGAAGATACACAAATTACACTAGCCGTTATCAAATCTCTTTGTTGCTGTAATAAACTGGTGAACTGCATCAAATATCACCTTGTTTATCTCTTCACTTAGATGATCGTCACCATACAAAAAAACTTTAAGAGAAATGTCTGTCATCTTAGTTGATGTGCAAGCCATGGTCACAGAAGAAACACACACAGGATATGTCTTTCAGTCAGTGCCGCGATAGATTGCACACCATAAGAGATACAGCAACGAGTGTAACTAAGGACTGACACATATTTGTGACTGTAATACGTATAAAAAAGGTCGTGGCCTATGACATCATACACCCAACAGTTTATACATTGGCTGATGAGCATTTCTATTGCTATACTGGAATTCCCAGATCCTCAATGCAATATTCTAGACACTAAGATTGCATTTCTATCACATCAATGGGCCAATATATAATGATTTAAAGTGCGATGGGAACCGCCGGTGTCTTCCTCCACCAATTCTAGCGGATGAGTCGCCATATAACCTAAGCTGTTGGAGCGACTTTAAACCCAAAAAACAAACACACATACTTTCGGAGCCAGGATCGAACCCTAGTTGAGTGGGCAAAAAAGCGACAGTGCTAATCACTACGCTATCCAGACATCGAGCAGTGGTATTTGACACGGAAGACCTTGCATTTTGTTTCGGCAATGATGAATGTACTATTATTACCAGCATACCCAATATCTATTTATTTTCCAGATGCAAGTACTTTTCTTGTGGAACCGGATTACCAGTCGGAATGGATGGCTTTATGGCTCAATAAAAGTAGTTCCGAATCAATCCGGATAGTAGCTCATCAACTTGGAGAGACACCCCTCTTAGTTGATGTGCAGGTCAAGGTCACAGAAGGAACAAACAATGGATATGTCTTTCAAGCAGCAGGTCAGTGCCGCGATAGATTGAATGTGGTAGAGCGATATCGAGAGAGAGAGAGAGAGAGCGAGGGAGAGAGAGAAGAGAGAGAGAGAGAGTGAGAGAGAAGAGAGATAGAGTGTGAAGAGAGAGAAATAGAGAGAGAGAGAGAGAAAAGAGAGAGAGGGGGAAGAGAGTGAAGAGCGAATGAAGAGAGAGAGAGAAAGAGAGAGAGGGGAGAGAGAGAAAGAGAGAGAGTGTGAGAGAGATAGAGAGGAGTGGAGAGAGAGAGAGAGAAAGAGGAGAGAGGGGAAGAGAGTGAAGAGCGAATGAAGAGAGAGAGAAAGGGAGAGAGAGAAGAGAGAAGAAAAGAGAGAGAGAGAGGAGGGAAGTGAGAGAAGAAGAGAGAAGAAAGAGAGAGAGAAAGAGAGAGAGCGAAAAGAGGGAGAGAGGGGAAGAGAGTGAAGAGCGAATGAAGAGAGAGAAAGAGGACGAGGAGAGAAGAGAGAAGAAAGAGAGAGAGAGGGGAGAGATAGAGAGGGGGAGTGATGGGAAGGATTGCGAGATTAAGATAGTGGGAGGAAGAGTGAGGGATAGCGAGATTACGAGAGGGGAAGAAGAGAGATAGTACCAGGAGGATGGAGAAAGAAAGAATACGAGAGGGATTAGAAGTGAGAGAGAGGGGGGGGGGAGAGAGATAACGAGAAGGGAGATGTAGGCTTATGGAGAGTTTGCTTAAAAAACTCAAGGAATGTGTGTCGAACTTAAAACATTGAAACTGAACAGCATTATACAGTGGCGGACATGTTCAGATCCAGTAACACAGTTTAATTGGTGTGGATAGTGTGGGGGGGGGGTGCTCCATGTCAGTTATGTGAATGTAGTATTGTAACTGTGGTGACTACTTCGGATATCCTAACATGGTAACATCACACGTAATGCTAACAACTCTCTCTCTCTCTCTGTCAATTACTTACTACTAATTTCCTAAATGTATTGTATTTGTTTATATATGTATTACTGGAAAGGAATTTACATAAGCTCTCAGCTTGTTTTCCATCACACGTAAATGAATAATGTTTTCAGATATCCTGTTGTATTTATATACCGTATATATATTGAATGAACTGAATAAAATATGCTTAAACTAATGTGAGGGGAACGTTCCGAGTATTCTAGCTATGATATACTAGCGGACATAGAAAACACACACCTATATTATACTATTATTGTTCTCCTTATCAATTGGTTGATATACAATAGGCAGGAGAATAATATAATTAACAATGAAAATACGTTAAATCTATTAGTTTATACAAATTTATTTTAGCTCGATTGCGAGAGAAGTTCTTACAACTTATATTAATCACCCTCGAGACCTCATTCCTGGTGGAATTCATCGTCATGGGGGAGAGAGAAGAGGCAACGTGGAATTTAAATGCCTTGCCTAAGGGTACAATCGTAACGGCTCCAGCGGGGCTCGAACTCCGGAACGCAGCTACGTCGTACACTATATTTGGGAGAACACACTTCTTGCATGATGTGGCAGTGTCGTGGTTATGGGTAATTTATAATAATTGGGAATGGCCACGAAACCCAAATATTCGAATATTCGCCCAAACGTCCGAATATCCGAATACTTTTCAATCCAGTATTCGAATATTCTGAAACAATATTATATTGTCCTCAAAAATGCCACCCGCTCAGTCACACGTTTGGAAATGCTTGAATCGCTCTGAGTATAAGAAAACTGCTAGGTGTAGTGTAGTCTATGCAAATTGGATTTAACATATTCGGGTACAATATCAATCTGAATAATCATTTGAAGAAGATGGCGTTTACGCTTAAAACGGATATTAGGTTTGGTAATTTTTATAAGAGTTTGAGTGATTTTGAGTTTTTGAGAGCATTCTATCGAATAGTGTCGTCGCTATTCGTTGCCATCATTAACCCATTCAACACCAAGTAACTCACATGGACTGGTCCATGATATTCATAAACCAATAAATGAATCAGAAAATCACATTTGGACAAGTTCATTTATCAAAATGGGTATTTATGTCTAAAAATAGTCATATCACTGGCAAAAAGTGCAGATCCTGATGAGACGGCTCATCACGAGCCGGCTCATCTGGATCTACACTTTTTGTAAGCCTATTTAGAGGTATGTGGTGTTGAAAGGGTTAATATAATAAACTGATTACAACAAGCTTTAGAAGACTTGAAATACTGGTGTTTCCAAAATGGAATGAAGATTAATACAGACAAAACGAAAGTTCTATTTATGATGACAGCCCAGCGAAAATGTGCTTTCCCTAACCCTACACTCTCTCTTAAATATGAAAATATATTATTGAAAACCAGCAAATCAGAGAAGTTGCTTGGAGTACACATTCAGGATTCATTAAAATGGGACTCACATATCAAATATATTGTGAAAAAGATTTCAACTAACATTTGGCTATTAGGTAAAATACGGTATATTGTGAATCTGAACTACAGAATACTTTATTACAAGGCATATATCCAACCACATTTTGATTATTGTTGTATCATATGGGGAAACACCACACAACAAAATATCAACACATTATTAAGATTGCAGAGACGAGCTTGTAAATTCATTCTGGGCCAAGATTATATTTCTTTGCGTGAATTAATGTCTGAAATTAATATAATGACTTTTGACCAACGGATTATTTTTCAAAAAGCAGTAACAATGTACAACATTATGAACAATCTTGTACCGAATTATTTGAATGAACATTTTCAATTAAGACATTGCAATTCAGTTACTTCAGATATGACATTGAGAAATGTTTCAAATATGGATCTCTATATTCCAAGACCTAGATGTGAAATGTATAAGAAATCATTAGAATACTCTGGTCCAAAGATATGGAATTGTCTACCATTTGAAATTAAGACATCCAGATCTTTAAATATATTCAAGACAAAATGTAAAGTATGGATACAACGTTTTAATTGGTAGACACTAGACAGTTATATATATATAATGATTGTAAATCAATATGCTTATGTCGTTTTGTATTTCTATCAAAGTACCTGATTTACTTAGGCTGTTGTTTAAGTTACATTGTACAACATTATGCATGTATATTGTACGGCATAACTATGTTATAATTATTGTGTATGTACATTTATTCTATAGTGTTAACAAATTGAAGAGGGCCCTAAGGAGGATTAGTTCAAAACTAATTAGGTCACCCTCTATAAATAAAGAAATCTATCTCTATCTATCTCTAACTATTGTAATTTGTTGGAACTACGTCACTGTTTTTTACAGGACATCTTACATACTATGACGATATGGAGGTCGGAGAAAAGATGCTGCAATCTGGAGTGATATACATGTATGATAAATTTCACGTCCAAGTAATTGCAACGGTGAAGCGAAATCAAAATACATACGGACGATGCAGTTATACAGGTATTAAATTGTGCTGTAATTTAAATGTAGGCATTTCATTGATGGAGTATTCCTCTAACAAAACCTGTACATATATAGAGGGTATTTGTGTTTAGTAGTGTAAGAGTGGTTACGGTTGCTGACTTGTATACCACTGTAACCTATCATCACTGATGGTCACGGGTTCGAGCCACGCTCAGGCCGTGTCTCATTTATATGAAAAAAGTTGGCAGTTTCTTACGGAGGTTGGTGCACCTAAGTACTGGTTAACCGCTGGAGCCCTGCCCAGGAAAGGTGTTGTTAGGTAAACTGCCCGCCGGCGATATAGCCCGAAATGGTGCCGATGCAGGCGTAAAACCCGACATATAATATAACATAAGTAGTGTATGATAGCATTTTGTTTCATCGAGTGAGCAGCGAAGTTTGTATTTCCACTCGTTAGGCACTCGAGGAAAAATATATTTCGGTGATCACGATATGAACTAGAATCCTATGTTACACTACTAAACACTTACACTACTAAACACTTACACTACTAAACACGAGTCTTCTTTTTCTTTTATGATTTCCAAAATTAACAGTTTTTCAGATGGGACTTTAAACCGAGGTCTCGTGTCGGTGCTGTATACCGTGCACGTAAAAGAACAAGAGGAGACTCTGGAATAGGTCTCTGTCTGTATCATTGCACTATCCTCCAAAATCTAAAATGACTAATCTCTTCAGGAGGCGTCGCTCATATGGTCAACCAGTAACGACGATAAATAAGCGTACAACACACAGTATCGAATACAGACGGATCATTAGTCCAGTGGTAACACGCTGGACTGGTAATCCAGGGATCGCAGGTTCGATCCCCCGCCTGACCCTAATAAAATTAACAGTCTTTCAGGTGGGACGTTAAACCGAGGTCTCGTGTTGGTGCTTTATACCGTGCACGTAAAATAACCAGAGGATACTCTGGAATGGGTCTCTGTCTGTATCATTGCACTATCCTCCAAAAATCTAAAATGACTAATCTCTTCAGGAGGCGTCGCTCATATGGGCAACTGGTAGCGACGATAAATAAACGTAAAACATACAGTATCGAATGCAATCACATACGATGTTGTTATTTTGCATAAACTACAAGTACTCACGTGCACATTTAAGTATTGGAGAACCTGCCCATATTGTAATTATGTTGTAGAGTCAGAACACGATTTCGAAAGACAGGATACACCAAAGATTTACCACGTCATAACACGTGTTGTCAAGACCACTTCATAATATCATGAACATGCATTTACGCAATCGATTTCAAACTGTCACTGCTGCAAAAACACATTCATTTAAGGGTAAAATGAGATTACTGTAATGTCAACAATAAGGTTTGCCTAGTTTTTAGTTTATACAAATTTATTTTAGCTCGATTGCGAAACAAGTTCTTATAACTTATACTAATCACTCTCGAGACCTCATTCCTGATGGAATCTTTAATTAAAATTTAATTTAAATGCCTTGCCTAAGGACACAATCGTAACGGCTCCAGCGGGGCTCGAACTCCGGGCCTTTCGCACGTGAAGCGAACGCGCTACCACTAGACATAGACTTTCTCTACTTTGCCTACTTTGCCACTGTAATTTATGCAACTTATATAATAGTGTGAAAAAAACATTTGAAAATGTGTGGTATTCGTTGATATGCTTTTGGGTTTGATACCGTGACACAATGTAACACTACTGTTACTAATGTGTTGATCACTTCGTTTGCCATTCAGAAGCAGCTATTAGATGTTCAAGGGTTTCGTTCCTGATTGTATAGGTTTAAACTTTATTTATTTTACAACGATTATGCGAAGCAAGTTCTAACAACTTATATTAATCGCTCTCGTTGGCGCGGATGAAAGCGTAAATGTGGTTATTTGTGTGGGAGGAAACCGGAGTACCCGGAGAAAACCCATATGTCCGATCTGGCGACCACCGTACCATCTCACATGCTTTCCGGTCCGAGGATCGAACCCGGGTTGCATTGGTGAGAAGCGAGCGCGCTAACCAATCGAACACCTAGCTGTATAAGCCTCGTATACACATTTTGCACATTTTAGCATAAGCTTCTTGTCCTATCAAAAAGTATAAACGCAATTATTGCATGGTTGGCCATAAACAGTTGCCTACATACAACATAATAAGAAATGGTATTCAGACCCAAAAACATTGTTTGAGCATAATTTACAATGTCGTGGGGGGTTTTAAACAGGAATTGTGTTTACAAATTCAATTTCTAGATGATGAGAACTTAATCTTCAACAAGTTAGCTGCTTTCGTAATATAACATTCGACACTACATCTAGATATTTTTCATAGCAGGACTATGTTTTGAATTTTCTATAATCATAAAGGTTAGGCACAGTGAGGGTATAACTATTCCACTCTTGAATATATTGATCTCTGATACGTTGCTAAAATATAAGTAAATAATTAACATTCTAATCGAATTCAAACCAAACATTAATTGTGAATAAGGCAATATCATCCGCAAAAAGGAACATATACATAGACAATTGATTGAGACCATTCTCAGTTTAAACATAGCCTGGGTTCCAGTCTGTCTATTTTTCACTTTTTAACTTCTGGCAAAATGACATTATAAGAAACTCAATACGGCCCAATTAATAGTCTCGGGTGTTAAAATATATTTATTTGAATGATCAGGCAAAATATACACAGGCTACGTTAAACAGTTATATTTGTGGAAGTCGTGATAGCGCAGTAGATGCGCGTCCGGAGTTCGAGCCCCGCTGGAGCCGTTACGATTGTGCCTTTAGGCAAGGCATTTAAATTCCACGTTGCCTCTTCTCTCTCCCTCGTGGTGATGGATTCCATCAGGAATGAGGTCTCGAGAGTGATTAATATAAGTTGAAATAACTTGTTTCGCAATCGAGCTAAAATAAATTTGTATAAACTAAACTAATAATATTATCACATATATCATTTATGAACAGAATAAATAAAATCGACGAGAGTTGCCCCCCTTGTTTTAAGCATAGTGTTACAGCCAAACATTCAGATATAGACATAATTCACTAACTTTATGAAAGTTTAACACATGAAGTTATATTTGCATATATGGATTTAAACACGTTAATCATTTTATAACTTACTCCAGATTTCAAACGTTTTACCCACAATGCATGCATTTCGCACTTAACAATGTCAACGGCTTTTTGGAAATCGACAAATGCACAATAAAACGTTTCGACTTAGAGTTAAAGGCCTGCAGGTTGACCTATATTTGACCTTAAACACACGAGGAATAGCGGTACAAATCTGACGGTCGACGCACATCGTATTTGCCACATGCGAGGCCCTGCATGGTATACATCTAATACATGAGCACCACTTATATCTATTATGACCCACGTACATATCAGAGGTTATAAATTGCTGAAATTGAAGTTCTGTATTTTTATAGTACTTACAACTGGTATAAACAATTCAACTCCACTTATGGCCCAAATAAGGCTGGTTGCGCGGGTTAGGCAGCCAGTTCCTGCATTGCTGTACCACACATTCAGGCATCAGTTCCCTCTTATGCCAAGTACAGTCTCCTCTTCTAGCCGCTACTTTTCTCTCTATATATCTGACATCTTTCCATGCGCCACAATTATATAGCATTGCCCAAAACCTCCTGTATAGAAGCTTTCTCTCATGTGAATTTAGATTATGCGGTGGACGATTATTAGCAGGCCACCAAAGTTGTTTGTTCTGTTCATTTATTATGCAAGGGGAACACAAGCACAGTGGACACTCAGCAACACCTTCAGCATGCTGAGGCATAGGGGGAGGTACGTAAGCAGCCTCTGCAACGGGCATGGCGGTGGCTGTTTCTTCTATTTCCATCTCTACGTCCCAGTTCTTATTTTGCAAGAAAGTCAGCAATTCTTTTCTCTGCTCATCAGTTACATACATTGTTATTTTACTCAATGGCATCTTGTAGAAATCGGCAGAATATGTGTAATACTCGTATGTTCAAGAGATTATAATTATAATATTATACATGTACTCATAGCATTCACTGTGATTATTATGTAGCATCAATATCGGTAAACACACACTGACACAGAGAAATATTTAAAATATAACAGAAAACTTGCGAATAATACTGTAGATATATAATTAAATGAAGTATGAAGGTTACCATATAACGAACACATATAGTTTATTCATATAAATACATACATATTATATACATGCATACAAATTATCAGTCTCAGTGATTACGCTACGGCTGATGAGGCACCTACATAACATGTAATCTATGTCCCTGGGCTGATCTGGATTATGTAGTTTGAATACTCATAACTATCAATTTTCTTTACAATCAATAATATACGTTTACTTAAATTGTCAGGGCCTCATTTTGACTAATTCTCAGCTCACAGAGTGATCGTGCATATTAACCGTTAGAAAATACCTACATACGCCAAATTATACTGAATGTACTGCTACATTGTTGATACAAGCCACTAATCACATGGAACAGGTAGTAAAGTATAAATCTTTACAATTGGACGGGGTCAAACTGCAGGCCTTTAAGGATCGTCTGGATAAGTGTGTGAAGTAAAAATAAGCGGTCAGTTGTAGCCTACTGTGATCATTTCCAATACCATCTTGTTACACAAGTGTGTGTTTTAATTAAATATATACGCCTTGCACAGTCCAATATTTAAATTATTGTATCGTTTTCGGCTTACATTCTATAAATGAACTGGGTTTTAAAAAAAATTAAATTATTAGTTTATTATTTGCAAATTACCCCCCCCCCTCTATGAATATTTACTCACAAAAAAATCACCAATGACTGTAATACTTAATATTAGTGTTTATAGTTAATTCTTGTTACACGTGATTATCAAACAAAACAGTTTGTTTCCATACAAAACAAAACGCAAACAGTGACATTAAAATTAATATTCTAACATTCATATTCTGCTACACAAAGGTTACTGCAAAGTTTGCCACTATAAATAGACTATAGAATATATTGTCATTCATAGCAAGTCTGACGCTCGGCCACATGATTCGTCGGAGGCGAAGGTAAATTACGCTCACTCATCAGCAAGTCTGTAGGGAACATAGCGGCGAAAAACGATGATAAAGTATTACTGAATAGCGGAGATGCATAATTATTTATTCAACAGCAATTAGCAATTCCTTTTTCAAACAAATGCTATTGTCTAGGAACAAACCATGTGTATCATATTGTCAAGTAATTATCCAATCGTTGATTAGTAGCCTGACAGGCAATCATGAAACCAACTACCAGGAGGAGTCGCTCGTATGGGCAACCGGTAGCGACGATAAATAAACGTAAAACACACACACACCAACTACCATCAACACAGACATCAACACAGACGGATATGTAGTCCAGTGGTAACACGCTGAACTGGTAATCCAGGGATCGCAGGTTCGATCCTCCGTCTGACCCTAATAAAATTAACAGTCATTCAGATGGGACGTTAAACCGAGGTCTCGTTTCGGTGCTTTACACCGTGCACGTAAAAGAACTAGAGGAGACTCTGGAATGGGTCTCTGTCTGTATCATGCACTATCCTCCAAAATCTAAAATAACTAATCTCTTCAGGAGGCGTCGCTCGTATGGGCAACCGGTAGCGACGATAAATAAACGTAAAACACACACACCAACTACCATCAACGCAGACGGATATGTAGTCCAGTGGTAACACGCTGGACTGGTAATCCAGGGGTCGCAGGTTCGATCCTCCGCCTGACCCTATTAACAGTCTTTCAGATGGGACGTTAGACCGAGGTCTCGTGTCGGTGCTTTACATCGTGCACGTAAAAGAGCCAGAGGAGACTCTGGGATGGGACTCTGTCTGTATCATGCACTATCCTCCAAAATCTAAAATAACTAATCGCTCATATGGGCAACCGGTAGCGACGATAAATAAACGTAAAACACACACACACGTCAACTACAATGAACGGGAATAGATGAAAGTGTTTTTATACACATTTATTTTAGCTCGATTGCGAAACAAGTTCCTACAACTTATATTAATCACTCTCGAGACCTCATTCCTGATGGAATCCATCGCCACGAGGGAGAGAGAAGAGGCAATGTTAAATTTAAATGCCTTACCTAATGGCACAATCGTAACGGCTACAGCTGGACGCGAACTCCGGGTATTTCGCACCCGAAGCGAACGCCCTACCACTGCCCTATCACGACTTCCACCTAGGTGGTGTTTACTCAAACGTTAAAATACAACGACAGCGACTTGTTGGGAGATCGCAATAGTGACATTAGAGGCAGGTTGTTTTTATTCGAATGCTAGATCCATTGGTCGATAACAGCTCTATGGGAGATGGAAATTGTTGTCATTATGGACAAATTGCCTTCTTTTTGTACACGTATACATGTATACTGACACCAAAACGACACTGTGCACTTGCCTTAGATGTAATATCGATATACTTTTAGATTGAAATATAGGCAAATTTGGATGTATACACTCTTAAATATTGTGTAATTACAGCAATGTGTGAAGGATTATTTTCTTCACTCATGATAGTAAAATCCATATTTCTAAAATTTGTAACGAAAAAGAAAATGTCAATATAAAATAGTGCACATTCGTTATAGTTATAGTTCAACTGTACATAAAAGCACATCAATCACAGAAGTTAGTAATCATTAATCATGTCTTTGTAATAATTGATGCAATTCGTGTAGTAAACCAACCGAAAGAGATGCATGGCTTTTCTATTCAAACACTTTAACCGAGTTACTTCACGGCTATCAATTCAATTCCAGTCCATATATAGTTGACGTATGTAATAACACTGAGACGGGTTTCGACTTGTTCAATCTAGTGACTCTGGTAGAGAGCTTGGACATGCGCAATAGCAGTGCGTACCATAACACCAGTAGCTATTGTCGAACGTAACCATAATCGAACGCGTAACCCAGTTGAGTTGTATATAACAACAACAACAACAACCAACAACAACAACACAATAACGACCAGCTGTGTGTCACAACCTATTACATGAACGTCTTTGATCCACAAACATAAAGTATTTGAAACTGTAAGCGTTGCGTGGAATACATGTAAAGAAATTATAACATTCCAGCTTTATATAAAGTCACTACACTCCGTGTGTGCAAAACCCCAATTTGCACGAAATGTTTATTATTGTTATATATAAATAGTAATGTATTATATAAATACATTAAACTGTTTCTATATATGGCCAAATGTTTACCATGTAATATATATATATTTGTTTTATGCATAATCGTCTGCTATTATTTTCGCGCCTAAAATTATCAATCTCGCTTCGCGCGGGAAATGACTTAAGATGTTAGGCCTAATCTCAGTTTATCAAGGCCGTGGTTGCAGGTGTCCAGTTATGTAATACAAAGGCACCGAACTGGTTTGATGGTGTAATATTAGATAACAGGCCGTGGTTGCAGGTGTCCAGTTATGTAATATAAAGGCACCGAACTGGTTTGATGGTGTAATATTAGATAACATAACAGATGTTTAGGAATAACAGATGTTTTAGGAATTGTTATATCATATATACACTGATTCAATCATGTATATAAGAAATGGATTTTATTAACATAAATCAGACACACTAGAGCCTAACTCCAGGAGCGAGAAAGGTCGTGATCTCAATCTAGTATATAGAACATATAAACTGTATTTATGATACTTAGATATTATGGACATTATAAGAAATATAACTTATAAAGATTTGTCGAATAATTAAATTGTTCAGCCATAGAAGAAACATAGAGTTTCGGCGAACCATATAGAAGGTGATTAAAAGTTAATCTAATCAGAAACAGTGATTAGATTATAGTGATATTGAGTAATGACGGATTAGAAAGATTGGATGTTAAATATACTGTGTAAGCGCATAGTCGGCTCACACAAATGGATTGTTAAATAAGCTTTTAATGATACGATGTATATATATATAGATCACTGATTATATATATATGGATATTTCTGATGCCAATTTAAACAAGATATTATATAGAAGAAATGTAATACTGTGTTGAGTTATCATTAATACATATAATAACGAAGAAACCCCCTAGACAACTCCAGCGAGTCTACAATAGGATAGACCCTGGTAAGAGCCGTAGCAACCGAGACATATTATTACGAGAAGAAAAAGGAGAGTTTGCGACACGTGACCGAGCGCTTAGTGACGTTGATTTCAAATCACTGGGGGTCGACCTCTTTCATGCCAGGAAGCTATCCAGCTGAGCTTGTGGTAGGTCGGTGGTTCTACCCGGTTTCCAGTCCGTGCCTGAAACACTGCTCGGAGGGGCACCCGGGGTCTTCCTCCACCACTAGAGAGTTGTCATATGACCGAAGCTGTTGGCGCGACTTTGAACCCCAAAAACAAAACATACATTTATGGTTGTAAAACAACAAATAAATTGCCTATTAAAGGCATATGCTACAAAATAGCTCTAATATTATAAACATAGAGAGAGTTTTGGCGTTTTGCACTTTTAATCAACTTATATAGTACAAAATAAAGGTAGAAAAAAATATATGGGTCACCGAGCTAGTTTTTTTGTAAATTTACTGTGAAATATTAGCCCTTTTGTCAATTTCGCGATATTTTAGACACATATACCACACACTGTATAGCGGTTCCTAAGTATACAGTATGTTGCATTAGAAGACACAAGTTATTATTTTCATGACCCTATGTGCCTGCAGCAAGGAATACAGCAGAAAACTATAGAAAACTGCATGAATATAAAAATTTATGAGCCAAATAGTGCTATCTCACCAATATTTTACTTATCGTTTTTGAGAAATTATTTTGAAATTTGGACCAACATTTTTGTTTTTATCATAGAAATTGTCATTAAATTGCTCTAAATAAGTTTATCTATATATATGCTAAGTATAACTGATTAAAAAAACATAGGTTACCAGGATATTTATTCAAATATCTGAAAATTTAGATCCCTACCCCCATTATTTTCTCAAATGGGGGTGTTTCATATAACACACTGACCAGTATCTGACATCACACCAACACTGCCATGTCCTCACTAAACTACTTGACTGTACACAACACATATAACCCAACTAATACTATGTACATAAGAGTAAGTAACAACATCAGCTGTACTTGAAACAAAATAGAGAGTAGACCACAATTAATACTAGTATACAAAATAGTTGTCGGCGACTCGGAAAAAGTGAAAATTTGAAAGTTGTGCTCCCAAACAAAACCAGACACAAGAGGCTGGTACTCTCAGTACAGTTCACAGTGCCCACCAGTACTGTAGATGCATATACACTATAGTGTAAGGGAGATAACTCT
Source organism: Archivesica marissinica (assembly GCA_014843695.1). Lineage (NCBI taxonomy): Eukaryota > Metazoa > Mollusca > Bivalvia > Venerida > Vesicomyidae > Archivesica > Archivesica marissinica. The sequence continues at coordinate 46,937,708 of CM026401.1, read as the reverse complement.
GTGCCCATTGTCAAATATGTCCAGTCAATGTAAGAATATAGAAATTCAGTTACAAAATCTCCACTGCAACAAGCGACAGTCAGTTTTATGTTCCAGTTTATGTCTCTAAATATCGAGCAATGTTTTCAATCACACGCTTTGTGCCAGTTGCCCTCACTTTGCCATTGACTTTCTCACCCAGCAGATTTCTCAGACCCTCCAGTCCACCTCGGGTGAATGATAATTTCAGATGAGGCAGCTGAAGTCCGCTCCGGCCAATTTTCGCTGCCATGCACTTGGATAATACCTTGGCTTCAACCAACTGCTGTAGTGAATCTACATTTTTTGAAGCTTGCTGCTGAAACTTCAACATCTCAAACCCCCAGAAAGTGGTGAAGCTGTGGCTGAAGAATGCATTATCATCAATGTTAGCTGCACTGAACAGCTTCTGTAGACTTCTTACATCAGCTAACGAATTGTGTGCCTCATAATGTTGTTATCTCCCCTGACTGCGCAGAAAGTTGCGCACTGGCAATTACCGCATATGCCTTTAAAAACATAGTAAAAAGTAAAAACATACAGTCTGTTTATTTATATATCCAATCTTTCATTTCTTCTGATACCACATCCACTGTGAAGAGGTATTCAAATCAGCCTGAAACACACCAAGAATATTTCAAATTTTAAGTTTCAAATAACCAGTGCTCGCCTGTGAATAACGTTACACTGTATTCCTCCGCCAAATAATACAGTATATCAACCTTCAGTTTGCAATGGCCTGAATTCTTATACCACATCTTTTCTATACATCAACTAGTCTTCTCAAGTCACATAATTTCTCAAAAAACACAAAAACTATACACTGCCTGTCATGAAAATGCATTGTTACCAAAATTGTTTTTAACTATATTAGTTATTGGGACTACATTCGGACCGTGGATGCACTTCTGCCTATGTACGTATATACAACCTTATACAACCTATTCTCTAGTATGTCGATGTTTTACTTGACGCAATAATTGTTATCGAATGTACTGGTCTCAAAGCCACAGCTGTGAGTGGCAACATACGGATATGTAGTCCAGTGGTAACACGCTGGACTGGTAATCCAGGGATCGCAGGTTCGATCCCGTCTGACCCTAATAAAATTAACAGTCTTTCAGATGGGACGTTAAACCGAGGTCTCGTGTCGGTGCTTTACATCGTGCACGTAAAAGAGCCAGAGGATACTCTGGGATGGGTCTCTTTCTGTAACATGCACTATCCTCCAAAATCTAAAATAACTAATCTCTTCAGGAGGCGTCGCTCATATGGGCAACCGGTAGCGAAGATAAATAAACGTAAAAAACACAAACACAACGTATTATCAATCAACAACGAAAGTCACTAGGCCACGCCCCCTCAAAATGAGTCGTAATTGTCATTTACTGTCAATACATGGTCATCAACATTAGACATTACGAAATAGATTATAAAATTACAGATTACATACTGACAACAAAAAGAAAGGGTGCACTTGCCGTAGAGATAAAATCGATATTATATGTTAGAAAACAATATTGGCAAATTTAGTATCAAAATGTGCGAAATATTAGGTAAATTAGTGCAACGTGTGAAGGATTAATTTCTTCATTCAGGATAGTAAAATCCATAATTCTCAAATGTGTAACGAAACGGTAACGCTCAGTATAAAAGTTAACAGTGTTTTTATAGTGTCACGACGCTCGCCCATATGGTTCGCCGGTGGCGAGGGTAAATAAGCTCAATCATCATCATAGTGTCACGATATGTACACATGTATATGCATGTTAGATTGTTATAATCTTACAATGTTTTAGCTGCACCACCGTACTGGTTAGACCCGGCTAGTGAGAGCGGTATGTCAACTCTATTCCGGATCCGTGTATGGAAGGCCTCGACATTGCCCGCACCGTCATTTAGCGTTACTGAGGTGGATATAGCATCTGGAACTGGAGTTGGTATAAACAAATTACTATCTTTATTACGTTGCAATATATTTACTATCAGTGCTACGTTACCGTATATATATGTACTACCATTACTGCGTTACCATAGACATGTATTCACTAATAGCGTTACGTTATCGCATATAAATTATATACATGCACTATCATTAGTACGTTACCATAGACATGTATTTAATAACAGCGTCACGTTACCACATATGCACTACCATTAGAACGTTACCAAAGACATGTATTTAATAACAACATTACATTACCACATATGTACTACCATTATTACGTTACCATAGACATGCATTTACTAACAGCGTTACGTTACCACATATGTACTACCATTACTGCGTTACCATAGACATATATTTGCTAACAGCGTTACGTTACCACATATGTACTATCATTACTGCGTTGCCATAGACATGCATTTACTAACAGCGTTACGTTACCATATATGTACTATCATTAGTACGTTACCATAGACATGTATTTAATAACAGCATTACGTTACCATATATGTACTATCATTACTGCGTTGCCATAGACATGCATTTACTAACAGCGTTACGTTACCACATATGTACTATCATTACTGCGTTGCCATAGACATGCATTTACTAACAGCGTTACGTTACCATATATGTACTATCATTACTGCGTTACCATAGACATGTATTTAATAACAGCGTTGCGCTACCACATATGCACTACCATTAGAACGTTACCATATACACGTATTTACTAACAGCGTTACGTTACCATATATGTACTATCAATACAGCGTTACCATAGACATGTATTTACTAACAGCGTTACGTTACCATATAGCTACTATCATTACTGCGTTACCATATACATGTATTTAATAACAGCGTTACGTTACCACATATGTACTATCATTACTGCGTTACCATATACATGTATTTAATAACAGCGTTACGTTACCATATATGTACTATCATTACTGCGTTGCCATAGACATGCATTAACTAACAGCGTTACGTTACCATATATGTACTATCATTACTGCGTTACCATAGACATGTATTTACTAACAGCGTTACGTTACCATATATGTACTATCATTACTGCGTTGCCATAGACATGCATTTACTAACAGCGTTACGTTACCATATATGTACTATCATTACTGCGTTACCATAGACATGTATTTACTAACAGCATTACGTTACCATATATGCACTACCATTAGAACGTTACCATATACACGTATTTACTAACAGCGTTACGTTACCATATATGTACTACCATTAGAACGTTATCATAGACATGTATTTACTAACAGCGTTACGTTACCATATATGTACTATCATTACTGCGTTGCCATAGACATGCATTTACTAACAGCGTTACGTTACCATATATGTACTATCATTACTGCGTTACCATAGACATGTATTTACTAACAGCATTACGTTACCATATATGCACTACCATTAGAACGTTACCATATACACGTATTTACTAACAGCGTTACGTTACCATATATGTACTATCAATACAGCGTTACCATAGACATGTATTTACTAACAGCGTTACGTTACCATATAGCTACTATCATTACTGCGTTACCATATACATGTATTTACTAACAGAGTTACGTTACCACATGTGTACTACCATTACTGCGTTACCATATACATATATTTACTAACAGCGTTACGTTACCACATATGTACTACCATTACTACGTTACCATAGACATGCATTTACTAACAGCGTTACGTTACCATATATGTACTATCATTACTGCGTTGCCATAGACATGCATTAACTAACAGCGTTACGTTACCATATATGTACTATCATTACTGCGTTACCATAGACATGTATTTACTAACAGCGTTACGTTACCATATATGTACTATCATTACTGCGTTACCATAGACATGCATTTACTAACAGCGTTACGTTACCATATATGTACTATCATTACTGCGTTGCCATAGACATGCATTTACTAACAGCGTTACGTTACCACATATGTACTATCATTACTGCGTTACCATATACATGTATTTACTAACAGCGTTACGTTACCACATATGTACTATCATTACTGCGTTACCATAAACATGTATTTACTAACAGCGTTACGCTACCACATATGTACTACCATTAATACGTTATCATATACATGTATTTACTAACAGCGTTACGTTACCACATATGTACTATCATAACTGCGTTACCATAAACATGTATTTACTAACAGCGTTGCGCTACCACATATGTACTACCATTAATACGTTACCATATACATGTATTTACTAACAGCGTTACGTTACCACATATGTACTATCATTACTGCGTTACCATAAACATGTATTTACTAACAGCGTTACGCTACCACATATGTATTATCATTAATACGTTACCATATACATGCATTTATTAACAGCGTTACGTTACCACATATGTACTATCATTACTGCATTACCATAAACATGTATTTACTAACAGCGTTACGTTACCACATATGTACTATCATTACTGCGTTACCATATACATGTATTTACTAACAGCGTTACGTTACCACATATGTACTATCATTACTGCGTTACCATAAACATGTATTTACTAACAGCGTTACGCTACCACATATGTACTACCATTAATACGTTATCATATACATGTATTTACTAACAGCGTTACGTTACCACATATGTACTATCATAACTGCGTTACCATAAACATGTATTTACTAACAGCGTTGCGCTACCACATATGTACTACCATTAATACGTTACCATATACATGTATTTACTAACAGCGTTACGTTACCACATATGTACTATCATTACTGCGTTACCATAAACATGTATTTACTAACAGCGTTACGCTACCACATATGTACTATCATTAATACGTTACCATATACATGCATTTACTAACAGCGTTACGTTAACACATATGTACTACCATTACTGCGTTACCATATACATGTATTTACTAACAGCGTTACGTTACCATATATGTACTATCATTACTGCGTTAACATAGACATGCATTTACTAACAGCGTTACGTTACCATATACATGTATTTACTAACAGCGTTACGTTACCATAAACATGTATTTACTAACGTTACGTTACCACATATGTACTACCATTACTGCGTTACCATATACATGTATTTACTAACAGCGTTACGTTACCACATATGTACTATCATTACTGCGTTACCATAGACATGCATTTACTAACAGCGTTACGTTACAATATATGTACTATCATTACTGCGTTGCCATAGACATGCATTTACTAACAGCGTTACGTTACCACATATGTACTATCATTACTGCGTTACCATATACATGTATTTACTAACAGCGTTACGTTACCACATATGTACTATCATTACTGCGTTACCATAAACATGTATTTACTAACAGCGTTACGCTACCACATATGTACTACCATTAATACGTTATCATATACATGTATTTACTAACAGCGTTACATTACCACATATGTACTATCATAACTGCGTTACCATAAACATGTATTTACTAACAGCGTTGCGCTACCACATATGTACTACCATTAATACGTTACCATATACATGTATTTACTAACAGCGTTACGCTACCACATATGTATTATCATTAATACGTTACCATATACATGCATTTATTAACAGCGTTACGTTACCACATATGTACTATCATTACTGCATTCCCATAAACATGTATTTACTAACAGCGTTACGTTACCACATATGTACTATCATTACTGCGTTACCATATACATGTATTTACTAACAGCGTTACGTTACCACATATGTACTATCATTACTGCGTTACCATAAACATGTATTTACTAACAGCGTTACGCTACCACATATGTACTACCATTAATACGTTATCATATACATGTATTTACTAACAGCGTTACGTTACCACATATGTACTATCATAACTGCGTTACCATAAACATGTATTTACTAACAGCGTTGCGCTACCACATATGTACTACCATTAATACGTTACCATATACATGTATTTACTAACAGCGTTACGTTACCACATATGTACTATCATTACTGCGTTACCATAAACATGTATTTACTAACAGCGTTACGCTACCACATATGTACTATCATTAATACGTTACCATATACATGCATTTACTAACAGCGTTACGTTACCACATATGTACTACCATTACTGCGTTACCATATACATGTATTTACTAACAGCGTTACGTTACCATATATGTACTATCATTACTGCGTTAACATAGACATGCATTTACTAACAGCGTTACGTTACCATATACATGTATTTACTAACAGCGTTACGTTACCATAACCATGTATTTACTAACAGCGTTACGTTACCACATATGTACTACCATTACTGCGTTACCATATACATGTATTTACTAACAGCGTTACGTTACCACATATGTACTATCATTACTGCGTTACCATAGACATGCATTTACTAACAGCGTTACGTTACCATATATGTACTATCATTACTGCGTTGCCATAGACATGCATTTACTAACAGCGTTACGTTACCACATATGTACTATCATTACTGCGTTACCATATACATGTATTTACTAACAGCATTACGTTACCACATATGTACTATCATTACTGCGTTACCATAAACATGTATTTACTAACAGCGTTACGCTACCACATATGTACTACCATTAATACGTTATCATATACATGTATTTACTAACAGCGTTACATTACCACATATGTACTATCATAACTGCGTTACCATAAACATGTATTTACTAACAGCGTTGCGCTACCACATATGTACTACCATTAATACGTTACCATATACATGTATTTACTAACAGCGTTACGTTACCACATATGTACTATCATTACTGCGTTACCATAAACATGTATTTACTAACAGCGTTACGCTACCACATATGTATTATCATTAATACGTTACCATATACATGCATTTATTAACAGCGTTACGTTACCACATATGTACTATCATTACTGCATTACCATAAACATGTATTTACTAACAGCGTTACGTTACCACATATGTACTATCATTACTGCGTTACCATATACATGTATTTACTAACAGCGTTACGTTACCACATATGTACTATCATTACTGCGTTACCATAAACATGTATTTACTAACAGCGTTACGCTACCACATATGTACTACCATTAATACGTTATCATATACATGTATTTACTAACAGCGTTACGTTACCACATATGTACTATCATAACTGCGTTACCATAAACATGTATTTACTAACAGCGTTGCGCTACCACATATGTACTACCATTAATACGTTACCATATACATGTATTTACTAACAGCGTTACGTTACCACATATGTACTATCATTACTGCGTTACCATAAACATGTATTTACTAACAGCGTTACGCTACCACATATGTACTATCATTAATACGTTACCATATACATGCATTTACTAACAGCGTTACGTTACCACATATGTACTACCATTACTGCGTTACCATATACATGTATTTACTAACAGCGTTACGTTACCATATATGTACTATCATTACTGCGTTAACATAGACATGCATTTACTAACAGTGTTACGTTACCATATACATGTATTTACTAACAGCGTTACGTTACCATAAACATGTATTTACTAACAGCGTTACGTTACCACATATGTACTACCATTACTGCGTTACCATATACATGTATTTACTAACAGCGTTACGTTACCACATATGTACTATCATTACTGCGTTACCATAGACATGCATTTACTAACAGCGTTACGTTACCATATACATGTATTTACTAACAGCGTTACGTTACCATATATGTACTATCATTAAAATGTTACCATTGAAATGCATTTACTAACAGCGTTACATTAGCACATATGTACTACCATTACTGCGTTACCATAGACATGCATTTACTAACAGCGTTACGTTACCACATATGTACTAGCATTACTGCGTTACCATCTACATGTATTTACTAATAGCATTACGTTACCATATATGTACTATCATTACTGCGTTACAATAGACATGCATTTACTAACAGCGTTATCTGAGCTTATACATACTGATTTGTCTAAAAGGAACCAGGCTGTTGGATGATATGAAAATATATATATATACATATATACAGTCGAATCCCAGTCTAGTGACATATATACAATCGAGTCCCAGTCTACCGACATACATACAGTAGAGTCCCAGTCTGCCGACATATATACAGTCGAGTCCCAGTCTACCGACATATATACAGTCGAGTCCCAGTCTACCGACATATATACAGTCGAGTCCCAGTCTACCGACATACATACAGTCGAGTCCCAGTCTACCGACATATATACAGTCGAGTCCTAGTCTACCGACATATATACAGTCGAGTCCCAGTCTACCGACATATATACAGTCGAGTCCCAGTCTACCGACATGTATACAGTCGAGTCCCAGTCTACCGACATATATACAGCCGAGTCCCAGTCTGCCGACATATATACAGTCGAGTCCCAGTCTACCGACATACATACAGTCGAGTCCCAGTCTGCAGACATATATACCGTCGAGTTCCAGTCTACCGACATATATATAGTCGAGTCCCAGTCTACCGACATACATACAGCCGAGTCCCAGTCTGCCGACATATATAGAGTCGAGTCCCAGTCTACCGACATATATACAGTCGAGTCCCAGTCTGCCGACATATATACAGTCGAGTCCCAGTCTACGACATATATACAGTCGAGTCCCAGTCTACCGACATACATACAGTTGAGTCTCAGTCTACCGACATACATACAGTCGAGTCCCAGTCTACCGACATATATACAGTCCAGTCTCAGTCTGCCGACATATATACAGTCGAGTCCCAGTCTACCGACATATATACAGTCGAGTCCCAGTCTACCGACATATATACAGCCGAGTCCCAGTCTAGTGACATATATACAATCGAGTCCCAGTCTGCCGACATATATACAGTCGAGTCCCAGTCTACCGACATATATACAGTCGAGTCCCAGTCTACCGACATATATACAGTCGAGTCCCAGTCTACCGACATACATACAGTCGAGTCCCAGTCTACCGACATATATACAGTCGAGTCCCAGTCTACCGACATATATACAGTCGAGTCCCAGTCAACCGACATATATACAGTCGAGTCTCAGTCTATCGACATATATACAGTCGAGTCCCAGTCTACCGACATATATACAGCCGAGTCCCAGTCTGCCGACATATATACAGTCGATTCCCAGTCTACCGACATACATACAGTCGAGTCCCAGTCTGCCGACATATATACCTTCGAGTTCCAGTCTACCGACATATATATAGTCGAGTCCCAGTCTACCTACATACATACAGCCGAGTCCCAGTCTGCCGACATATATAGAGTCGAGTCCCAGTCTACCTACATACATACAGCCGAGTCCCAGTCTGCCGACATATATAGAGTCGAGTCCCAGTCTACCGATATATATACAGTCGAGTCCCAGTCTACCGACATACATACAGTCGAGTCTCAGTCTACCGACATACATACAGTCGCGTCCCAGTCTACCGACATACATACAGTCGAGTACCATTCGGCCGACATATATACAGTCGAGTCCCAGTCTACCGACATACATACAGTCGAGTCCCAGTCTGCCGACATATATACAGTCGAGTCCCAGTCTGCTGACATACATACAGTCGAGTCCCAGTCTGCCGATATATATACAGTCGAGTCCCAGTCTGCCGACATATATACAGTCGAGTCCCAGTCTGCCGACATATATACAGTCGAGTCCCAGTCTACTGACATACAAACAGTCGAGTCCCAGTCAGCGGACATATACACAGTCAAGTCCCAGTCTATCGACATATATACAGTCGAGTCCCAGTCTACCGACATACATAAGGCCGAGTCCCAGTCTGCCGACATATATACAGTCGAGTCCCAGTCTACCGACATATATACAGCCTAGTCCCAGTCTGCCGACATATATACAGTCGAGTCCCAGTCTGCCGAAATACATACAGTCGAGTCCCAGTCTGCCGACATATATATAGTCGAGTCCGAGTTTACCGACATATATACAGTCGAGTCCCAGTCTACCGACATATATACAGTCGAGTCCCAGTCTACCGACATACATACAGTCGAGTCCCAGTCTGCCGACATACATACAGTCGAGTCCCAGTCTGCCGACATACATACAGTCGAATCCCAGTCTACCGACATGCATACAGTCGAGTCCCAGTCTACCGACATACATATAGTCCAGTCTCAGTCTACCGACATACATACAGTCGAGTCCCAGTCTGCCGACATATATACAGCCGAGTCCCAGTCTGCCGACATATATAGAGTCGAGTCCCAGTCTACCTACATACATACAGCCGAGTCCCAGTCTGCCGACATATATAGAGTCGAGTCCCAGTCTACCGATATATATACAGTCGAGTCCCAGTCTACCGACATACATACAGTCGAGTCTCAGTCTACCGACATACATACAGTCGCGTCCCAGTCTACCGACATACATACAGTCGAGTACCATTCGGCCGACATATATACAGTCGAGTCCCAGTCTACCGACATACATACAGTCGAGTCCCAGTCTGCCGACATATATACAGTCGAGTCCCAGTCTGCTGACATACATACAGTCGAGTCCCAGTCTGCCGATATATATACAGTCGAGTCCCAGTCTGCCGACATATATACAGTCGAGTCCCAGTCTGCCGACATATATACAGTCGAGTCCCAGTCTACTGACATACAAACAGTCGAGTCCCAGTCAGCGGACATATACACAGTCAAGTCCCAGTCTATCGACATATATACAGTCGAGTCCCAGTCTACCGACATACATAAGGCCGAGTCCCAGTCTGCCGACATATATACAGTCGAGTCCCAGTCTACCGACATATATACAGCCTAGTCCCAGTCTGCCGACATATATACAGTCGAGTCCCAGTCTGCCGAAATACATACAGTCGAGTCCCAGTCTGCCGACATATATATAGTCGAGTCCGAGTTTACCGACATATATACAGTCGAGTCCCAGTCTACCGACATATATACAGTCGAGTCCCAGTCTACCGACATACATACAGTCGAGTCCCAGTCTGCCGACATACATACAGTCGAGTCCCAGTCTGCCGACATACATACAGTCGAATCCCAGTCTACCGACATGCATACAGTCGAGTCCCAGTCTACCGACATACATACAGTCCAGTCTCAGTCTACCGACATACATACAGTCGAGTCCCAGTCTGCCGACATATATACAGTCGAGTCCCAGTCTGCCGACATATATACAGTCGAGTCCCAGTCTGCCGACATACATACAGTCGAATCCCAGTCTACCGACATGCATACAGTCGAATCCCAGTCTACCGACATGCATACAGTCGAGTCCCAGTCTACCGACATACATACAGTCCAGTCTCAGTCTACCGACATACATACAGTCGAGTCCCAGTCTACCGACATACATACAGTCGAGTACCATTCGGCCGACATATATACAGTCGAGTCCCAGTCTACCGACATACATACAGTCGAGTCCCAGTCTGCCGACATATATACAGTCGAGTCCCAGTCTGCTGACATACATACAGTCGAGTCCCAGTCTGCCGACATATATACAGTCGAGTCCCAGTCTACCGACATACATACAGTCGAGTCCCAGTCTGCCGACATAAATACAGTCGAGTCCCATTCTGCCGACATATATACAGTCGAGTCCCAGTCTACCGACATACATACAGTCGAGTCCCAGTCTGCGGACATATATACAGTCGAGTCCCAGTCTACCGACATATATACAGTCGAGTTCCAGTATACCGACATACATACAGCCGAGGCCCAGTCTGCCGACATATATACAGTCGAGTCCCAGTTTGCCGACATATATACAGTCGAGTCCCAGTCAACCGACATATATACAGCCTAGTCCCAGTCTGCCGAAATACATACAGTTGAGTCCCAGTCTGCCAACATATATATACAGTCGAGTCCCAGTCTGCCGACATATATACAGTCGAGTCCCAGTCTGCCGAAATACATACAGTCGAGTCCCAGTCTGCCGACATATATACAGTCGATTCCCAGTCTACCGACATATAGACAGTCGAGTCCCAGTCTGCCGACATATATACTGTCGAGTCCCAGTCTGCCGACATATATATTGTCGAGTCTCAGTCTGCCGACATATATACAGTCGAGTAGTGATAGCGCAGTGGATGCGCGTTCGCTTCAGGTGCGAAAGGTCCGGAGTTCGAGCCCCGCTGGAGCCGTTATGATTGTGTCCTTAGGCAAGGCATTTAAATTCCACGTTGCCTCTTCTCTCTCCCTCGTGGCGATGGATTCCATCAGGAATGAGGTCTCGAGAGTGATTTATATAAGTTGAAATAACTTGTTTCGCAATCGAGCTAAAATAAATTTGTATAAACTATACAGTCGAGTCCCAGTCTACCGACATACATACGGTCGAGTCCCAGTCTGCCGATATATATACAGTCGAGTCCCAGTCTACCGACATACATACAGCCGAGTCCCAATCTACCGACATACATACGGTCGAGTCCCAGTCTGCCGACATATATACAGTCGAGTCCCAGTCTACCGTCATATATACAGTCGATTCCCAGTCTGCCGACATAGATAAAGTCGAGTCCCAGTCTGCCGACATACATACAGTCGAGTCCCAGTCTACAGACATGCATACAGTCGAGTCCCAGTCTACCGACATACATACAGTCCAGTCTCAGTCTACCGACATACATACAGTCGAGTACCATTCGGCCGACACATATACAGTCGAGTCCCAGTCTACCGACATACATACAGTCGAGTCCCAGTCTGCCGACATATATACAGTCGAGTCCCAGTCTGCTGACATACATACAGTCGAGTCCCAGTCTGCCGACATATATACAGTCGAGTCCCAGTCTACCGACATACATACAGTCGAGTCCCAGTCTGCCGACATATATACAGTCGAGTCCCAGTCTACCGACATACATACAGCCGAGTCCCAGTCTACCGACATATATACAGTCGAGTCCCAGTTTGCCGACATATATACAGTCGAGTCCCAGTCAACCGACATATATACAGCCTAGTCCCAGTCTGCTGACATATATACAGTCGAGTCCAAGTCTGCCGAAATACATACAGTCGAGTCCCAGTCTGCTAACATATATACAGTCGAGTCCCAGTCTGCCGACATATATACAGTCGTGTCCCAGTCTGCCGAAATACATACAGTCGAGTCCCAGTCTGCCGACATATATACAGTCGAGTCCCAGTCTGCCGACATATAGACAGTCGAGTCCCAGTCTGCCAACATATATACAGTCGAGTCCCACTCTGCCGACATATATATTGTTGAGTCTCAGTCTGCCGACATATATACAGTCGAGTCGTGATAGCGCAGTGGATGCGCGTTCGCTTCAGGTGCGAAAGGTCCGGAGTTCGAGCCCCGCTGGAGCCGTTACGATTGTGTCCTTAGGCGAGAGTGATTTATATAAGTTGAAATAATTTGTTTCGCAATCGAGCTAAAATAAATTTGTATAAACTATACAGTCGAGTCCCAGTCTACCGACATACATACGGTCGAGTCCCAGTCTGCCGATATATATACAGTCGAGTCCCAGTCTACCGACATACATACAGCCGAGTCCCAGTCTACCGACATACATACGGTCGAGTCCCAGTCTGCCGACATATATACAGTCTAGTCCCAGTCTACCGTCATATATACAGCCGAGTCCCAGTCTACCGACATACATACAGTCGAGTCCCAGTCTACCAACATACATATAGTCGAATCCCAGTCTGCGGACATATATACAGTCGAGTCCCAGTCTACCGACATACATACAGTCGAGTCCCAGTCTACCGACATATATACAATCGAGTCCCTGTCTGCCGACATACATACAGTCGAGTCCCAGTCTACCGACATACATACAGTCGAGTCCCAGTCTACCGACATATATACAGTCGAGTCCCAGTCTACTGACATTTATACAGTCGAGTCCCAGTCTGCCGACATATATACAGTCGAGTCCCAGTCTACCGACATATATACAGCCGAGTCCCAGTCTGCCGACATATATACAGTCGAGTCCCAGTCTACCGACATATATACAGTCGAGTCCCAGTCTACCGACATATATACAGTCGAGTCCCAGTCTGCCGACATATATACAGTCGAGTCCCAGTCTACCGACATATATATAGTCGAGTCCCAGTCTGCCGATTAGCAGATTAGCTTGAACTTTCTGTAATCCTTGTACGGTCTGCTTTTTAACTATAGCTTTGTAGACCCTTTTTTTATATCTTTTTTAACTTGCACATAATATTTTAGATTAAGTAACTGTTCTAGACTGCGCCTGCCACCCATAATCATATCTGATTGTTCGGCAATAAGAAGTTGAAGTTTTTTAAACTTTGTTTATTTCACAAGGATTGCGAAGCAAGTTTTAACTACTGTTATTAATCACTCTCGTTAGTTGAAGTTGACGTATTGTGTTGATTGTGGTGAGTATCATTTGAAAAATGTATGTATCTTACAGAAAGCCATGCCAGTTTCATATATCCCCATGGAATCGGTGACTATCCCGAATTTGTTATCAGTAGAGTGCGATTCTCGAATACGGAGTGTGTCGATGGGGGTTATCATGTCGATTCTATTGGTAAATTTGGTTTTTTATTTAAGCTTATTTAAAGCGACACTACATCAATGAAAAAGCAAATTTCTACAGCATGTAATTTCCTATTATATGGTATAGTCCCCCCCCCCTAAATATTTGCCTCAAAAAACTGAATATTTCAACAAATAAACAAACGTCGTATACGTGGTTTGTTGACATAACAAAATAATGTAAAATAGGTCGACATTCATGCGTAATACGAGTGTATTCTGAAGAACACTATTTATGGTACAGATGTACCGTTATATCTCACATTTGTGCCTATGCATATTTATTTGAGGACTAAATGTAGTCAAACAATCTCTAAACGACAGTATAACGCGTTTAGTATTGACTCCAATGACAATCAAACGTCAAATCAGGAGCATGGATGAACGTTACATGAAATGCTACTTTCACTTTTGAAAGTATGTACACCATAAACACACTGTTTATTGATTGATTGTTAGTGTAGTGAATAAATGCTTTTAATTTTAATTGCTTTTTGCGATGTAATGTCGCTTTAATGTCTCTACCGGTTGCCCATTTGAGCGACGGGCAGTTGACCTAACAACACCTTTCCTGTGCAGACTCTAGCGGTTAACCAGTACTTGGTGCACCAACCTCCGTAAGAAACTACAGCGTTTACATATAAAGACACACGATCTGAGCGAGGCTCGAACACCAGTGACCATCAGTTATGATGTGTTACAGCGGTATGCAAATCAGCGACCTTAACCACTCGACCACGGAGGAGACGGACTTGGTAAATCTTGTGACCAATACATGTACTAGCAAATGAAGTAATGAAACAGAGAATGGGCGCCATATTGGTCCAACAATCATTTTGAACAGGACTATGTCTTTTAATGTGCTTTCAATTCCATGGTAGGAGCCACGGATTATATGTATAAATCATCACATAAGACGGGCGTCGTGGAGTATGGAGCCGACCCGACAAACGTGAGGGTTTGGACACAGCCAGCCATTGGCAAGCGTACGTACAAACTATATCTACCATGCTCTAGATGTAATGTAAGCTGTACGCACAATCCTAGTCGCCAACGTCTGAAAACAGCACGTGGTGTATTGGCTATGTTACCCGTATTTATACAGGGACAGCCTGACCGTGGTCAGAGTTGTGCCACGCTATAGCTAACATGTATGAGTGTATGCAAGCTATGCATGAAATCACACCTAAAACGAACAGACGGACACCTAATCCAGTGGTTAACACTTTGGACAGGTAATCCAGGGATCGCAGGTTCGACCCAACGTCTGACCCTAATAAAATTAACAGTCTTTCAATCTGTTTCTAATAACGTGATAGGCTTAGGAATAGTGTTCATATGGTAATAGTTTCAACAGTTTCTAAACAGTATTTCAGATGGGACTTTAAACCGAAGTCTCGTGTAGGTTTCTTTACACCGTGCACGTAAAAGAACCAGAGGAGACTCTCAAATGACTAATCTCTTCAGGAGGCGTCGCACATATGGTCACCGGTAGCGACAATAAATAGACGTAAAACACACACATTATTTCTCCCTCATGGCGATGTATTCCACCAGGAATGAGATCTCGAGAGTGATTAATATAAGTTGTAGGAACTTGTTTCGCAATCGCGCTAAGCTAAATTTATAGTTTATACAAATTTATTTTAGCTCGATTGCGAAAACAAGTTCTTTCAACTTATATTAATCACTCTCGAGATCTCATTCCTGATGGAATCCATCGCCACGAGGGAGAGAGAAGAGGAAAACGTGGAATTTAAATGCCTTGCCTAAGGGCACAATCGTAACTGCTCCAGCGGGGCTCGAACTCCGGATCTTTCGCACCTGAAGCGAACGCGAATCTACTGCGCTATCACGGCTTCCACAACATTTATTCCACGCTAAATTGATATAACTTATGTCACATTATGATTCAAACTAAACTAATTACACGTTGCACAATGTAGCATGGCTCAATATGACAGGAAGTGTCACTCTAAAATTGTATGTTTATTTCTTTCTAGATTTGTTTATTGGTATTGACGACTATGGCGAAACGGTTGCAGTGAACAGCGGTACATTAGAGATTTATGCATGGGATTCTACTTACTTGATCCACAATGTATCAAGAACTGTATTTATTAATGACCCAGCTGTGGACGTGTCGACAGCACCTGGCATGACAATGGATGTATTCACACCCCTCGGGACCCTTCTGAACAATAACGTAACATTTGCTCAGGTGTTGAACGCATCAATTGCAAACATATCAATTGCAAACGTATCAATTGCAAACGCATCAATTGCAAATTCATCGTTGGAAAATTCAAATTTAACGTTGCCACATTCAAATTTAACGTTAGTAAATATTAGTGAGTTGATAGGTCTAGGACAGCTAATTGACAGTTCAATATTGATAGCAGATATCCTAAATGAAACATTGACTATTGAAATACCAATCAATCAGTCAATAACTTTAGTGCAGCTGTTAAATGAGTCGCTAACGCTTGCACTACTCCTGAACGAGACAGGTAACCAAACAGTATCATTTGAAGAACTTGTAAACGTAACAATAACACTTGAAATATTGATAAGCGAATCATCTATAACGCTGGGACAAGTGATAGACAAAGCGGACACACTTTGGTCGTCAGTCTCAGTGGACACAGGAGTACTACCATACGCCGGCTCTCTAGATTACACATTCACACGTGGAATAGTAAGTAGCGTAAATCTTTAAATATGATACATGTATGTTGTTTTGGGTGCAGTCTTTTTGTGGACACTTTTGTATATATGTCGCCAATGTTGTATTTATGTCGCCAAGTTTCAATTCTTTGAATATGATACATGTATGTTGTTTTGGGTGCAGTCTTTTTGTGGACACTTTTGTATATATGTCGCCAATGTTGTATTTATGTCGCAAAGCGTCAATTCTTTGATTATGAAACATGTATGTTGTTTTGGGTGCAGTCTTTTTGTGGACACTGTTGTATTTATGTCGCCAAGGTTGGATAACCATTTGCTTGCTTGTCCTTATGAATAGATAATCATGGTGTATAACCCTAGAACGGACGAATATTGTTGTAATATTTGTACAGGTGTTAGCACGATTGCGTCTCAGCATAGCCTGTTTTCATCTGCGTCAAGGAGAGTGATTAGAGTGTGTTTGTCAGCCATTGAAACACTAAACTACAATATCTGTTAGGAAACCAGACGTATACATAGTGTGATTCTATTGTTAGCTATTTTTAGAATTGGGAAATACATGTACACGATATTTTGGTATTTTGGGATTATTGTCTGTTCTTGGGAGGTTTTACGCATCGATGGGTGGGAAAATTGACTGTCGTTGTGCGTTGTTGAGAGGTGTCGTTCGTGAGAGGTGAAATTACATTAACATCCTACGGGAGGGAATAAAAGTGACGTTATAAAGAGGGTGTCGCTCCTGGGAGGTGACGTTTGGGAGGGTGGGACTGTAATTATGCGATATATTATATTGACACCATAACAAACTGTACAATTTTATATTTAGCGTCACATTTTCGTTACAAATTTTAGAATTATGCATATTACTATCATGGGCGAAGAAAATAATCCCTCACACACAATTTCGCACATTTTGATACCAAATATGCCTATAGTTTTTTTCTAAAAGGGTACACATTTTACCTGTAAGGCAAGTGCACGGTTTCTGTTTGATGTCAGTAAATAACATGAATGACCACATTTACGCTTTCATCCGCGCCAAAGAAAGTGATTAATATAAGTTGTTTGAACTTGATCCGCATTCGTTGTAAAAGAAATAAAGTTTAAACCAAATAACAGATATTAGTGAATGGCATGGAATGAGAATTTACTTTCATTATTTGATGACGATTGTGCAGCAAGTTTAGTTTCAATGACGCGGATACCAGCAAGTATGATGTTGGATGAAACATGAGAAAAACCTTGGAAATGAATGAACTCGCGACCTCCGTACAATCACAGATACTAGCCAAGCCGAATATATATTCCTGATTGCATTGGTGAGAAGCGAACGTGCTTACACTGTGGTAATAGGGCAGACGTTAGAACATCATTGTAATAGAACACCGTCAACCGAACACCTGAACAACGATAGCAAAATACCTCTTGTCTTTTTCTTATTTTGATATGGTGTTTTCTCCCCCATGAAAGGGTACAATTGCGAAAATGGCGATCGTCAGCGTGAACCCTGCATTGTGTTGTGTGCTTTTGGCTGCTATTTCATTCATTTTGAACACTTTGCCAGGCCCAACTATGCGTACTCTGTACTATATTGTATGCTGCCAATAAAATACATCACATCGTATGATTGACCCTGTCTGCCAATAAAACACATCAAATCTTAGTATCAATCGGAGGCATTCCTAAGTGAAAATGTGCACGATAGCCACTTCTTGGGTCCGGATTAGTGGTCGCAATATCGCTGGGTTTTCTCTACATACTCTGGTATTCTCTTGCACGAATGACACACACGAGTTCATCCGCGTCAATTCGTGTAATTAATTCAGAACTCCAAACCATGTTTTGTTCGCCATTAAAACACTGTCGTGACGTCATACCTTTGTACGTTTATGATTAATTTTGGACAGGTGTCAAAATGAGTATTATATAAAATATATTTTTAATCACTGTAAATCATGTAGTGCATATTTAGCATTTTATTGATCTAAGCAGTTGATTTTCAACATGTATATTTCGAATGTGCATTGCAAGCTGTCAATATCATACCGCGACCAATCAGAATCCTTACACGATTATTAAACGTGTCGACATATAAGAATTTATGACATAGCTGTATTACACTGAATACAATCAAAGTTGTATAATACATATCATTCATTATGTATATTTAAAGGTCCAGGGCATTGATTCATTCATTATGTATATTTAAAGGTCCAGGGCATTGATTCATTCATTATGTATATTTAAAGGTCCATGGCATTGATTCATTCATTATGTATATTTAAAGGTTCAGGGCATTGATTCATTCATTATGTATATTTAAAGGTTAGGGTATTGATTCATTCATTAAGTATATTTTAAGGTTCAGGGCATTGCTTCATTCATTATGTTTATTTAAAGGTTCAGGGCATTGATTCATTCATTAAGTATATTTTAAGGTTCAGGGCATTGCTTCATTATGTATATTTAAAGGTCCAGGGCATTGATTCATTCATTATGTATATTTGAAGGTCCAGGGCATTGATTCATTCATTATGTATATTTAAAGGTCCAGGGCATTGATTCATTCATTATGTATATTTAAAGGTGCAGGGCATTGATTCATTCATTATGTTTATTTAAAGGTTCAGTGCATTGATTCATTCATTATGTATATTTAAAGGTTCAGGGCATTGATTCATTCATTAAGTATATTTTAAGGTTCAGGGCATTGCTTCATTCATTATGTTTATTTAAAGGTTCAGGGCATTGATTCAGTTCATTAAGTATATTTTAAGGTTCAGGGCATTGCTTCATTCATTATGTATATTTGAAGGTTCAGGGCATTGATTCATTCATTATGTATATTTCAAGGTTCAGGGCATTGCTTCATTCATTATGTATATTTGAAGGTTCAGGGCATTGATTCATTCATTATGTATATTTAAAGGTTAGGGTATTGATTCATTCATTAAGTATATTTTAAGGTTCAGGGCATTGCTTCATTCATTATGTTTATTTAAAGGTTCAGGGCATTGATTCATTCATTAAGTATATTTTAAGGTTCAGGGCATTGCTTCATTCATGTATATTTGAAGGTTCAGGGCATTGATTCATTCATTATGTATATTTCAAGGTTCAGGGCATTGCTTCATTCATTATGTTTATTTAAAGGTTCAGGGCATTGATTCATTCATTAAGTATATTTTAAGGTTCAGGGCATTGCTTCATTCATGTATATTTAAAGGTTCAGGGCATTGATTCATTCATTATGTATATTTAAAGGTTTAGGGCATTGCTTCATTCATTATGTATATTTAAATGTCCAGGGCATTGATTCATTCATTAAGTATATATAAAGGTTCAGGGTATTGATTCATTCATTATGTATATTATAAGGTTCAGGGCATTGATTCATTCATTAAGTATATTTAAAGGTTCAAGGCATTGATTCATTCATTATGTATATTTAAAGGTTCAGGGCATTGATTCATTCATTAAATATATTTTAAGGTTCAGGGCATTGATTCATTCGTTATGATATTTAAAGGTTCAGGGCATTGATTAATTCATTATGTATATTTAAAGGTTAAGGGCATTGCTTCATTCGTTATGTATATTTAAAGGGTCAGGGTATTGATTCATTCACTATATATTTAAAGGTTCAGGGCATTGATGCATTCATTATATATAATTAAAGGTTCAGGGCATTGATTCATTCATTATATATATTTAAAGGTTCAGGGCATTGATTCATTCATTATGTATATTTAAAGGTTCAGGGCATTGCTTCATTCATTATGTATATTTAAAGGTTCAGGGCATTGCTTCATTCATTATGTATATTTAAAGGTTCAGGGCATTGATTCATTCATTATGTATATTTAAAGGTTCAGGGCATTGCTTCATTCTTTATGTATATTTAAAGGTTCAGGGCATTGATTGATTCATTATGTTTATTTAAAGGTTCAGGGCATTGATTCATTCATTATGATTATTTAAAGGTTCAGGGTATTGATTCATTCATTATGTATATTTAAAGGTTTAGGGCATTGCTTCATTCATTATGTATATTTAAAGGTCCAGGGCATTGATTCATTCATTAAGTATATTTAAAGGTTCAGGGCATTGATTCATTCATTATGTATATCATAAGGTTCAGGGCATTGATTCATTCATTATGTTTATTTAAAGATTCAGGGCATTGATTCATTCATTATGTATATTTAAAGGTTCAGGGCATTGATTCATTCATTATGTATATTTAAAGGTTAGGGTATTGATTCATTCATTAAGTATATTTTAAGGATCAGGGCATTGCTTCATTCATTATGTTTATTTAAAGGTTCAGGGCATTGATTCATTCATTAAGTATATTTTAAGGTTCAGGGCATTGCTTCATTCATGTATATTTAAAGGTTCAGGGCATTGATTCAATCATTATGTATATTTCAAGGTTCAGGGCATTGCTTCATTCATATGTTTATTTAAAGGTTCAGGGCAGTGATTCATTCATTAAGTATATTTTAAGGTTCAGGGCATTGCTTCATTCATGTATATTTAAAGGTTAGGGTATTGATTCATTCATTATGTTTATTTTAAGGTTCAGGGCATTGATTCATTCGTTATGTATATTTAAAGTTTTAGGAAATTACTTCATTCGTTATGTATATTTAAAGGTTCAGGGCATTGCTTCATTCGTTATGTATATTTAAAGGTTCAGGGCATTGCTTTATTCATTAAGTATATTTTAAGGTTCAGGGCATTGAATCATTCATTATGTATTTTTAAAGGTGCAGGGCATTGATTCATTCATTATGTATATTTAAAGGTTCAGGGCATTGATTCATTCATTATGTTTATTTAAAGGTTCAGGGCATTGATTCATTCATTAAGTATATTTAAAGGTTCATGGCATTGATTCATTCATTATGTATATTTTATGGTTCAGGGCCTTGATTCATTCATTATGTTTATTTAAAGGTTCAGTGCATTGATTCATTCATTATGTATATTTAAAGGTTCAGGGCATTGATTCATTCATTATGTATATTTTAAGGTTCAGGGCATTGATTCATTCGTTATGTATATTTAAAGGTCCAGGGCCTTGATTAATTCATTATGTATATTTAAAGGTTCAGGGCATTGCTTCATTCGTTATTTATATTTAAAGGTTCAGGGCAGTGCTTCATTCGTTATGTATATTTAAAGGTTAGGGTATTGATTCATTCATTAAGTATATTTTAAGGTTCAGGGCATTGATTCATTCATTATGTTTATTTAAAGGTTCAGGGCATTGATTCATTCATTAAGTATATTTTAAGGTTCAGGGCATTGCTTCATTCATGTATATTTAAAGGTTCAGGGCATTGATTCATTCATTATGTATATTTAAAGGTTCAGGGCATTGCTTCATTCATTATGTATATTTAAAGGTTCAGGGCATTGATTCATTCATTATGTATATTTAAAGGTTCAGGGCATTGATTCATTCATTATGTATATTTTAAGGTTCAGGGCATTGCTTCATTCATTATGTTTATTCAAAGGTTCAGGGCATTGATTCATTCATTAAGTATATTTAAAGGTTCAGGGCATTGATTCATTCATTATGTATATTTAAAGGTTCAGGGCATTGATTCATTCATTATGTTTATTTAAAGGTTCAGGGCATTGCTTCATTCATTATGTATATTTAAAGGTTCAGGGCATTGATTCATTCATTATGTATTTAAAGGTTAGGGTATTGATTCATTCATTATGTATATTTTAAGGTTCAGGGCATTGCTTCATTCATTATGTTATTTAAAGTTCAGGGCATTGATTCATTCATTATGTATATTTTAAGGTTCAGGGCATTGATTCATTCATGTATATTTAAAGGTTCAGGGCATTGATTCATTCATTATGTATATTTTAAGGTTCAGGGCATTGATTCATTCATTATGTTTATTTAAAGGTTCAGGGCATTGATTCATTCATTATGTATATTTTAAGGTTCAGGGCATTGATTCATTCATGTATATTTAAAGGTTCAGGGCATTGATTCATTCATTATGTATATTTAAAGGTTAGGGCATTGTTCATTCTTTATTTATATTTAAAGGTTCAGGGCAGTGCTTCATTCGTTATGTATATTTAAAGGTTCAGGGCAGTGATTCATTCATTAAGTATATTTTAAGGTTCCGGGCATTGCTTCATTCATGTATATTTAAAGGTTAGGGTATTGATTCATTCATTATGTATATTTAAAGGTTCAGGGCATTGATTCATTCGTTATGTATATTTAAAGTTTTAGGAAATTACTTCATTCGTTATGTATATTTAAAGGTTCAGGGCATTGCTTCATTCGTTATGTATATTTAAAGGTTCAGGGCATTGCTTCATACGTTATGTATATTTAAAGGTTCAGGGCATTGCTTCATTCGTTATTTATATTTAAAGGTTCAGGGCATTGCTTCATTCGTTATGTATATTTAAAGGTTCAGGGCATTGCTTCATTCATTAAGTATATTTTACGGTTCAGGGCATTGAATCATTCATTATGTATTTTTAAAGGTGCAGGGCATTGATTCATTCATTATGTATATTTAAAGGTTCAGGGCATTGATTCATTCGTTATGTATATTTAAAGGTTCAGGGCATTGATTCATTCGTTATGTATATTTTACGGTTCAGGGCATTGATTCATTCATTATGTTTATTTAAAGGTTCAGGGCATTGATTCATTCGTTATGTATATTTTACGGTTCAGGGCATTGATTCATTCATTATGTATATTTAAAGGTTCAGGGCATTGATTCATTCATTAAGTATATTTAAAGGTTCATGGCATTGATTCATTCATTATGTATATTTTATGGTTCAGGGCCTTGATTCATTCATTATGTTTATTTAAAGGTTCAGTGCATTGATTCGTTCATTATGTATATTTAAAGGTTCAGGGCATTGATTCATTCATTATGTATATTTTAAGGTTCAGTGCATTGATTCATTCGTTATGTATATTTAAAGGTTCAGGGCATTGATTCATTCATTATGTATATTTAAAGGTCCAGGGTATTGATTCATTCATTATGTATATTTAAAGGTTCAGGGCAGTGCTTCATTCGTTATGTATATTTAAAGGTTCAGGGCATTGATTCATTCGTTATGTATATTTAAAGGTTCAGGGCATTGATTCATTCGTTATGTATATTTAAAGGTTCAGTGCATTGCTTCATTCGTTATGTATATTTAAAGGCTCAGGGCATTGATTCATTCATCATGTATATTTAAAGGTTCAGGGCATTGCTTCATTCGTTATGTATATTTAAAGGTTCAGGGCATTGCTTCATTCGTTATGTATATTTAAAGATTCAGGGCATTGCTTCATTCATTATGTATATTTAAAGGTTCAGGGCATTGGTTCATTAATTATGTATATTTAAAGGTTCAGGGCATTGCTTCATTCGTTATGTATATTTAAATGTTCAGGGCATTGATTCATTCATTATGTATATTTAAATGTTCAGGGCATTGATTCATTCATTATGTATATTTAATGGTTCAGGATATTGATTCATTCATTATGTATAGTTAAAGGTTCAGGGCATTGATTCATTCATTATGTTTATTTAAAGGTTCAGGGCATTGATTCATTCATTATGTATATTTAAAGGTTCAGGGCATTGATTCATTCATTATGTTTTTTTAAAGGTTCAGGGCATTGCTTCATTCATTATGTATATCTAAAGGTCCAGGGCATTGATTCAGTTCATTAAGTATATTTTAAAGTTCAGGGCATTGCTTCATTCATTATGTTTATTTAAAGGTTCAGGGCATTGATTCATTCATTAAGTATATCTTAAGGTTCAGGGCATTGCTTCATTCATGTATATTTGAAGGTTCATGGCATTGATTCATTCATTATGTATATTTCAAGGTTCAGGGCATTGCTTCATTCATTATGTTTATTTAAAGGTTCAGGGCATTGATTGATTCATTAAGTATATTTTAAGGTTCAGGGCATTGCCTCATTCATGTATATTTAAAGTTTCAGGGCATTGATTGATTCATTATGTATATTTAAAGGTTTAGGGCATTGCTTCATTCATTATGTATATTTAAATGTCCAGAGCATTGATTCATTCATTAAGTATATTTAAAGGTTCAGGGCATTGATTCATTCATTATGTATATCGTAATGTTCAGGGCATTGATTCATTCATTAAGTATATTTAAAGGTTCAGGGCATTGATTCATTCATTATGTATATTTAAAGGTTCAGGGCATTGATTCATTCGTTAAGTATATATTAAGGTTCAGGGCATTGATTCATTCGTTATGTATATTTAAAGGTTCAGGGCATTGATTAATTCATTAGGTATATTTAAAGGTTAAGGGCATTGCTTCATTCGTTATGTATATTTAAAGGGTCAGGGTATTGATTCATTCACTATATATTTAAAGGTTCAGGGCATTGATGCATTCATTATATATATTTAAAGGTTCAGGGCATTGATTCATTCATTATATATATTTAAAGGTTCAGGGCATTGATTCATTCATTATATATATTTAAAGGTTCAGGGCATTGATTCATTCATTATGTATATTTAAAGGTTAAGGGCATTGCTTCATTCGTTATGTATATTTAAAGGGTCAGGGTATTGATTCATTCACTATATATTTAAAGGTTCAGGGCATTGATGCATTCATTATATATATTTAAAGGTTCAGGGCATTGATTCATTCATTATATATATTTAAAGGTTCAGGGCATTGATTCATTCATTATATATATTTAAAGGTTCAGGGCATTGATTCATTCATTATGTATATTTAAAGGTTAAGGGCATTGCTTCATTCGTTATGTATATTTAAAGGGTCAGGGTATTGATTCATTCACTATATATTTAAAGGTTCAGGGCATTGATGCATTCATTATATATATTTAAAGGTTCAGGGCATTGTTCATTCTATGTATATTTAAAGGTTCAGGGCATTGTTTTTTTTTTGGTTCAGGGCATTGCTTCATTCTTTATGTATATTTAAAGGTTCAGGGCATTGATTCATTCATTATGTTTATTTAAAGGTTCAGGGCATTGATTCATTCATTATGATTATTTAAAGGTTCAGGGTATTGATTCATTCATTATGTATATTTAAAGGTTTAGGGCATTGCTTCATTCATTATGTATATTTAAAGGTCCAGGGCATTGATTCATTCATTAAGTATATTTAAAGGTTCAGGGCATTGATTCATTCATTATGTATATCATAAGGTTCAGGGCATTGATTCATTCATTATGTTTATTTAAAGGTTCAGGGCATTGATTCATTCATTATGTATATTTAAAGGTTCAGGGCATTGATTCATTCATTATGTATATTTAAAGGTTAGGGTATTGATTCATTCATTATGTATATTTTAAGGTTCAGGGCATTGCTTCATTCATTATGTTTATTTAAAGGTTCAGGGCATTGATTCATTCATTAAGTATATTTTAAGGTTCAGGGCATTGCTTCATTCATGTATATTTAAAGGTTAGGGCATTGATTCATTCATTATGTATATTTAAGGTTCAGGGCATTGCTTCATTCATATGTTTATTTAAAGGTTCAGGGCAGTGATTCATTCATTAAGTATATTTTAAGGTTCAGGGCATTGCTTCATTCATGTATATTTAAAGGTTAGGGTATTGATTCATTCATTATGTTTATTTTAAGGTTCAGGGCATTGATTCATTCGTTATGTATATTTAAAGTTTTAGGAAATTACTTCATTCGTTATGTATATTTAAAGGTTCAGGGCATTGCTTCATTCGTTATGTATATTTAAAGGTTCAGGGCATTGTTTATTCATTAGTATATTTTAAGGTTCAGGGCATTGAATCATTCATTATGTATTTTTAAAGGTGCAGGGCATTGATTCATTCATTATGTATATTTAAAGGTTCAGGGCATTGATTCATTCATTATGTTTATTTAAAGGTTCAGGGCATTGATTCATTCATTAAGTATATTTAAAGGTTCATGGCATTGATTCATTCATTATGTATATTTTATGGTTCAGGGCCTTGATTCATTCATTATGTTTATTTAAAGGTTCAGTGCATTGATTCATTCATTATGTATATTTAAAGGTTCAGGGCATTGATTCATTCATTATGTATATTTAAAGGTTCAGGGCATTGATTCATTCGTTATGTATATTTAAAGGTTCAGGGCATTGATTAATTCATTATGTATATTTAAAGGTTCAGGGCATTGCTTCATTCATTATTTATATTTAAAGGTTCAGGGCAGTGCTTCATTCGTTATGTATATTTAAAGGTTCAGGGCATTGATTAATTCATTATGTATATTTAAAGGTTCAGGGCATTGATTCATTCATTATGTTTATTTAAAGGTTCAGGGCATTGATTCATTCATTATGTATATTTAAAGGTTCAGGGCATTGATTCATTCATTATGTATATTTAAAGGTTCAGGGCATTGATTCATTCATTATGTATATTTAAAGGTTCAGGGCATTGCTTCATTCGTTATGTATATTTAAAGGTTCAGGGCATTGATTCATTCATTATGTATATTTAAAGGTTCAGGGCATTGATTCATTCATTATGTATATTTAAAGGTTCAGGGCATTGATTCATTCATTATGTATATTTAAAGGTTCAGGGCATTGATTCATTCATTATGTATATTTAAAGGTTCAGGGCATTGATTCATTCATTATGTATATTTAAAGGTTCAGGGCATTGATTCATTCATTATGTATATTTAAAGGTTCAGGGCATTGATTCATTCATTATGTATATCATAAGGTTCAGGGCATTGATTCATTCGTTATGTATATTTAAAGGTTCAGGGCATTGATTCATTCATTATGTATATTTAAATGTTCAGGGCATTGATTCATTCATTAAGTATATTTAAAGGTTCAGGGCATTGATTCATTCATTATGTATATTTAAAGGTTCAGGGCATTGATTCATTCATTATGTATATTTAAAGGTAGTGTATTGATTCATTCATTAAGTATATTTTAAGGTTCAGGGCATTGCTTCATTCATTATGTTTATTTAAAGGTTCAGGGCATTGATTCATTCATTAAGTATATTTGAAGGTTCAGGGCATTGCTTCATTCATGTATATTTAAAGGTTCAGGGCATTGATTCATTCATTATGTATATTTAAAGGTTCAGGTCATTGATTCATTCATTATGTATATTTAAAGGTTCAGGGCATTGATTCATTCATTATGTATATTTAAAGGTTCAGGGCATTGAATCATTCATTTGTATATTTAAAGGTTATGGTATTGATTCATTCATTATGTATATTTTAAGGTTCAGGGCATTGATTCATTCGTTTGTATATTTAAAGGTTAGGGTATTGATTCATTCATTATGTATTTTAAGGTTCAGGGCATTGATTCATTCGTTATGTATATTTAAAGTTTTAGGGAATTGATTCATTCGTTATGTATATTTAAAGGTTCAGGGCATTGATTCATTCATTATGTATATTTTAAGGTTCAGGGCATTGGTTAATTCATTATGTATATTTAAAGGTTCAGGGCATTGATTCATTCATTATGTATATTTAAAGGTTCAGGGCATTGATTCATTCGTTATGTATATTTAAAGGTTCAGGGCATTG
>CM026401.1:46851675-46907709 GCA_014843695.1 Archivesica marissinica | reverse complement strand
AAGGTTCAGGGCATTGATTCATTCACTAATATATTTAAAGGTTCAGGGCATTGATTCATTCATTATATATATCAAAGGTTCAGGGCATTGATTCATTCATTAAGATTATTTAAAGGTTCAGGGCATTGATTCATTCATTATGAATATTTAAAGGCCACAACACAAAAAAAATTCAGGGAATTGATTAATTCATTATGTATATTTAAAGGTTCAGGTCATTGCTTCATTCATTATTTATATTTAAAGGTTCAGGGCATTGATTCATTCGTTATGTATATTTAAAGGTTCAGGGCATTGATTCATTCATTATGTATATTTTAAGGTTCAGGGCATTGATTCATTCATTATGTTTATTTAAAGGTTCAGGGCATTGATTCATTCATTATGTATATTTAAAGGTTCAGGACATTGATTCATTCATTATGTATATTTAAAGGTTAGGGTATTGATTCATTCATTAAGTATATTTTAAGGATCAGGGCATTGCTTCATTCATTATGTTTATTTAAAGGTTCAGGGCATTGATTCATTCATTAAGTATATTTTAAGGTTCAGGGCATTGCTTCATTCATGTATATTTAAAGGTTCAGGGCATTGATTCATTCATTATGTACATTTCAAGGTTCAGGGCATTGCTTCATTCATCATGTTTATTTAAAGGTTCAGGGCAGTGGTTCATTCATTAAGTATATTTTAAGGTTCAGGGCATTGCATCATTCATGTATATTTAAAGGTTAGGGTATTGATTCATTCATTAAGTATATTTTAAGGTTCAGGGCATTGCTTCATTCGTGTATATTTAAAGGTTAGGGTATTGATTCATTCATTATGCTTATTTTAAGGTTCAGGGCATTGATTCATTCGTTATGTATATTTAAAGTTTTAGGAAATTACTTCATTCGTTATGTATATTTAAAGGTTCAGGGCATTGCTTCATTCATTAAGTATATTTTAAGGTTCAGGGCATTGGATAATTCATTATGTATATTTAAAGGTTCAGGGCAGTGCTTCATTCATTATGTATATTTAAAGGTTCAGGGCATTGATTCATTCGTTATGTATATTTAAAGGTTCAGGGCATTGATTCATTCATTATGTATATTTAAAGGTTCAGGTCATTGATTCATTCATTATGTATATTTAAAGGTTCAGGGCATTGCTTCATTCATTATGTATATTTAAAGGTTCAGGGCATTGATTAATTCATTATGTATATTTAAAGGTTCAGGGCATTGATTCATTCATTATGTTTATTTAAAGGTTCAGGGCATTGCTTCATTCGTTATGTATATTTAAAGGTTCAGGGCATTGCTTCATTCATTATGTATATTTAAAGGTTCAGGGCATTGATTCATTCGTCATGTATATTTAAAGGTTCAGTGCATTGCTTCATTCGTTATGAATATTTCAAGGTTCAGGGCATTGCTTCATTCGTTATGTATATTTAAAGGTTCAGGGCATTGCTTCATTCGTTATGTATATTTAAATGTTCAGGGCATTGATTCATTCATTATGTTTATTTAAAGGTTCAGGGCATTGCTTCATTCGTTATGTATATTTAAAGGTTCAGGGCATTGCTTCATTCATTATGTATATTTAAAGGTTCAGGGCATTGATTCATTCGTCATGTATATTTAAAGGTTCAGTGCATTGCTTCATTCGTTATGAATATTTCAAGGTTCAGGGCATTGCTTCATTCTTTATGTATATTTAAAGGTTAGGGTATTGATTCATTCATTATGTATATTTAATGGTTCAGGGCATTGCTTCATTCATTATGTATATATTAATGTTCAGGGCATTGATTCATTCATTATGTTTATTTAAAGGTTCAGGGCATTGATTCATTCATTATGTATATTTAAAGGTTCAGGGCATTGATTCATTCATTATGTATATTTAAAGGTTAGGGTATTGATTCATTCATTAAGTATATTTTAAGGTTCAGGGCATTGCTTCATTCATTATGTTTATTTAAAGGTTCAGGGCATTGATTCATTCATTACGTATATTTTAAGGTTCAGGGCATTGCTTCATTCATGTATATTTGAAGGTTCAGGGCATTGATTCATTCATTATGTATATTTCAAGGTTCAGGGCATTGCTTCATTCATTATGTTTATTTAAAGGTTCAGGGCATTGATTGATTCATTAAGTATATTTTAAGGTTCAGGGCATTGCTTCATTCATGTATATTTAAAGTTTCAGGGCATTGATTCATTCATTATGTATATTTAAAGGTTTAGTGCATTGCTTCATTCATTATGTATATTTAAATGTCCAGAGCATTGATTCATTCATTAAGTATATTTAAAGGTTCAGGGCATTGATGCATTCATTATGTATATTTAAAGGTTCAGGGCATTGATTAATTCATTATGTATATTTAAAGGTTCAGGGCATTGCTTCATTCGTTATGTATATTTAAATGTTCAGGGCATTGCTTCATTCGTTATGTATTTTTAAAGGTTCAGGGCATTGCTTCATTCGTTATGTATATTTAAAGGTTCAGGGCATTGATTCATTCATTATGTATTTTTAAATGTTCAGGGCATTGGTTCATTCTTAGTATATTTAAAGGTTCAGGGCATTGCTTCATTCGTTATGTATATTTAAATGTTCAGGGCATTGATTCATTCATTATGTATATTTAAATGTTCAGGGCATTGATTCATTGATTATGTATATTTAAAGGTTAGGGTATTGATTCATTCATTATGTATTTTTAAAGGTTCAGGGCATTGCTTCATTCATTATGTATATTTAAAGGTTCAGGGCATTGGTTCATTCTTAGTATATTTAAAGGTTCAGGGCATTGCTTCATTCGTTATGTATATTTAAATGGTCAGGGCATTGATTCATTCATTATGTATATTTAAATGTTCAGGGCATTGATTCATTCATTATGTATATTTAAAGGTTAGGGTATTGATTCATTCATTAAGTATATTTAAAGGTTAGGGTATTGATTCATTCATTATGTATATTTAAAGGTTAGGGTATTGATTCATTCATTATGTATATTTAAAGGTTAGGGTATTGATTCATTCATTATGTATATTTAAAGGTTCAGGGCATTGATTCATTCATTAAGTATATTTTAAGGTTCAGGGCATTGCTACAGTCATGTATATTTAAAGGTTAGGGTATTGATTCATTCATTATATTTATTTTAAGGTTCAGGGCATTGCTTCATTCATTATGTTTATTTAAAGATTCAGGGCATTGATTCTTTCATTAAGTATATTTTAAGGTTCAGAGCATTGCTTCATTCATGTATATTTAAAGGTTAGGGTATTGATTCATTCATTATGTTTATTTTAAGGTTCAGGGCATTGCTTCATTCGTTATGTATATTTAAAGGTTCAGTGCATTGCTTCATTCATTAAGTATATTTTAAGGTTCAGGGCATTGATTCATTCATTATGTTTATTTAAAGGTTCAGTGCATTGATTCATTCATTATGTATATTTAAAGGTTCAGGGCATTGATTCATTCATTATGTATATTTTAAGGTTCAGGGCATTGATTCATTCATTATGTTTATTTAAAGGTTCAGTGCATTGATTCATTCATTATGTATATTTAAAGGTTCAGGGCATTGATTCATTCATTATGTATATTTTAAGGTTCAGGGCATTGATTCATTCATTATGTTTATTTAAAGGTTCAGTGCATTGATTCATTCATTATGTATATTTAAAGGTTCAGGGCATTGATTCATTCATTATGTATATTTAAAGGTTCAGGGCACTGATTCATTCATTATGTATATTTATAGGTTCATGGCATTGATTCATTCATTAAGTATATTTTAAGGTTCAGTACATTGATTCATTCGTTATGTATATTTAAAGGTCCAGGGCATTGATTAATTCATTATGTATATTTAAAGGTTCAGGGCATTGCTTCATTCGTTATTTATATTTAAAGGTTCAGGGCATTGCTTCATACGTTATGTATATTTAAAGGTTCAGGGCATTGCTTCATTCGTTATTTATATTTAAAGGTTCAGGGCATTGCTTCATTCGTTATGTATATTTAAAGGTTCAGGGCATTGATTCATTCATTATGTATATTTAAAGGTTCAGGGCATTGATTCATTCGTTATGTATATTTAAAGGTTCAGGGTATTGCTTCATTTGTTATGTATTTTTAAAGGTTCAGGGCAGTGCTTCATTCGTTATGTATATTTAAAGGTTCAGGACATTGATTCATTCGTTATGTATATTTAAAGGTTCAGGGCATTGATTCATTCATTATGTATATTTAAAGGTTCAGGTCATTGATTCATTCATTATGTATATTTAAAGGTTCAGGGCATTGCTTCATTCTTTATGTATATTTAAAGATTCAGGGCATTGATTCATTCATTAAGTATATTTAAAGGTTTAGGGCATTGATTCATTCATTATGTATATTTAAAGGGTCAGGGCATTGATGCATTCATTATGTATATTTAAAGGTTCAGGGCATTGATTAATTCATTATGTATATTTAAAGGTTCAGGGCATTGCTTCATTCGTTATGTATATTTAAAGGTTCAGGGCATTGCTTCATTCATTATGTATATTTAAAGGTTCAGGGCATTGATTCATTCGTCATGTATATTTAAAGGTTCAGTGCATTGCTTCATTCGTTATGAATATTTCAAGGTTCAGGGCATTGCTTCATTCGTTATGTATATTTAAAGGTTCAGGGCATTGCTTCATTCGTTATGTATATTTAAATGTTCAGGGCATTGATTCATTCATTATGTTTATTTAAAGGTTCAGGGCATTGCTTCATTCGTTATGTATATTTAAAGGTTCAGGGCATTGCTTCATTCATTATGTATATTTAAAGGTTCAGGGCATTGATTCATTCGTCATGTATATTTAAAGGTTCAGGGCATTGCTTCATTCGTTATGAATATTTCAAGGTTCAGGGCATTGCTTCATTCGTTATGTATATTTAAAGGTTCAGGGCATTGCTTCATTCATTATGTTATTTAAAGATTCAGGGCATTGATTCATTCATAAGTATATTTTAAGGTTCAGAGCATTGCTTCATTCATGTATATTTAAAGGTTAGGGTATTGATTCATTCATTATGTTTATTTTAAGGTTCAGGGCATTGCTTCATTCGTTATGTATATTTAAAGGTTCAGGGCATTGCTTCATTCATTAAGTATATTTTAAGGTTCAGAGCATTGCTTCATTCATGTATATTTAAAGGTTAGGGTATTGATTCATTCATTATGTTTATTTTAAGGTTCAGGGCATTGCTTCATTCGTTATGTATATTTAAAGGTTCAGGGCATTGCTTCATTCATTAAGTATATTTTAAGGTTCAGGGCATTGAATCATTCATTATGTATATTTTAAGGTCAGGGCATTGATTCATTCATTATGTTTATTTAAAGGTTCAGGGCATTGATTCATTCATTATGTATATTTAAAGGTTCAGGGCATTGCTTCATTCATTAAGTATATTTTAAGGTTCAGGGCATTGATTCATTCATTATGTATATTTAAAGGTTCAGGGCATTGATTCATTCATTATGTATATTTAAAGGTTCAGGGCATTGATTCATTCATTATGTATATTTTAAGGTTCAGGGCATTGATTCATTCATTATGTTTATTTAAAGGTTCAGTGCATTGATTCATTCATTATGTATATTTAAAGGTTCAGGGCATTGATTCATTCATTATGTATATTTTAAGGTTCAGGGCATTGATTCATTCATTATGTTTATTTAAAGGTTCATTGCATTGATTCATTCATTATGTATATTTAAAGGTTCAGGGCATTGATTCATTCATTATGTATATTTAAAGGTTCAGGGCATTGATTCATTCATTAAATATATTTTAAGGTTCAGTGCATTGATTCATTCGTTATGTATATTTAAAGGTCCAGGGCATGGATTAATTCATTATGTATATTTAAAGGTTCAGGGCATTGCTTCATTCGTTATTTATATTTAAAGGTTCAGGGCATTGATTCATTCATTATGTATATTTAAAGGTTCAGGGCATTGATTCATTCATTAAATATATCATAAGGTTCAGGGCATTGCTTCATTCGTTTTGTATATTTAAAGGTTCAGGGCATTGATTCATTCATTAAATATATTTAAAGGTTCAGGGCATTGATTCATTCATTAAGTATATTTAAAGGTTCAGGGCATTGATTCATTCATTAAGTATATTTAAAGGTTCAGGGCATTGATTCATTCATTAAGTATATTTAAAGGTTCAGGGCATTGATTCATTCATTATGTATATTTAAAGGTTCAGGGCATTGATTCATTCATTAAGTATATTTTAAGGTTCAGTTCATTGATTCATTCGTTATGTATATTTAAAGATCTAGGGCATTGATTAATTCATTATGTATATTTAAAGGTTCAGGGCATTGCTTCATTCGTTATTTATTTTTAAAGGTTCAGGGCATTGTTTCATTCGTTATGTATCTTTAAAGGTTCAGGGCATTGATTCATTCATTATGTATATTTAAATGTTCAGGGCATTGATTCATTCATTATATATATTTAAAGGTTAGGGTATTGATTCGTTCATTATGTTTATTTAATGGTTCAGGATATTGATTCATTCATTATGTATATTTAAAGGTTCAGGGCATTGATTCATTCATTAAGTATATTTAAAGGTTCAGTGCATTGATTCATTCATTAAGTATATTTAAAGGTTCAGGGCATTGATTCATTCATTATGTATATTGTAAGGTTCAGGGCATTGATTCATTCATTATGTTTATTTAAAGGTTCAGTGCATTGATTCATTCATTATGTATATTTAAAGGTTCAGGGCATTGATTCATTCATTATGTATATTTAAAGGTTCAGGGCATTGATTCATTCATTATGTATATTGTAAGGTTCAGGGCATTGATTCATTCATTATGTTTATTTAAAGGTTCAGTGCATTGATTCATTCATTATGTATATTTAAAGGTTCAGGGCATTGATTCATTCATTATGTATATTTAAAGGTTCAGGGCATTGATTCATTCATTATGTATATTTAAAGGTTAGGGTATTGATTCATTCATTATGTATATTTAAAGGTTCAGGGCATTGATTCATTCATTATGTATATTTAAAGGTTCAGGGCATTGATTCATTCATTAAGTATATTTAAAGGTTCAGGGCATTGATTCATTCATTATGTATATTTAAAGATTAGGGTATTGATTCATTCATTATGTTTATTTAAAGGTTCAGGGCATTGATTCATTCATTATGAATATTTAAAGGTTCAGGGCATTGATTCATTCATTATGTATATTTAAAGGTTCAGGGCATTGAATCATTCATTATGAATATTTAAAGGTTCATGGCATTGATTCATTCATTATGTATATTTAAAGGTTCAGGGCATTGATTCATTCATTATGTATATTTAAAGGTTCAGGGCATTGATTCATTCATTATGTATATTTAACGGTTCAGGGCATTGATTCATTCATTATGTATATTTAAAGGTTCAGGGCATTGATTCATTCATTATGTATATTTAAAGGTTCAGGGCATTGATTCATTCATTATGTATATTTAAAGGTTCAGGGCATTGATTCATTCATTATGAATATTTAAAGGTTCAGGGCATTGATGCGAACAACCCGCTATTCAGGGTTTATGGGACAGGAGCCATGCTGTGGTATGAACACAACATTATACCTACTCTCTGCAGCTTTAGTGGCATGGTTTACGGGTACACGTCGACCCGTATCAGGTTCTGGTATCCCCAAAATGTCTCGAGCTGTCAAGAGATATGCCCAACCAATCCAACCATCAGTGACAGAGTTAGTGCGCCAGTAGAGGCAATTGCCAACACTTGGATATTAGGTATGTGCCGCTAGACAAAATAATTTATAACAATATGTGTAGCGCAATTATAATTACAGTCTATATCCGTTATGTCGAAGTCGGTAATGTCGAATTATCCGGTTATCTCGAAGTCGGATCAATGCTCCGTTTCAGACACCATCATTTTACATATAAATCGGTCTGTTTATATCGAATTTCGTTAAGTCAAAGTCGGTTTTGTCGAATTCTCCGGTTATCTCGAAGTCGGGTAAAAATCCCGTTTCAGACACTATCATTTTACATATGACTGGATCTGTTTATATCGAATTTCGTTAAGTCAAAGTCGGAAATACTAGACAGAAATATTTAGAAAGTTATTACTATACATGGCCAACTATTAATAAATTCACTAATTTGATGTCAGAAAAATCAAATACTATTGGTAGAAATTTAGCAAAATACATATATTACGCAAATGCATATAGAAACTAAAATTAGTATATGCAGAGAGTATATTAACATCTTGCTCTTTTGTAAATCCATGCTGTTGCCTACATGTATATATGTACTTGCTATAGACATTGTATGAAAGTTTAATACAATAATGGTATTGTTTTAAATATAACTTGTTTTATAGACATCAACGAATGTCGAAATCACGTGTGCAAAAACGGGGCAACCTGCATCAATTACTACGGTGGATACAACTGCACGTGTGGTGACGGCTGGAGTGGAACACACTGCACTATCAACGGTAATTTGCCCAACAATTAAAAAAGACCCAATTTTATATTTCATATATTCTTAAAATTCATTTAGTCTATAGTTTATTCAAATATATTTTAGCTCCATTGCGAAACCAGTTCTTACAACCTATATTAATCACTCTCGAGACTTCATTGCTGATCGAATCCATCGCCACGAGGAAGAGAGAAGAGGCAACGTGGAAATTAAATGCCTTGCCTAAGGGCACACTCGTAACGGCTCCAGTCTTATCAAAATCATGTCAGTGTAAAACAGGCATCTGCCATGCATTTTCTACATTTGCTAGTCGATCACGTTGAGACAGTATGTGTATGTAATGGATGTCACTGATGACATCAATTTAAAATAATACATAACATTAAAGTTTAATTTACAAATAATAAGGATTATTCTCTCAACCAATCAGAATCGCCCCAGGTGTTATTACATGTATATAGATATAAGAAATTATAAGATTACTGTCCAGACTGATCTGTAGTCCAGTGGTAACACGCGGGACTGGTACTCCAGGGATCACAGGTTCGATCCCCCGCCTAACCCTAATACAATTAACAGTCTTTCATATTTGGACGTTGAGGTCTCGTGTCAGTGCTTTACACTGTCTGTATCATTGCACTATCCTCCAAAATCTAAAATGACTAATCTCTTCAGGAGGCGTCGCTGATATGGGCAACTGGTAGCGACGATAAATATACGTAAAACACACACACATAGTATTAATGTTTAATTTAAAAATAATAAGGATAATTCGCTCAACCAATCAGAATCGCTCCAGGTGTTATTACACGTATGTAGATATAAGAAATTATAAGATGACTGTCCAGACTGATCTGTAGTCCAGTGGTAACACGCGGGACTGGTACTCCAGGGATCACAGGTTCGATCCCCCGCCTAACCCTAATAAAATTAACAGTCTTTCATATTTGGACGTTGAGGTCTCGTGTCAGTGCTTTACACTGTCTGTATCATTGCACTATCCTCCAAAATCTAAAATTACTAATCTCTTCAGGAGGCATCGCTAATATGGGCAACTGGTAGCGACGATAAATATACGTAAAACACACACACATAGTATTAATGTTTAATTTACAAATAATAAGGATAATTCGCTCAACCAATCAGAATCGCTCCAGGTGTTATTACACGTATGTAGATATAAGAAATTATAGGATGACTGA
Organism: Archivesica marissinica; assembly: GCA_014843695.1. Lineage (NCBI taxonomy): Eukaryota > Metazoa > Mollusca > Bivalvia > Venerida > Vesicomyidae > Archivesica > Archivesica marissinica. Next base: position 46,897,950 of record CM026401.1, on the reverse strand, counting down.
ATACACGTGCAGTTATGTGATAAAATGTATTTCCATTTTCCTTTATCAGATGACGAATGTTATTCGGATCCATGTCAGATGACAGAGACGTGTACCGATCTTGTGAATGCATACAAGTGCACGCAGAAAAGTTTGTTATAATAACTTTCTTATTTCATGCGTTTTAAGTGTTTTCAAAATATGTACAATATATACATGATGCTATGCTGACAACAGCAACAACAACAGCAGCAGCAGCAGCAGCAGCAGCAGCAGCAGCAGCAGCAGCAGCAGCAGCAGCAGCAGCAGCAGCAGCAGCAGCAGCAGCAGCAGCAGCAGCAGCAGCAGCAGCAGCAGCAGCAGCAGCAGCAGCAGCAGCAGCAGCAATAGCAGCAGCAGTAGCAACAACAGCAACAATAACAACAACAGCAAGAGCACCAACAGCAGCAGCAACAGCTGAAGAAGCAGCAATAGCAGCAGCAGTAGCATCAACAGCAGACGCAATAACAGCAGCAGCAATAACAGCAGCAGCAATAGCAGCAGCAACAGCTGAAACAGCAGCAATAGCAGCAGCAACAACAGCAGCAGCAACAGCTGAAGAAGCAGCAATAGCAGCAGCAGTAGCATCAACAGCTGAAGCAGCAGCAATAGCAACAGCAGTAGCATCAACAGCAGACGCAATAACAGCAGCAGCAACAGCAGCAGCAACAGCTGAAGCAGCAGCAATAGCAGCAGCAGTAGCATCAACAGCAGAAGCAATAACAGCAGCAGCAATAACAGCAGCAGCAATAACAGCAACAGCAATAACAGCAGCAGCAATAACAGCAGCAGCAGTAACAGCAGCAGCAATAACAGCAGCAGCAGCAATAACAGCAACAGTAATAGCAGACGCAGCTGCAATATCAGCATCAACAACCGCAGCAGCAATAACAGCAACAACAATAGCAATAACAGCAACAACAATAGCAGTAGCAACAACAGCAGCAACAACAGCAACAAAAGCAGCAGCAGCAACAACAGCAACAGCATATGCAGCAGCAGCAATAACAACAGCAGCAGCAACAACAACAGTAACAGCAACAGCAGCAGCAATAACAACAGCAGCAGCAGCAACAACAGTAACAGCAGCTGCACAATAGTAACGGCTCAAACGGAGCTCGAACTCCGGGCATTTCGCAACTGATACATTTGCAAAGTAATTGTAGTTTTATTTTTTCAAGTGAACAACATAAACGCAGAATGGGGCTTTAACTTGGAGACTCAGATTTTAATGTATTATTTTATTATTATTCGTTTCAGTTGCGGATATTGAGATGGTACCATCCGTTTTGTTAGATGATCGTAAGTGTAATTATTCAATATCGTAAAATATTTCACTGGAATATTTTGTTACATGTATCGTCGAGATTCGGAGTTTATCCATATTTGTTCGACAAGTAATTTCTGGCTAATATTCATACACCTATTACCGATTATAATAAAACGTACATATTAGAAAGGTTTAAAGCAGCATTATATCGTAATAAAGGATGTTTTGGGTAAAATATAAATACTAATGTGTGTGTGTTTACAAAAATCGAAATAGTCGCTCAGAAACGATACAATTCCAATACATTTAAACCGTCGTATACGCGAATTTGTTTATCAACACACGAAATGTAAACACGCACAGCGCGCATGCGTGAACAACAGAGGGTGTAGAAAACAACGTATATATTTTGAACATGAAATACTATCTATTTACCTTCCTCTAATGTCGAACCCCTCGCGGGGATGTAGAAATGTCCCTAAAAGACTTAGCTAACAGAGGTATGAATCAACATATCAAGTAATTTAATTAAAAAAGACAACGTGGGACAATGCATTCCGAATGTAAACAAGTGCGGACAATGCGTTCCGGTTGTAAACAAGTGCGTGACCGATCAACTCGGAAAGTCCTACTTTCGGTTTCGAGTTTGTTTTATCGCAAAAAAAAACACTGTTTACTAAATGAACATATACATACAAAGTGTAATGTTAGAATGTGTAGCAGCATTGCTACCCATACGTAAAAATTAAATGTTTCAAATATCTTTTATTTCATACGATGTAATGCTGCTTTAATCCTTTTATTCCCACTTGCTGTTGTCCAGTAGACATATATGTCATATGCATACAACTTAAAGTTATGGCGAATGCACAAGTTCAAATTGAGTGTGTACGCAACAAACGCTGTGGACAAAGTCTTGTTGTTGGTGGTTACATGTTCATGGTATGTATATATATATAGTTGCTTTCTGTCTGCGTGTCTGTCCGTCCGTTTGATTGTATTTGATCTTAAACACTCTTAAACACAGTATGTCTGTCTGCATGTCTATCCGTCCCACACCCGTTTTTACCTAATTTTATATAAGTGGGAACAATAGGACTACACCATTAGAAATACTGGTACTAAAACTATTAACACAGTGCATCACAATTGTGTGTGTTTTACTTGTATGTATCGTCGCTACCGGTTGCCCATATGATCGACGCCTCCTGAAGTCATTTTAGATTTTTGGAGGATAGTGCAATGATACAGACAGAGACCCATTCTAGAGTATCATCTGGTTCTTTTACGTGCAAAAGATCCACCAGTTCCCTTCCGTTTAAACACAGATTGTGCTATACGAGATTTGAATCCATACGGTAACGATTATATCGGCCAGTTAAATTCTGTTCTGGAAGACGCAAATAATGGCACAATAGACCAAGCTACACTAGCTGTGCAGGATATAAGTCATAACTATTTCACTTTAAAGCGACATTACATCGCAAAATGTAAATAAAATGCATTTTTTCACGTATAAATGCATTTACGTTTATTTATCGTCGCTACCGGTTGCCCATATGAGCGACGCCTCCTGAAGAGATTAGTCATATTTATATTTTTGGAGGATAGTGCAATGATACTATCAGAATATTAACAGTCCTATCTGAAAGACTGTTAATTTTATTAGGGTCAGACGGCGGATCGAACATGCGATCCCTGGATTACCAGATCCGTCTGTGTATCACAATTTCCATTCACGCATTCATTTATTGGCTACCAATTACAATTTCTTTCACTATCGCGATTTTGATTGGCTGATTCAGCTCATGTGATCGCTTTTCATAGCCCAATGAATTGCATAATTATTTATTTACTATTTAGTTTAGATCGATTGCGAAACAAGTTCTTACAACTTATTAATCATATTAATCACTTTCGAAACATCATTCCTGTTGGAATCAATCGCCATGACGTAGAATGAAGAGGTAACGTGGAATTTAAATACTATGCCTAAGGGCACACTCGTAACAGCTCCAGTGGGGCTCGAACTCCGGGACATTCGCACCTGAATTGTGACTAATCAAAAAGATTTGCACAATGTTCTTTTCAGCGTTTCATCGAGGTATGAAATGTCATTCTTTTACGCCTAATTTGCATAACAAAATTTCCTTTGGCCATTTACAACATCATTAATAAATATGGTCAAGACACATTACAAAATGACACACACAGAATGGCAACTAATTTAATAAATATTTAATTAACTAGGAGATAGTTCATCTATATGTATATATATATTGCAGTTTTAGTCTAGAAATACCTTTCTTATTTTCTGTTTACATAATATGTGTAAACTTCTGTAAAGAAATCCAAACTGTGAATAAAATAGTGCGTAGGAATATTAGCACATGCTAGCGATATTGCTGTATATAGCCATATAGTTATGTTAACCAATTTGCTTGAATGATGAAAAATATTAAATATATTGTATACATTGACCGTAGACAGAAGCAGGTATCAATCCAACAGTTTGAAATATTTTAATTTCAAAACAATAAATACATTAAACTACTTACCAGCTTACACAATGACGCAACATGACCAGCAGCCAGTTTGACAGCAAAGCAACCGCATATCCATTATTGCATCTGTCAAATATCCGCACCAGTCAAATATAATATCCAAACACTTATTAGAATACACAGTTAAACAACACAAGAACAAAATTCTCTCAATATGTATATCACAATAAGAACAATATATAGATGACACTAAACTCACAACGCTTATAATCCAATCACGAACAGAATATAATAACATCCTTCATACTTTCATAATATTCGAACTGAAGTTACACACCTTCATAATATCACGCAGAAACGGTAAGTCCAAGCGTTTGTGTTAACTTAACTTAAACTACAAAAAAGCATGAAATCCATGCAGCACGCACAATTAGCCACAACATTCAAATATACACATTATATCAATATCCCTTTCATAGAAAATTCAAACAGAGTTGCAATTAAATTTTAATCTTCTTTCCAAAACCATTATTTGAATGAACCGCCCAACGCTATTATTCATGGACAAAAGATAGATGGTCAGTGTTTTACCAAGAGATGTCACTTTTTTGACGGTCTGAAATTTCAATTACAAGAAAAAACGAGTCTGATTATGAGCTGCACTGTTCGCACTGGAAAACAATCAAACCAATCTGTAATACGACAAAACAAATATATCTAGTCAAATTATTTAAATAAAGTGTAAACAATAGATGGTTACTTTTTACGAAACATATTCTGTTAGCTCTCTGTAAATTAGATTTGCTATGTACAGCTGTTTAACCCTTTCAACACCACATACCTCTAAATAGGCTTACAAAAAGTGTAGATCCAGATGAGCCGGCTCGTGACGAGCCGTCTCATCAGGATCTGCACTTTTTGCCAGTAATATTACTATTTTAAGACAAAATTACCCAAATGAACTGATCCAAATGTAATTTTCTAATTAATATATTGGTCTAAATATATCATGGACAAGTTCATGTGAGTTACTTGGTGTTGAATGGGTTAAAACCGAATTACTATATATATACCTCATGTTTGTATCATGTATGATGCACTGAGTAAATAAATTTGATTTGATTTGAGGACAACATAACAAAAGGTGATATTCAGACTCAGTAACATTTCTATGACATTGTGTACATTTACCATATTGTCTGTCTATCTACTAATTCCATCAATTGTGTAAATTTAAGTATATTAGATTGAGTATGAAGGATCTGAGATTTACCATGGAGTCGAATTGCATATCTGGGACGACAACTCTAGATCTTACTCCCAGCATACGCTCGTAGTATGTATTTAATTATTATTAATCTGAAAAATCCAATATAATTATTATATAATTTAGCTTTCTTATTACTTTCCCCCAACAGCTACAGTCGTGCCAATAATTGAACCAACATCAGAACAAGAAACAGTCAATTCAAGTGATCTGGTGCTTATTATACCCGGAGTCATTGGTGCCGATGCCCCGGAAACATCTATTATAAAGAACAGTAAGTTAATAATAAACACATGCCAGTTTAAGTAAACCAGAATGTTGTGATCTGATGACAAAAACGAGTCAACGGAAACGTGCTTTATTTTTTTATTTTTTACAAATATGTGCCCACGTATTAATGACGTAACTGTTTGCAACGGTGCATCTCATATACTATATAATTGGTTGGACATACATTGTGTATTAATATGGGCTTAAATAATATCAATGGTGTTATCTTGAGGTCGGATCAAAATCCTATTTCATACACTATCATTTTACATATAACTGGCTCCGTTTATATTGAATTTCGTTAAGTCTAACTTATGTCGAAGTATTTTGTTCGGTCTGACGGAATTCGACATAACGTATAGTCAATGATTGATTATATGTATATACTAATATCAATGGCGTAACATAGTCACGACTAGTCCAACAATATTACCAAAGTAAACAGTACAGAGAGGAATGATTTATATTTTTATAAACTGAAACGCGGCACCAAAACGAAGATTATATTTCGTAAATTTGTTGGCATCAGTAATCATGTGACCGTTTGTACGAAACTGTTCTAGGTATAGGATAGATCACGAATTGGCCCGTCTGTTTATCTATCATTAGAATACATGTATACTATTTATTTTTGTCCAATAGATTTTCATATCGTATTTCGTTGTAGTCTTGCAATATGTTAAGGAATTTAACATACTTAAATGGTGAATACCTCCATATTTATTTCGGCTACTTGTACAGATGCATTGCTCATAGTTTAACCGTATGCGCAGATTTCCTTCTTAATCGTGAGGCACCCGAACGGTGTGTATTATAATACCTATATACCCTTGGCTAAGTCGGAACTATCACACTATACTGTTAGAGTATCCAATCAAAATGCTGGAAACTACACTGACGTGTATTGAACTATATATCGCACCCATACAAATCCCGTATACCCGAGCAGGGAGCCAGTATTTGTATACTGACGCCAAAAAGAAACCGTGCAAAATGTGCGAAATTAGTGCAATATGTGAAGAACTATTGTTTTCACTCATGATAGTGAAATCCATAATTCTAAAATGTGTAACGAAACAGTAACGAGTCGTTGTAAGTGTCAGTATAGTCGGCTAGTAATCACGTGTCACATCCAACAACAGGGTTCGAGTGCACGAACTATTTACTGGATGTCGTCCTCGTGAATTCGACCCACATTGAGCTGACGCTACTCTGGCTCGGTAGTCGGTGCGACAAGTTTGCCACTTGCAGTATTGATTGGGGTGACGGTGTGATAACTAAAGATGTGCACGTCGACCAGACTGTGACGATACTAGACCATATCTATGCAGAGGTAAGCAATGTTGATGTGTTTGGCGCTGCCAAGCAAACTGTAGAAGTTGTACCACGACTGTTTTGTTGGACAACACGTCATGTTCATTGTTGTGCCCCAATGTATGTATGTTTCATTAACTCTTTCACCGCCAATGTCGCATAAAAGCGACTTTGTAAAAAAGTAGAGAACCCGATCGGACAGAACAGAAAATGCCGTCTGATCAGGCTATATGCTGATTGCTCTTCAGACAGTGGAGCTGAAGCACCTGTCCGAATAGCAAACAACATAGATCCTGATCAGACGCGGCGTTACGCCGCGGCTGATCTGGATCTATGTTGTTTGCACATGCTCTGAATTTATTCGGCGCTGAAAGAGTTAATGTCAAACCACTCTCGGGGACCTAGACATGTTTTCCTGGGGAGGCTTAGCCGACCTAAGCGAGGGACTCACATCTGCTCTTGTGCGTGCGTGCGTGCGCTCGACTGATTTGTTTGTACTACCGCGCTATTAGGTCACAGTAATGAATCTTGCCATTATAGATAACAGAAGAAGCTGGGGCACCTGTGTCATATGGACATGTTCTTAATTACTTTGTACATTGTAACCCATATGATTTGTGAATAGCGCCATATTTTTCAATTTATTAATCTAATGATCAGATCACTTCTGTTCACACTATATAATTATTATTGAATGCATATCATTAGGTACCTAGGTGCGTCCTCTTGTTTAATATTCGCTATATATATTTGTTGAAATGTCACTTTAATAAAAACTTACTTACTTACTGTATCATGCGTATCGACAACACGTCTACTACTTGTATCTATCACCGATAATTAGCAACACCTGGTGTATTGCAAGGCTATTTGGCAATACAACACATAATGTCTAGCAACGCTGATTGAAAGTAGCAGCACATTTCACTAAGCTGTATAATTATATTGTGTTTGTGTTTTACGTTTATTTATCGTCACTACCGGTTGCCCACATGAGCGACGCCTCCTGAAGAGATTAGTCATTTTCGATTTGTGAAGGATAGTGCAATTATATAGACAGAGACCCATTCCAGAGTCTTCTCTGGTTCTTTTACGTGCACGGTGTACAGCACCGACACAAGACCTCGGTTTAAAGTCACATCTGAAAAGACTGTTGGTTGTATTAGGGTCAGAACCTGATCGAACCTGTGATCCCTGGATTACCAGTCTAGCGAGCGTGTTACCACTGGACTACACAGATCCGTCTGTAACGCTCATTATAAAAGTGGACAGTTTTTATATGGTGTCAGTATTTAGAGGATAATCGGCCCTCGGTCGCTAGTCGTGATAATCGGCCATCGGTCGCTAGTCGTGATAATCGGCCCTCGGTCGCTAGTCGTGATAATTGGCCCTCGGTCGCTAGTCGTGATAATCGGCCCTCGGTCGCTAGTCGTGATAATCGGCCCTCGGTCGCTAGTCGTGATAATCGGCCCGCAGGAAGCGCTATGCTAATTACAAACAAAATGTATATGTAACATTTAAGTCAAATATAGATGTAAAATTAAAATGTAACAAATCAACTTATATATATATATATATATATATATATATATATAAGTTGATTTGTTACATTTTAATCTTACATCAACCTGATATAATTATCAGGTCAATTCTTTCAGAAGCGGCCATAGTGGTCAAGTGATGACGTCAACGATGACCGTTTGCCTCGCGTGATTTGATTCAGAACGCCGATTACTGATAATTGGCTCTCGCGTGACGGCCGATTACTTTATAATGCCCTGACAAGGGTTGTTATCGCCGAAAATACCATATATTTTGTTACTATTGATACACTCAACAAATTCCTAATCGGTCAGCAGGTGTTTTATAATAGAGCCCAATAAATAATCGTACACTATCATTAAAATAGTTTCACTTAATGCATTTTATTCCATATTATTATACAGCAATCCATGGCCTATATATATCCTACCTTCATGCGTAACAGGGTTCATTCTAGGTCAGAATGTTTGGGAGAAATGAGAAAGCGAGTGATCGCTTCCTTAAATGGTGTTCTTTAATATACTTCTTCAAAATAGGGTTAAAATGCACAGTACAGCCATTAAATACAACATTAAATACAACATTTGAATAGAAGGAGTGCTTTATAATGGGACAGTGTATCTTACTAGACAACATTTTGTTTGAAAATCGTAAAAACCAAAAAATAATTATTTTTTTAAGGAGAAGTGGGGCCCCTAGAGGGCGATGTCAGGGTCCCTAGGGCGACAATTTCGCCCACATCGCCCTCTAGAATGATCCCTGATGCGTAATAATGGTAAAATCGGCCTGCCTAATAAACTTTGCTTTTATTGGTCAGTGCATAGTACGAACCTCGACACGAGATGGCAAATAAAATATACTGAATTTCACTTTAATCCAAATTATTGGGTGAGGCTTACCTTTAGCAGCGGCGGTGGTTGTTCTCATGTTGGGAGGAATAAACAGCCCACCATATCATTGATTAATCTACATGACCATCATTTGAACACATTTATTATTTATGACTATTTTCTATTCTTTTTTCATTGCATGCAATTGTATTATATATTGTTATGATGATGAGCTATACAATGCTTAAGTCAAATCAAATATATATTCTGTTCTATATCATTAAAATATGTTCATTTATTTCCCTCATATGATTCATCGGCACCCGTCAGTCTTGTCCGACTATGAAGTTAGCGCCCGTTGACTGCCATATGAGTATACAGCAATTAAATTGCATACACATCTGTAATAAAATATATCAAATAAGATGATACATGAATGTATGAATATCGATATTATATGGTTATTAATTTGCTCCAAATACCGTAAAACACCACGTGACCGATTAGGATTTTTGTTTTGTGTAGTAATATATGTATTATTTAAATATGTATTATTTATTTGTTGTTATTCACTGCATTTCAGTATGCTATTTATAATATTAATTCGGCGTGTGCGGATACTGCTGGAATCAGCACCTGTCCGGAAATCGATTCAAGATGTGTGTTGATGGATGACTTTCTGGATGACTTCAACAATAAGTTTTCAACGCCAAGGGTGTCTTTTGCGAACACGCCACTTGAAGTGAGCTAGTACTTAATTTATATGAAACTTGTGATGTAGATGCATACATATGTGGTTCAAATCGCCATTTGGTAGTGTATTTGAAGATGTTAGTTTAGACTGTCACTTGTATGAAGACTTCAGACATGATATGTTTCAGCTTGTAATGTAGACACAAACTTTATAAACATGTCGCCTGCTGCTAAATTAGTATTTCTATTTACGCATCCATCTTTGATTTGTGTTTGAGCCAAAACCTGTTTTAATATTTTACGATGGCGTACTCTTTTTATGTGTAAATAGTTTGTGTTAAGATTGTTCTTATATAATGTCTATGTTTTTTTATTCTGAGAAGCAGTTGCTAATTAGTTCACCCTCAATCTGATTGAGAATGATAATTGTTTTTCTAAAACCATTTCTTAATTGCGCATTAGAGCCCATATTTCCTTCGGTTTCTTAGCACATTGTATTGTAATTCATTTTTAGCTTTCATTTAGCGACTGTTCCTCAGTTTTACCATGTATATAATGCTTTGATTGTAATGCTATCGGTAACAGTGATAAAATTCTCTTGTAATTATATCTATTGAATGGCTATGTACGGTGTTAATTTGATATGTGTTTATATTTGCTGTAATGTACAGATGAGGCTGAACTAAAGATGAAATTTTGAATGTCGTACGGGTGCCGGCCCATGAACATTATTAATATGATACGTATTATTAAATGAGGCCCTGGTGATATGTATTATTATTTTTTGACTTACTTCATATGTTATAGTGTTTGTTTGTGTTTGTTGAAATAAAAACTACTACTACTGTATATGTGTTATAAACGCCAATTATGTTTTTGGGGGGTTAAATAAGTTGATGTTTGTTTTGTTTTTTTAAATCGCACCAGCAGCTCGTGTCATGTGGCGACTATCCAGCTATTATTGGTAGAGGAAGACACGGATGTGTACCAAGGTAGAACCACATACTATTCATAAACCAGCTGGACAACCCCCTCACATGAAAACATACGACAAATCATGTTTTGAACAATATGGGTACAGAGATTTGTAATATTTTCATTTTTTTGTAATTTTCATGATTTTATTTCAGTTAACTACTAGATATAGACCGATGCCAGGCATAGACTGCGGTTCACTAGAATTCAACTGGCGAATTATAAAAGTTGATAACAGTATACTCGTACCAGTAGAGGGCTTACCACAGTCATTACCAGACAACCTGCATTTGGAGTCGGGTACCCTTCAGCCAGGATTGTATGTTGTATTTCTAGAAATTATGTTTCCGTCAATGGGTGGCCATTACTGGAGCAGTGACTCAATTGTATTGCATCTTATTTTACCGACCCTTGTAGCTCATATTGCGGGTTCTGACTTTCTGTATTCACCTGTCGGCGAACTTCTCTATATAAATGCTACATATTCACACGATCCAGCGCTAGCTGTTGCAGTTACTACTTTAATTGCAACTTGGACGTTTGTGCACATCGAAAGTCCTTTGACAGATCAGGAACTTCAATACTACATGGAAGAATTCCCACAGAACACCGCCCCAGTCGCGTCCACATCCACCGCATATTCTATTCAGAGTGGGACTGAATACATTCTTGAAGTGAATAAAGTGTTTCCAGCTGATACACATGGCGTAGCAATCTTTACGCTATCACAGGGAACCGCTACTTCATCTACATTTCAAGTCATCAAGTTTGTAGAAAATGCATTGCCGTTGAACATAGAGTAAGTAGCAAAATATTTAACATGATATTTCTGTTATATATAAAAACGGGAGGCGGACTACTGAATACGTTTTTCAAAATTAGTATTATATAGTTATCGTCTAAAATATAAAGTGTATAAAATGGCGGTTCGGGACCTGGATTGGAGCTCTAAATGGTCCGCGGGCAAGATATACAAAGTAGTATCTATCCAAATCGTGTGTGGGTGGTCAGTGGAGCCGTGTCTGTAATGTCTGGGAAGAACACACATTGTCTTCCTCTACCAGTAGCTGGGGAATCGCCATGGACATTACCTAAGCTACAATGTATGCTATTACTTTAGACCCTCCAAAACATAGAAAGCAAAATTATTACATTTGTCCACCCGAGACACAGATATATGATATGCTTGCAGGACTGGAGACACATGAACTTCCAGACACCGCAAGCGAAACACTTATGATAATGTGTTTTAGGGCATTCTGGCAAATGCTCCAAACTTAAGGTTGTGGTAAATCAGTAATCTAAACATGTTTGCTTCTTTTTACATACTATTGTGTTGCTTTTAGGTACCTGAACCGTTTTCTCTACTGATGATGATGTACGTTTATTTATCCTCGCCACCGGTAAACCATATGGGCGAGCGTTCTAAGATGATTATTCTCTGTGATGCTTATGGTGACATCCTCAGATGGCTCCTTCCTTCTTTCTGTGCCAGGGTGACACGTCCTGGTCTGTGTGCGATCCTTTTTAGGGCCACATCCTCCACGATTAGTCGGCTCACAGCAGCACAATGGTTCTGTTGTTCCGTCGTTGTCCACCCCGTTGACGCATCCGGGGTCGAGGTCGCATCCCTCCGTCTCCAACAGCTCGCCTGAGATTGGAGACAGATAAAAGAGTTCGAGGCGACGAGTGCGCCATCCACGCGAAACGACTGTCGTCTTCTCCTACCCAGTCAATCGTCGCCTCTTCAACGCCCCAGTGTTAGCTGTCGTTGATCTGTGTTAGCTGTCGTTGATCTAGGTAAGTGTAAGACACTCACAACGAGTCCACGCGGGTCCTCGTCTGTATGCGTCAGCGGCGTGGATTGGTCACTTCGGAACAGGTGATCCAATTTCCTGCTGTGAGCTGTGCCTTGTTCCCGACGTGCACGGTGTGGAGGTACGAACAAGTTTCTCTATTGAAGAATGGTGTTCCGGTTATAAACACTGTATCAGCTTTTGTGTGCGCTACCATCATCTCTTTCCCTTGCATTTCGTTTCGGCACGTTATGATGATCGGTATACACTCATTAATAGCTACATGGTTATGTCAGTTCTTATGACCCTTATTGTAAACTTGTACTACTTTGTATATATGTATGTTTATATGTGTCCATGTAAAACGTGTAATTGTATATTATGTATGTTCACTTGTGCTCTTCGTGTATATGGAGGTAATAAGAGGATTATTGGATATGTTTGCAAGCGAGGTTTTAAACTATTTCAGGTGTTTGTATAAATGCCTGGACGGTGTGGATAAACTATTTACATATGACCAGATTATCTTGGAAGTCACGCTACCCGATAGTATAAATACGTTAAATGCTGAATATTTGTGGAGGGTAATGGTATGGAATGGTACAGCATTTGTGACAGCAGAATTATTCACTGAAACAGGTATTTGGTCATACAGTGATTCCATGAAACAAGTCTTCAACTCCAAAATGAAAATGGTTATTTCAGAAAACTGCCATTACGTTGCCTCCGACGAGCCATATTTGCGAGCGTTCCAAGATGGTTAATTATACGTGCCTAGCACCACCGTCCGTTAATCGTAGATTTGTTCCTTGTTTATAGAAACAAAATATCACGATATGTTAGAATATTCTATTCTTTATTTCAGTCTCATCAATGTACATATAACCCCACCTATATATCACATATTGTACAATAAAATATTTATCGAGAGAGGCTCATGTACATCATTATCTTGGGTGGCATGGGGTAGCAGCGGTTGGGTTTGGGGGATGAAGTCTCAAGTTTTTTTTTAGTTTTTTATTTTCAATTTTTTTTTTCAAATCAGGATTTTTTAAAATCATTATCTTGTAATTATTTACAATAAAAACCGTCATTTAGTTTAATCAAACATTATTCTGACGTTAGGGACGGGCCGTTTAACTAATGTTGGAAAAACTTGTGGTCCAACCCTCTTATTTTATCATGCTTTGTACTTGTTATTACTTAATGTTGTATTACGTATTGCTGCTACTGTACATGTATGATAAATTCAATAAAATATGATTAAACTAAACAGCATATAACAAACACGAAATATATACGCAACACAATTCCTAATCGGTCACCTTGTGTTTTACAATCTAATAACGCTATAATAATAATAATATAAATATTATTATATTATAAATATAATCTTATTTGCTACATTGTATTATATATCGTTAAACAAGGAACCGATATATAATCATTCGGGATTAAAATGCACTAATAGACAATATTGTATGATTATTAATTGGTCCAACTATTATAAAACACCCGGTGACCGAATAGGAATTTGGCTGAGTGTAGTTTACATATTAAAAGTACATTGTCACTCAATTCAGAGTTACAAGCGACTTTGTATCTATACATCAGTCATCTATAGTCATTGGTTATCTGTTTTAGTTTTCAGAATATTTAATTAATTTATATAATAATGTTTTTAAATTTATATATTATATACAGACGGATAGTCAATAGTACTTCAGCGGCAATGGATTGGATACTGAAACTCAGTTCTATTCAGTACCAGCGTAAATATATAAATATGTTGGTGACCAAAATCTAATGCAGACGGATCTGTAGCCCAGTTGTAAAACACTAGACTGGTAATACAGGGATCGCAGGTTCGATCCCGCGTCTGACAAATAAACAGTCTTTCAGATGGGACGTTAAACCGATGTCTCGTGTCGGTTCTTTACACCGTGCACGTAAAAGAACCAGAGGAGACTCTGGAATTGGTCTCTGTCTGTATCATGCACTATCCTCCAACATCTAAAATATATAATCTCTTCAGGAGGCGTCGCTCATATGGGCAACCGGTAGCGACGATAAATAAACGAAAAACACACACTTATATATTACTAATAAATTTAATATTAACTTAATACATTCTTAATAATTGCATAAAAGATGTTTGGTGTGTTATAAAAATAAAAGCATTTTAAAATAAGTTAACATGGCATGCATATGTTATTAAAGCATTCTTCTTCTTATCACATATTATCACATATAAATATTTGCTTTAGTGTTACATACTTAATTATATATATTGACATAGTGATTTGCTGTCGCCATATTTATTTATATGTACATGTATGCCACATTGGTCTGAGACTCATCAGTCATCTATAACATATTACACTACTATAGTATAGAACATACGCTAATTAACATATTGCACTACTATAGTATAGAACATACGCTAATTAACATATTGCACTACTATAGTATAGGACATATGCTAATTAACATATTGCACTACTATAGTATAGAACATACGCTAATTAACATATTGCACTACTATAGTATAGAACATATGCTAATTAACATATTGCACTACTATTGTATAGAACATACGCTAATTAACATATTGCACTACTATAGTATAGAACATACGCTAATTAACATATTGCACTACTATAGTATAGGACATATGCTAATTAACATATTACACTACTATAGTATAGACCATATGCTAATTAACATATTGCACTACTATAGTATAGGACATATGCTAATTAACATATTGCACTACTATATTATAGAACATATGCTAATTAACATATTGCACTACTATTGTATATACTATATGCTAATTAACATATTGCACTACTATATTATAGAACATATGCTAATTAACATATTGCACTACTATTGTATAGAACATATGCTAATTAACATATTGCACTACTATAGTATAGAACATATGCTAATTAACATATTGCACTACTATCGTATAGACCATATGCTAATTAACATATTGAACTACTATAGCATAGACCATATGCTAATTAACATATTGCACTACTATAGTATAGGACATATGCTAATTAACATATTGAACTACTATAGTATAGACCATATGCTAATTAACATATTGAACTACTATAGTATAGAACATATACTAATTAACATATTGCACTACTATAGTATAGAACATATGCTAATTAACATATTGCACTACTATTGTATAGAACATATGCTAATTAACATATTGCACTACTATTGTATAGAATATATGCTAATTAACATATTGCACTACTATAGTATAGAACATATACTAATTAACATATTGCACTACTATAGTATAGAACATATGCTAATTAACATATTGCACTACTATAGTATAGAACATATGCTAATTAACATATTGCACTACTATTGTATAGAATATATGCTAATTAACATATTGCACTACTATAGTATAGAACATATGCTAATTAACATATTGCACTACTATAGTATAGAATATATGCTAATTAACATATTGCACTACTATAGTATAGAACATATACTAATTAACATATTGCACTACTATAGTATAGAATATATGCTAATTAACATAGTACACTACTATAGTATAGGACATATGCTAATTAACATATTGCACTACTATATTATAGAACATATGTTAATTAACATATTGCACTACTATTGTATAGAACATATGCTAATTAACATATTGCACTACTATAGTATAGACCATATGCTAATTAACATATTGCACTACCATAGTATAGAACATACGCTAATTAACATATTGAACTACTATAGTATAGAACATATGCTAATTAACATATTGCACTACTATAGTATAGGACATATGCTAATTAACATATTGCACTACTATACTATAGAACATATGCTAATTAACATATTGCACTACTATTGTATAGAATATATGCTAATTAACATATTGCACTACTATAGTATAGAACATATGCTAATTAACATATTGCACTACTATAGTATAGGACATATGCTAATTAACATATTGCACTACTATAGTATAGGACATATGCTAATTCACATATTGCACTACTATAGTATAGGACATATGCTAATTAACATATTGCACTACTATAGTATAGGACATATGCTAATTAACATATTGCACTACTATAGTATAGAACATATGCTAATGAACATATTGCACTACTATTGTATAGAACATATGATAATTAACATATTGCACTACTGTAGTATAGAACATATGCTAATTAACATATTGCGCTACTATAGTATAGACCATATGCTAATTAACATATTGCACTACTATAGTATAGAACATATGCCAATTCACATATTGCACTACTATAGTATAGGACATATGCTAATTAACATATTGCACTACTATGGTATAGAATATATGCTAATTAACATATTGCACTACTATAGTATAGAATATATGCTAATTAACATATTGCGCTACTATAGTATAGAACATATGCTAATTAACTCACTGAAATTAATGACTCAAAGCATAATTAGAAACAATATTATTAATTCTAATTGCATAGATTAATTAACATGTAAATAATTATTATATTACACAATCAAACTGTATTCATGTGTAGTCTGTGGATGATTCTCATTTTAGGGTACAACCAGTCTACGATCATAATACCCAAGTCCTCCGTGAACCAAGGTTATACTTACCGAATCATTGTACAAGTTTCTGTTCCCGAATACACTACGTCACAGGCGGATATTGTTCGAACCGTGAACTTTATCCCTTATGATGGTGACTGCAACGCTGCCATGGATACGGGTATGGAAATAGAAATGTGTGTTCTCAATAACGTAGATACACATATTACTTGTAGCAGTTAACTGTATCCCTGGTGAAGATGACTGCAACGCTGCCATGGATACGGGTATGGAAATAGAAATGTGTGTTCTCCATAACGTAGATACATATATTCCATGTAGCAGTGAACTATAGCCCTGGTGAAGATGACTGCAGCGCTGCCATGGATACGGGTATGGAAATAGAAATGTCTGTTCTCCATAACGTAGATACATATATTCCATGTAGCAGTGAACTGTATCCCTTATGATGGTGACTGCAACGCTGCCATGGATACGGGTATGGAAATAGAAATGTTTGTTCTCCATAACGTAGATATATATATATATATATTACATGTAGCAGTGAACTATATCACTGATGACGATGACTGCAACGCTGTCATGTATACGGGTATGGAAATAGAAATGTCTGTTCTCCATAACGTAGATATATATATATATATTCCTTGTAGCAGTTAACTGTATCCCTGGTGAAGATGACTGCAACGCTGTCATGTATACGGGTATGGAAATAGAAATGTCTGTTCTCCATAACGTAGATACATATATTCCATGTAGCAGTGAACTATATCACTGATGACGATGATTGCAGCGCTGCCATGGATACGGGTATGGAAATAGAAATGTCTGTTCTCCATAACGTAGATATATATATTCCATGTAGCAGTGAACTATATCACTGATGACGATGACTGCAGCGCTGCCATGGATACGGGTATGGAAATATAAATGTTTGTTCTCCATAACGTAGATATATATATTCCATGTAGCAGTGAACTATATCACTGATGACGATGACTGCAACGCTGCCATGGATACGGGTATGGAAATAGAAATGTCTGTTCTCCATAACGTAGATATATATATATATATTCCTTGTAGCAATTAACTATATCTCTATAAAGAGAGAGATCACAGGGCTATCACGACTTCCACGTTAATAGTTCACCAGTATATGTTCAGGAGTTCATGAAATTGTGTTATAGTTCTCAATATCTCAGTCTTAAATTAATTAAAATTCACACAATGTCCAATTTTCGAATGCGATTTTATACAAATTGACTACGATTTGAAAGTCAATGGTATTCTATATCATTCTAACGTTTTGACGCCAGTCTCTTTCAGTGAGTATTTCTTACTTTTGACGCTACATACAAACACATATTTTCAGTCATTTCTGCAAAAGAATGGCTATCAGTTACTTGTATGACATGGCTGGGAAATGACAATAGGAAAGTAAGGGACCCGGAGGCAGACGCTAATCCCCTACTATCGTTCGTTGTGAGGCAGCATACGACAGGAGCAGTGGTATATGATGAACCAGTCATAGAATCACGTATGTATATAAGATATACAGTTCAAACCTGACATAAGGGACTCGCAGAAAGTGGCTGCTTAGCACAGACGGCTGCTTAATTCCGGTTTATTGCAAATTAATAACTACTTTTCATCGATCTTGCTTACCATACTGTACAACTAAGCACGAACAGATATATGTCTTGAAAGAGTGGTGTGTGTGTGTGTTTGTTTTTTTTACGTTTATTGATCGTCGCTACCGGTTACCCATATGAGCGACGCCTCCTACCGAAATTAGTCATTTTAGATTTTGGAGGATAGTGCAATGATACAGACAGAGACCCATTACAGAGTCTCCTCTGGTTCTTTTACGTGCACGGTGTAAAGCACCGACATGAGACCTCGGTTTAACGTCCCATCTGAAAGACTGTTAATTGTATTAGGGTCAGACGAGGGATCGAACCTGCGATCCCTGGATTATCAGTCCAGCGTGTTACCACTGGTAAAATATAAAATTACTAATCTCTTCAGGAGGCGTCGCTCATATGGGCAACCGGTAGCGACGATTAATAAACGTAAAACACATGCAATGTGTCTGCAGTGGATTCATCGTTCTTTTCAATATCATGCAATGAGCTCTGTTTTTCCGCTTATTTAATGATATTCAAAGACCCACTAGTTGTTGTCATTGGTAACGCCTTTTAATCGTATTAGTAATCTTGCTTTACTGGGCACCATTCACATGTTACCCCGGTAATAGATGCATTCGCTTCGTTTGTGTTGTGGGTTTAAAGTCGCGCCAACAGCTTAGGTCATATTGCGGCTCTCTGGCTCTCATTTGTGGAGATAGATCCAGGTACATACGAATACATATTTAGCATTTACTTTGTAGGAGATCGAACGTTTAATATGATGCTGAAAGCGGGAGATCCCAATAATGGTTACAAGACGTCATTACAAATCCGTGCAGTCGACATATTTAAGAACTATGACGAATTTATAATTACTGATATTGTGGCAAGTATAAACAATTATATATAATATAATTATTATACAGTCTACATCCGTTATGTCGAATTATGTCGGACCGAACAACATTCTTCGACATAACCGAAGGTTGACTGAAACGGGACTTTAATCCGACTTCGAGATAACCGGATAATTCGGCATAACCGACTTTGACATAACAGATGTAGACTATATATATGTTATCAATATATAAATGTCAGAACATTGATGAACCATAATAACTATACCTTTCATACATAGTATGTTGATAACTTTATATGAAGCATGTAAGGCTACTAGTGGGTGTGCTCTGACCCCTATTAGTCACTGGATGGAGCAAATAAATGGGGTTCCCCTTTGTTGGGGCCCGAAGGGGGAAAATGTATAAACAAGTATTGCCATCTGAAAATATCTGCTTGACAATAAACATCACCAATAACATTTCCAAAGTAACATCTTGTAAACATTGCTAAATATATAATTCTAACATGGCTCAGCAATGTGTCTTTCATTTCCGCACTCTAAAATTACACAATAAATGGTCATGTTAAGTAGAATCGAAATAACATTTTTCTTTCTGTTATATTGGCCGATAAAACATTGTTTGTCATTATGAGAAACATGATACTTTAAACACATATTTTAGTCAAAACCCGTGTTTGAGGGCGTAACTAAGTCGGAGGAGGGAGCTAACATCGTGTATGCATACATGGAGAATGACTACGCAGTTGGACTGGAAACCGTTCAAAACATCGGAAATATAAACAAGATTGTGTCTTACATATCGGCTGTCTGCAGTAACGTACATCTCTTAGACGTAAGTCATTCCTTTGTTTTCCTTGTTCATTTAGTCCCGTGGACAGCTTAGTTTCTATTACTCTTCAGTTTTGTTTTTTTAAACTTTATTTATTTTACAACGATTGCGAAGCAAGTTTTAACAACTTATATTAATCACTCTCTTTGGCGCGGATGAAAGCGAATATGTGTTCATTCGTGTGGTAGGAAACCGGAGTACCCAGAAAAAACCCATCTGTCCGATCTGGCGACCACCGTACCATCTCACATACTTCCCGGTCCGAGGATTGAACCCGGATTGCATTTGTGAGAAGCGAGCGCGATAACCACTGCGCTAATCGGACAGCTGTTATTGGTTGAAGAAGATCCCACGTGTCCCATAGCATTAGTGCAGGCAGGTGCCAGTGAACCATCGTCCTACCACAAACCATGTCCATACCTTCTCTCATAGATTATTCTCAAGATAGAGAAATCTTTCTCAAAATAGAGAAACATGACATTCAATTTTGGGGCATCACGGAAGATATGCTTAATAGTTTGTATGAAGTTTATTTATGTGGGTGAAGTTAGCAGTGAGCACGGAGCAGTGAGTAGTGTAATTCAGCAGTGAGTTATGTATTCTAGTAGTGAATGATGTGTATATTCCAAATTTCGAAAATAATAAATAATATTACATAATACATACTACTCGTACATTCCCCACTGCTCACTGCCAGAAAAAGCAAGCACGGGAAAATATAAATATTTTATTTTATTATTTTTATTTATTTATTTCGAAATTTGGCATATACACATCATTCACTACTAGAATACATAACTCACTGCTGGATTACACTACTCACTGCTAGCAGTACAGCAGTACACTACTCACTGCTCACTGCTAGCAGTACAGCAGTACACTGGCAGTACACTGCTCACTGCTAGCTTCACCAACATAGTTTATTTACATGTAAGTAGAATAAAACAGATAAACTAATCAAGCAGTGTTCTAAATTAGCTTAACTCTTTTATCATTTTTATGTAATAACTTAGTTTATATCAAGGAGAGACACTATATAAGCTCTGCTTCCGTTTTAATCCTTTCCTATTCTTTGATTTTGTGCACATGTATTGTTTTTTGAATGTATATAGTGGAATAAATATGGTTAAACCAACTTAGTTTGTATCAATTTCCCGTTAAATTCATTTTCTGTCCGATTAGCGCAGGGGATATATGCTTTCTTCAAAGATTCATTTAAATATTAACCATTTTCTTTTTAACATCCAAAACTATTGACTCACTAATACAATAACTTATGAAATTCTTTAGCATATACCTAGAACATAGTTCACGTATTTTCATTGTTATATATATATAATATTATATTATTTTCCTGCCTATTGTATATCAATCAATTGATAGGGAGAATAACTATATACGTTTTCTTTCGTATTAATCCCTTTCAGTAGCCTGGGTTTCAGTCTCTCGATTTTTCACTTTTTAACTTCTGGCAAAATGACGTTGATATGATCTTGGACCTTTATAGAAATTGTAAAACAACACTTGCATATGAAAGTTATCTAGATTTATTGCCTAATAATTTGAGGTTTTTCATTACTAGAATTAGAGTATGGTCAAAACAGAATACCACGTAATGAGAGATATTGTTTATGTTGTAACACTTTGGATATTGAAGACGAGTACCATTTCATTTTAATATGTCCATGCTTTGAAGATATAAGAAAGAAATATATCAAAAGATACCATCAGTATCGTCCCTCTATGTTCAAATTTATTGAACTGGTAACCTCGATCAAAAAAGTCGATATATTAAACTTGGCGAAATATATAAAAGAAGCCATTGTACTAAGAAGTACTATTGTAACTGCTAACAATTAATTATGTTCATCCTCTATTCCGTAAATTGAATCATCATTATTATAATACTACATGTCAATCGATTTATGTGAATATATGAATGTAAAATATATTGTATTACGTGACAAATATGTAATTGTATATTTGTATGTTTACGACGATGTACCATGTACAAGTCTTAAAATAAACATCTGTTCTGTTCTGTTCTATGATCAGAAACTCAATACGGCCCAATTAATAGTCTCGGTGTTAAAATATATTTATTTGACTGACCAGGCAAACTATATCGACTGCTGTTCCCAGGCTACCCTTTCAGTGTACTGGTGTTAAATTATATATAAAATGTTCATTTCTTGATTACATGTAAATATACTGAAATAAATAAAATTTAAACTAATGTCTTAAACTTGCAGTGAATTCTGAACGAATTCTGCGTGAAATAACACGCCACCTCCAAGTTTGATTCGTATCTACACCGATTAGAGACAAGTAATTTGACGTCAACATTAACCACTTGGTCACGAATAGCCGCGTGACAAAAATCATAGATTCCATATCGGCTGTGTGAAGTAACGTTATATCATCTATGTGTAAGTCATCTGTATCCTGTTCCTGGGTTCCACCAACAGCAAATGTAATCGTGTAGCTCTCCACAGCTGTGGTTCCACCAACAGCAAATGTAATCGTGTAGCTCTCCACAGCTGTGGTTCCACCAACAGCAAATGTCATCGTGTAGCTCTCAACAGCTGTGGTTCCACCAACAGCAAATGCCATCGTGTAGCTCTCCACAGCTGTGGTTCCACCAACAGCAAGTGCCATCGTGTAGCTCTCCACAGCTGTGGTTCCACCAACAGCAAATGTCATCGTGTAGCTCTCCACAGCTGTGGTTCCACCAACAGCAAATGCCATCATGTAGCTCTCCACAGCTGTGGTTCCACCAACAGCAAATGTAATCGTGTAGCTCTCCACAGCTGTGGTTCCACCAACAGCAAATGTCATCGTGTAGCTCTCCACAGCTGTGGTTCCACCAACAGCAAATGTAATCGTGTAGCTCTCCACAGCTGTGGTTCCACCAACAGCAAATGTCATCGTGTAGCTCTCAACAGCTGTGGTTCCACCAACAGCAAATGCCATCGTGTAGCTCTCCACAGCTGTGGTTCCACCAACAGCAAATGTCATCGTGTAGCTCTCAACAGCTGTGGTTCCACCAACAGCAAATGCCATCGTGTAGCTCTCCACAGCTGTGGTTCCACCAACAGCAAGTGCCATCGTGTAGCTCTCCACAGCTGTGGTTCCACCAACAGTAAATGCCATCGTGTAGCTCTCCACAGCTGTGGTTCCACCAACAGCAAATTCCATCGTGTAGCTCTCCACAGCTGTGGTTCCACCAACAGCAAATGCCATCGTGTAGCTCTCCACAGCTGTGGATCCACCAACAGCAAATTCCATCGTGTAGCTCTCCACAGCTGTGGTTCCACCAACAGCAAATGCCATCGTGTAGCTCTCCACAGCTGTGGTTCCACCAACAGCAAATGGCATCGTGTAGCTCTCCACAGCTGTGGTTCTACCAACAGCAAATGGCATCGTGTAGCTCTCCACATGTGGTTCCACCAACAGCAAATGTAATCGTGTAGCTCTCCACAGCTGTGGTTCCACCAACAGCAAATGTAATCGTCTAGCTCTCCAAGGCTGTGGTTCCACCAACAGCAAATGTAATCGTCTAGCTCTCCAAGGCTGTGGTTCCACCAACAGCAAATGTAGTCGTGTAGCTCTCCACAGCTGTGGTTCCACCAACAGCAAATGTCATCGTGTAGCTCTCCACAGCTGTGGTTCCACCAACAGCAAATGCCATCGTGTAGCTCTCCACAGCTGTGGTTCCACCAGCAGCAAATGTCATCGTGTAGCTCTCCACAACTGTGGTTCCACCAACAGCAAATGTAATCGTGTAGCTCTCCACAGCTGTGGTTCCACCAACAGCAAATGTAATCGTGTAGCTCTCCACAGCTGTGGTTCCACCAACAGCAAATGTAATCGTGTAGCTCTCCACAGCTGTGATTCCACCAACAGCAAATGTAATCGTGTAGCTCTCTACAGCTGTGGTTCCACCAACAGCAAATGTAATCGTGTAGCTCTCCACAGCTGTGGTTCCACCAACAGCAAATGTAATCGTGTAGTTCTCCAAGGCTGTGGTTCCACCAACAGCAAATGTAGTCGTGTAGCTCTCCACAGCTGTGGTTCAACCAACAGCAAATGTCATCGTGCAGCTCTCCACAGCTGTGGTTCCACCAACAGTAAATGTAATCGTGTAGCTCTCCACAGCTGTGGTTCCACCAACAGCAAATGTCATCGTGTAGCTCTACACAGCTGTGGTTCCACCAACAGCAAATGCCATCGTGTAGCTCTCCACAGCTGTGGTTCCACCAACAGCAAATGCCATCGTGTAGCTCTCCACAGCTGTGGTTCCACCAACAGCAAATGCCATCGTGTAGCTCTCCACAGCTGTGGTTCCACCAACAACAAATGCCATCGTGTAGCTCTCCACAGCTGTGATTCCACCAACAGCAAATGCCATCGTGTAGCTCTCCACAGCTGTTATTCTTTGATGTAAACCCAGGTACCATAGGGACATAAAAATATTCGGCACCCCGTAAAGGATTCGAACATACAGTAGCGAAAGGTAAATTATATGAAATTAGCGATAACATTCACTCGGCTACGAGTTCAATAATTGAACTATCTAGCACAGCTTTCATGTGCAGTATGTCTTATGTGTTTCACCTCTGCTTTAATAATTGGGGTTGACATATTTGTATTTGAAACCTGATCTAACCAGGGTAATAGGTAAGAGTTTGTTGGGCTATTCTAGATTTGAAGCACTGGGTAACTACACTGGGAAAAGCCTCATAGGTATATCTAGCAGGTGTGTAGTAAGCTTGATAGTTAACCAAGAGACAAACAATGCACCTCCAGTTCCCCTCCGTTTGGAATAACGAAGGACTATTATACACTAGTATGGGAAACATCTCTAATCTACTATAAGTTATATGCAATTATATTGATACTTGTTCTAGCTGTCGGCAAAGGATCCGCCAGTTTCCCTGCGTTCCTCCGTTGGAATAACGACGAAGGATCCGCCAGTTTCCACCCTTTCCTCCGTTGGAATAACGAAGGACTAGTATACACTACTATGGGAAATGTCTCCAAGTTATATGCAATTGTATTGGTACTTGTTCTAGCTGCCACCGGCGAAGGATCCGCCAGTTTCCCTGCGTTCCTCCGTTGGAATAACGACGAAGGATCCGCCAGTTTCCATCCGTTTCTCCGTTGGAATAACGAAGGACTAGTAGTAGTATGGGAACTATCTCTAAACAACTATACGTTATATGCAATTGCCTTAATACTTGTTCTAGCTGCCGGCAAAGGATCCACCAGTTCCCTTCCGTTTGAACACAAATGGTGCTATACTAGATTTAAGTCCAGACGGTAACACTGATATCGGCCAGTTAAATTCTGTTCTGGAAGACGCAAATAATGACACAGTAGACCCAGCTACACTAGCTGTGCAGGATGTAAGTCATAAATATTTTAAATCACTTTAAAGCGACATCACATCGCAAAAAACAAATAAAATGCAGTTTGTTTCATGTACCAATCCATTTAGGATAGTGCAATGATGCAGACAGAGGTCCATTCCAGAATCTCCTCTGGTTCTTTTACGTGCATGGTGTAAAGCACCGACACGAGACCTCGGTATAAAGTCCCATCTGAAAGACTTCTAATTTTATTAGGGTCAGACGTGGGATCGAACCTGCGTTCCCTGTATTACCAGTCCAGCGTGTTAACCACTGGACTACATATCCACATTTACGATTGGCGTTGTTTACATTTATATGGTGTGGTAAACAGTAAAGTAGGTCTATGATATAAATGCAACGCGATATTGAGGACGATACCACTACACTAAGATATAGTGAAACACGCTTTTATTTTGACTAAGTGATTGTATCTCATTATACATATATATTGTTTAATATTTGGATTCAAGGTGCGTTCAAGAAATGGTGACCATATTCTATGCTTGCAAAGTACATGTACCTCCTTTAATACGAAGATTCCCAGTTCGTTTTAAAATTTGAATTTTTGTATTTTTGCAGTTAATGGCTAACATGACGATTGTGATTCGTGACATCGTGGAAAATAGTACAGAGAAGGACAGTACCCTAAACACGCTTATAACCAATGCACTGACCAATCTTGCAGCCAAACCTCACTTTCTTAATAACCAATCTATGGTAAGATCTAAAGATACATTCTGGATCGGAAGTTTTCATCTCTTCTCCTGCTATCTTACTTTCAAACCTAATTCCTTCTCTCTACATAAACATTAATTAATGCATTATGTATATATATTATATTAGTATGTAGTATCTATAAAGTATTGTAAAATAACTGTAATTTATAGTATATGTTTACATATGTAATTGACTAAATGAAATAATAAACGTAGGACTAGTATACACTAGTATGGGAAATGTCTCTAATCAACTAGAAGTTATATGCAATCGCATTGGTACTTGGTTCTAGTTGCCGACAAAGGATAGCTCCAACAAATCAGTGTCACAATTTCTAAGAACGTTGTTATTTCATTATGCTCTTCATCGGTGTAGTGATCGAGCATAAGAGTTGTAATCGCTGATCCCAGGTTCGATACTCGGTCTATATAATTATGTGGTCTACTACAATAAACTTCTTCTTGTCTAGTGCGCGTTATTGTTTGGTTCAAATATTAAATTGAAAATGGTTCTGAATCAAATATATACTATGGATTTATTTGTCGTAATTTATGTGTAATACGTTGCCATGACGTCAAAACAATGACAAGTTCGCACAATTTTCACGTATTTAACTCTTTCAGCGCCGAATAAATTCAGAGCATGTGCAAACACCATAGATCCAGATCAGCAGTTGTTTGCTATTCGGACAGGTGCTTCAGCTCCACTGTCTGAAGAGCAATCAGCATATAGCCTGATCAGACGGCATGTTCTGTTCTGTCCGATCGGGTTCTCTACTTTTTTTACAAAGTCGCTTTTATGCGACATTGGCGGTGAAAGAGTTAATACGGATTAAAATGTGGGTGCAAATAATGAGAAACACAACATGCATAATAAACTAGTAATGGCTGATAAACTTGTGTGACGTCATATTGTCACACTAAGCGTGACACAGAGCAAAACTCTTCCAATTATAATGTTTCCCATAGCCAGTGACCACCTGTTAATAACGTCACTGTGTGTACACACTGTATTCCTCCGCCAAATAATGCAGTATACCAACCTTCAGTTTGCAATGGCCTGCATTCTTATACCACATCTTTTCTACACATCAACTAGTCTGAAGTCTTCTCAAGTCACATAATTTCTCCAAAAAACCCCACAAAAACTATACACTGCCTGTCATAAAAATGCATTTTTACCAAAACGAAAAATGAACTATATTAGTTATTGGAACTACATTCGACCGCGGATGCACTTCTGCCTATTTATGTATATACAACCTGATACATTTTAGGTGCAAGCGCTAACTCCAATTGTTTTTAATCAAATGCTGCACAGATCATGATGTGCATATGACTGATATAATTATATGCACTGTATATTTTCATGCATAGCTGGATATTCTTATTATGTCGAGGACGGCTGGAATTGACGCCATGGGGACTGACGACCAGATAGAAGCTGGGTCGGCGTCAGGAGGTACATGCTAAAGATAGATATATTTATTAAATGTTTGGTAAATCACTATGACAACAATAGTGTGTTTTATACATTGTTAATATTTGCATTAAAGCGACACTACATCAGTGAAAACGCATATTTCTACAGAATGTATTTTCCTATTATATGGTAACCATTTTTTCTCTAATATTTGCCTCAAATACTGAGTATTTCAATTAATAAGCAAACGTCGTATTCGCGGTTTATTGACATAACGAAATATTGTAAATAGGGTCGACATTCATGCGTAATACAACTCGTGTATCCTGAATAACTCGATTTATTGTACAGATTTACCGTTATATCGCACATGTGTGCCTATGCATATTTATTTGTAGACTAAATTATCTTTCAACGACATTATCACGCGTTTAGTATTGACTCCGATGACAAACAAACGTCAATGCAGGAGCGTGGATGATCGTTATATGAAATCCTACTTTCAATTTTGAAAGTTTGTAGATCACTAAAACACTGTTGATTGATTCAATGTTAGTGTTCGAATGTATTCGAAAGAATTTGTAGTAGCAACGCATTAATACGTGAAAAAAAAGCATTTAATTTGCTTTTTGCGATGTAATGTCGCTTTAATATCATCGATATAGAATGAGGGATGGCTTTGGTCATTAATTAAGCTGTGTTTAATTATATATATGTGTGTATTTATTAGGGATAGCAACGAATATTCGAATATTGGAATATTCGCTGGAACGTCCGAATATCCGAATACTATTCCAGTATTCGAATATTCTGAAACAAATATTATATTTTCCTCAAAAATGCCACCCGCTCAGTCACACGTTTGGAAATGCTTGACTCGCTCTGAGAATAAGAAAACTGCTAGGTGTAATCTATGCAAATTGGATTTAACATATTCGGGTACAATATCAACCTGAATAAGCATTTGAAGAAGATGACGTGTATGGGTAAAACAGAAATTAGGTTAGTTTGACAATTCCTATAAGAGTTTAAGTGATTTTGAGGTTTTGATAGAATTCTATCAAATATTCGAATATTCCGAAAACCTTCCCAACCGAATATTCAAATTGTTTAATCGTTATGCGTTGCCATCCCTAGTATGTATGGCGTCCGTGGTCCAGTGGTAGAGCGTCGAACTTGGAATCGAACGGTCCCGGGTTCGATACTCGGTCAGGCCACGTATGTAGTGGCATTGAGCAAGGCACCTCACACACGTTGCTTAGTACTGGTTAACCACTTAGGTCGGCTAAGCCTGCCCAGGAAAACATGTGTACGTCCCCGCAAGGGGTTTGACATTAAAGGAGCATACATACATTCATTAATAGCATAATATGCGCTGTAGACGAATAATAACGTCATTAAATATAGTTCGTATTTCACTAGTGCAATAACTATATGCAAATGAGCACCGTATGTATGCATGAAAGTCATGATCTAGCTATAAACACTAAATCCTGCACGACGTGTTATTATCACAACAAATCCTGCACGACGTGTTATTATCACAACAAATTCTGCACGACGTGTTATTATCACAACAAATCCTGCACGACGTGTTATTATCACAACAAATCCTGCACGACGTGTTATTATCACAACAAATCCTGCACGACGTGTTATTATCACAACAAATCCTGCACGACGTGTTATTATCACAACAAATTCTGCACGACGTGTTATTATCACAACAAATCCTGCACGACGTGTTATTATCACAACAAATCCTGCACGACGTGTTATTATCACAACAAATCCTGCACGACGTGTTATTATCACAACAAATCCTGCACGACGTGTTATTATCACAACAAATCCTGCACGACGTGTTATTATCACAACAAATCCTGCCCAATCGCTGAACTCACCAGCAGTCATATCCATATCCGTAGCAACTCTAACGTAAAACTGTGTTAAAAGTTGTGCAAATGGTCGGTTTTAGAATGTTGCACTTTATTACCGACTTGGTCAATACCTACTTGTAGAAGTCGTGATAGCGCAGTAGATGCGCGTTCGCTTCAGGTGCGAAATGTTCGGAGTTCGAGCCCCGCTGGAGCCGTTACGATCGTGTCCTTAGACAAGGCATTTAAATTCCACGTTGCCTCTTCTCCCTCGTGGCGATGGATTCCATCAGGAATGAGGTCTCGAGAGTGATTAATATAAGTTGAAATAACTTGTTTCGCAATCGAGCTAAAATTAATTTGTATAAAGTAATGCCTACTTGTTGTGACGTCGGAGCAAAGCATTTGTTGTGACGCCCTAGCTCCGTCCACACGATTGACATAAGTATATACATACTATAGAGCGTACACTGTTGTTTATGGCACATTTACTAGTTTTGTGCAGACATATATCGGAAACGTGACCTGAGCTTCCGTGGCATACAGTAAATACAGTAATCAAATACGAGACACGAGACCACGG
Organism: Archivesica marissinica; assembly: GCA_014843695.1. Lineage (NCBI taxonomy): Eukaryota > Metazoa > Mollusca > Bivalvia > Venerida > Vesicomyidae > Archivesica > Archivesica marissinica. Next base: position 46,867,507 of record CM026401.1, on the reverse strand, counting down.
TTTAACGTCCCACTCTGAAAGACTGTTAATTGTATTATGGTCAGACGGGGCGATCCCTGGATAAATAATCAAATACGAGACCACGGTTTAACGTCCCACTCTGAAAGACTGTTAATTGTATTAGGGTCAGACGTGCGATCCCTGGATTAATCAATTAGCATTACCGTATACAAGTTTAATGTCCCATACAATCGCATACATAATCATGAAACATTGTCTCCTGCGACTTCATGATCTGTATCAACGTTTTTCTAGTGTGTGTATTGGGGAAACCAGCACTGCGGGGCACACAGCTTGACCGAATAACTCGCTTTATTACGTCAGCGAACTTATTAAAGTCACGTAAATGTAGAACTGATTCTACAATTCCATAACATAATATCACTGGGAAGGGGTCAATCAAAAGTACAGCACACTAGATATCCTACCGTTACGAGTGTGTCCTTAGGCAAGGCATTTAAATTCCGCATGCATCTTCTCTCTCCCGCGTGGCGATGGATTCTGTAAATGAAAGATATATTTCTGAACAATAATGCTAACACTATTTCTGAACAATAATGCAATGTGATTAATATAAGTTGTAGGAACTTGTTTCGCAATCGAGCTAAAATAAATTAGTATAAAGTTTATAAACTAGTGATATCCTACAATCATTTTATTATTTCAGAGGTGTACAACATGTCCAGAGAGATATCAAATACAGCTGTTCTGGCCGATTTGGGAAATTACCGACCAGTTGCTAATCTCAAGTCTGCAAGACAGCAGGTTAGCATCGTATACGCTATAATTATCCACTTCTCTTCAGGTCAATAGCTCAAACTATTCTCCCAAAGGAGGAACTATTCCCCTGAAACATTCGAATTATAGCATTCATGATGGATGAACACTGCCATGAAGGAGAACACTGCCATATGGATCTGGTTAAGTATCTTGTCTAGCCTCATCACTACAATGATTCTAGCGCAGTGGTTAGCGCGCCCGCTTCTCACCAATGCAAAGCAGTTTCGATCCTCGGACCGGGAAGTATGTGAAATGATACGGTGGTCGCCAGGTCGGACAGGTGGGTTTTCTCCGCGTACTCCGGTTTCCTCTCACACGAATGACCACATTTACGCTTTCACCCGCGCCAACGAGAGTGATTAATATGAGTTGCTGATTGGATAATATTGTATTGCTCTATATACATGTCTATAACAATAACAAGCGTTGTATAAATAGAAATTTGGCAAATGAGTTGGGGCATAAGTTCTAACAAAATTAGTGATTGGTCCTCCCCAAATAAGTTGTTAAAACTTTCTTTGCAATCGTTGTAAAATAAATAAAGTTTAAACTTCTTTTTAATGGTTCTTGTGGAATTCAAGCTCACATCCATCGGCCTCAGCACACTTCAGTTTAAATATATTTTTTTTCTGTCAATACATGATTATTTACAATAACTGATATAAGGAATTGGACAGGAAGCTGCATAGCTTATGACTGTCCTCTCCTCAGCACACTTTAACCACGCCCAATGTAGTTCATACGTGTTTTACGTTTATTTATCGTCGCTACCGGTTACCCATATGAGCGACGCCTCCTGAAGATAGTCATTTTACATGTTTGGGGATAGTGCAATGATACAGACAGAGACCCATTTCAGAGCCTCCTCTGGTTCTTTTACGTGCACGGTTTAACGTCCCATCTGAAAGACTGTTAATTTTATTAGGGTCAGACGGGGGTTCAAACCTGCGATCCATGGATTACCAGTCCAGCGTGTTACCACTGGACTACCGATCCGTCTGTGAACATGGCGTTTTCACTTGAACCATATCTATCTAGCACATACATATTTATGCGAGCATTGTGTAAATAGTAAGAATTATTAATATGAAGGCTATGTTCTCAATTATTGCATTATTGGCTATATGGGCGTTATATATAGAGAATATTAGGCAATGAAAATAACGGTCATATATGTCCAAGCAATTTTATTAGAATTGTGTTATAGAATTTGTGTTTTCAGCTACAATGTGGACAAATTGTGTATCAAATTTTTTTTTCCAACTACAAATAAGAAAAACACATTAAATGAATTGTCATCTGCTACAATTATTTGAACTATTTATAGCCTTTTATTTTACCCAGCATGCAAAGAGTTAAATGCATACAATGTTGACCGTTAATTCTGAACAATTAACCTGCTGAATAAAATGTGCAAATAATATAGATCTAGATCTTGCAGCGTCATGGTGGCAGCGTCGTAGTGGCAAGTATCGTGGAGGTCATCTTGTTATATCGTTATCCATACATTTAATGTCGGGAAAGTGGCAGTTATCATGGCTGCAAACAGAACATCCCGAAAAACAAAACGCACAAACGTACTACAAATCAACGTATATATGTGAGGCGACAGTTATCACGGCTGCAAACAGAACATCCCGAAAAACAAAACGCACAAACTAACTACAAATCAACGTATATATGTGAGGCGACAGTTATCACGGCTGCAAACAAAATATCCCTAAAAACAAAACGCACAAATTTACTACAAATCAACGTATATATGTGAGGCGACAGTTATCACGGCTGCAAACAAAATATCCCTAAAAACAAAACGCACACATTTACTACAAAACAATGTATATGTGTGAGGCGACAGTTATCACGGCTGCAAACAAAATATCCCTAAAAACAAAACGCACAAATTTACTACAAATCAACGTAATGCATACAAATATGTGAGGCGAAAGTTTGATGAAAACACAGAAGATATCGTACATAGTATGTCTACTGTTATTGAGATAACTGAAGCCTATTAGACCTCTACGTTAGCTAAAGCCGTGTGTTTGTATATTAAGCCATGCTACGTGCAATAATATATAGAGAATATTAGGTTACTGTCTTATAAATTTTAATTTATTAGGCGAGTCGGAGAAAAAATACAAGGCGAGGCTCTGCCGAGCCTTGTATTTTTTCGGAGACGAGCCTAATAAATTAAAATTTATAAGACAGTAACCTAATATTCTATTTATCCTACATTCTGAGTGTGCACCCGACACAAAAACAAACAAACTAGCCACGACAGCTTACAAACTCGCTACGCACTTGGTAATATGTTGTGCATTGATATTTCTATTTATAGATAAATGATAAATGACATTTCTCTGACAACAGTAGTTTCCAGAGGGGTCTCATCGAGTGCAGTTAATTCAACCCAAACAACCTGAAAGTTTGCCTGTACACGACTTTCTTCTTGGGACATTTTCCAAACTCAGCAGACAACACAATGTGACCACAGACGCTTTGTTTATTTACAAACCGTAATCTGGGTCATAAAAATGTATTATGCAGGGCGTTTTTGTACGTTATTTCGCATGAAGGTAGGATAAATGAGAATAAACTGTACTATAATATGCTATACTAGAGGACATGGAAAACGCACACTTCGGGTAAGTGTGTTTTTACATGAAAAACAATAACTATATAAATACATAGTTTTAAACATTTTGGAATAGTTTTAGTTGTTCAGTTTGTGTTTTGTAATAAAGATGTGATATATCTTTGATGGAATCCTTCGTATTTCGTTTTCATGTAATAATAATCATATAATGTAGGTGTGCGTTTTCTATGTCCTCTAGTATATAATGTAGGTGTGCGTTTTCTATGTCCTCTAGTATATGTAATAATAATCATATAATGTATGTATGCGTTTTCTATGTCCTCTAGTATATGTACTAATAATCATATAATGTAGGTGTGCGTTTTCTTTGTCCTCTAGTATATAATGTATGCGTGCGTTTTCTATGTCCTCTAGTATATAATGTATGCGTGCGTTTTCTATGTCCTCTAGTATATAATGTATGCGTGCGTTTTCTATGTCCTCTAGTATATAATGTAGCTGTGCGTTTTCTATGTCCTCTAGTATATAATGTAGGTGTGCGTTATCTATGTCCTCTAGTATATAATGTAGGTGTGCGTTTTCTATGTCCTCTAGTATATAATGTAGGTGTGCGTTTTCTATGTCCTCTAGTATATAATGTATGTGTGCGTTTTCTATGTCCTCTGGTATATGTAATAATAATCATATAATGTAGGTGTGCGTTTTCTATGTCCTCTGGTATATAATGTAGCTGTGCGTTTCCTATGTCCTTTAGTATATCATGTAGGTGTGCGTGTTCTATGTCCACTAGTATATGTTGTGTTATTAGCAGCACACAAGCCGATCCTCTCTACTTGCACCATGTTTATTTATTTCAGATATCGAACATATTGGCTGTGGTTGGTCAACACATCAATCTCGAAAACTCTATGTTGTCTCCAGTAGAGAGGGCATATCTGTACCAGAACATGCAAGGGGTACTCTGGTCCCATACACAAAAAGTGAAGAGAAATGTAATCATCTATGTATTCGTATTATAGGTATTAAAATGGTCCAATTGTGTTCATGGAACTAGTTCCATACTTTCACTGGTGTGCGCATAGAAATACAGACTTGAGCTGGACTCAAGAAATGGCCACCAGGTCAATCTATTTACGTAGTTGGAATTCTGCAACAATATTTGGTTCCAATATGATTCTCGGATAAACCAGCAGGGATGTGGTATATACTATTATGTTGGGCAGGGATTCATGTTATTGTCAACATTTAAGCATTTATGCATTTTTTAAATCTATATACACTATCCGAGTGTGTATTATGCAGAGTGAGTTTTCAATCGTCCTTCTATTACATATTTATATACATTCACTCAATACACTATCCGAGTGTGTATTCTGCAGAGTTAGTTTTCAATCGTCCTTCTATTACATATTTATATGTAATAGTTTTTCTTGTTTTTTATGTTTTGGAGGGTCTAAAGTAATAGCATACATTGTAGCTTAGGTAATGTCCATGGCGATTCACCAGCTACTGGTAGAGGAAGACAATGTGTGTTCTTCCCAGACATTACAGACACGGCTCCACCGACCACCCACACACGATTTGGATAGATACTACTTTGTGTGTCTTGCCCGCGGACCAATCCAGGTCCCGAACCGCCATTTTATACACTGTATATCTTAGACGATAACTATATAATAATAATTTTGAAAAACGTATTCAGTAGTCCGCCTCCGTGGTCGAGTGGTTACGGTCGCTGACTTGTATACAACTGTAACCTAACACCAATCATGGTCACCTGCATTTTCTGGGTAGAAACCAGTACTCTATTCTCCAACCTCCATTAGCGACTAACAACTTTCTCACTTATCATAATTTCACTGACTTGTATACCACTCTAACCTAAGTTCACTGATTGTCACGGGTTTGAGCCCCGCTCTGACCGTGTCTCTTTATATGAAATAGTTGGCAGTTTCTTACGGAGGTTTGTGCACCAAGTACTGGTTAACCGCCGGAGCCTATCCAGGAAAGGTGTTGTAAGGTAAACTGCCTGTCGCTCAAATGGGCAACCGGTAGCGACGATAAATAAACATAAATAATAATAATGATAATAAAAAATGATAATAAAACATGTTCAGTGACCAATTATTTATGACTGTAACAATAGGATTTATAGAACATTTTATAATCACAACATAGACATATCTCCACGGTCGGTAAATGTACGGTCCTTTTACAAGATCAGCATTCCGTCTTCGTGCATGAAGTATTTATCCGAGCTCGTGTAGAGATGCACCAACGTTTCCAGAAGAACTTCGGGATACTGCCATAGAAAGACGAAGCCGTTAGAATTTCAGTTGCATATAATATATACTATTTAATAAGAGACATCGGTCGGTTACTGCTCCTGAATACTCCCTAAAAGTAAAGTGGTTTTCTCTGTTTTTATCGTTGTTTAATTGCACAACGCGTTATCAATTATTATCCACTTTCTCATCTTTTAAGTATCAAAGTACTATAGCTCGACAGCAATCCTACAGCATACCAAATGGAAACGCCACTGTAAAGATATGTTAGCAATTAAGATTTGAATCACACTTATCATACCGCAACATCTGACCAGGGAACAACAGTAGTGCATTAGGATAGGGGCCGGGGTGTCTCACCTTGAATATTTTGAAAGTCTGTTTCGCCGTAGTTGCATTCTGGGGCATTTCCAGAAAAGTGTTACCTAGAAATTAGGAGCATGTACAGGTGTGAAAATCTTGTATCAATAAATATGTAATCATAGGTGTATATCGATTTATTTTCGTATTCGATTTGTTTCGCATGGCATCATACACATTACCCTTCATTATTATCGTAGTTTTCGTTGTTCATGAAAGGGCACGTATCTACAACGCCTATCGGAAAATACGCCACTGGCTGTGTCAGTATGTGTCAATATGTACATGCATGTGGTATTGGTAATGACGTTCAGATGCGCTTTTATGTGGGAATGGGCTATTCTCTAATAAATATCATTATAATTCCTTGTTTTAGGTACGAACGGCAGCCAAAAATACGGTAGCATTATAATTCTTTGTTTTAGGTACGAACGGCAGCCAAAAATACGGTAGCATTATAATTCTTTGTTTTAGGTACGAACGGCAGCCAAAAATACGATAGCTATTGCAGAAAGTGTCCGGAAAAAAGTTAAACTATGCAGTACATGTAGTAATGAACACGACAAAAGCACACAACAACTGTTAAGGAACAACAAAGCGTCCGTGCTCGCCAAGGAAATGTCTAAGACTGAGAATTCTCAGTTTACATTGGACGGTGTGATGGATGCCATTGGAAATGATAGCAGTGACACAAAATTGTCCATATCCGTAAGTATAACGAAATCCATGACACGGAAGCGTATACCGGCAGAGCCACCGACATTCCTCAAACCTGGATAGCTTTCTTCTCTTGCAATAATACGACACGGTCAATGCGATTCGAACCTATACTAGAGGACATAGAAAACGCACAGAGTCACCGACATTCCTCAAACTTGGATAGCTTCTTCTCGTGCAATAATACGACACAGTCAATGGGATTCGAACCTATACTAGAGGACATAGAAAACGCACACTTCGGATAACTGTGTTTTTACATGAAAAACAATAACTATATAAATACATAGTTTTAAACATTTTGGAATATTTTTAGTTGTTCAGTTTGTGTTTTGTAATAAACTTGTGATATATCTTTGATGGAATCCTTCGTATTTCGTTTTCATGTAATAATAAGTATATAATGTAGGTGTGCGTTTTCTATGTCCTCTAGTATATGTGAGAAGAAAGTGGTAGGCTGTTCGATTAGCGCAGTGGTTAGCGCGCTCGCTTCTAACCAATGCAACCCGAGTTCAATCCTCGGACCGGGAAGCATGTGAGATGGTACGGTGGTCGCCAGATCGGACATATGGGTTTTATCCGGGTACTCCGGTTTCCTCCCACACGAATGACATATACGCTTTCATCCGCGCCAACGAGAGTGATTAATATAAGTTGTTAGAACTTACTTCGCAATTGTTGTAAAATAAATAAAAGTTTCAAGTGGTAGTGTCATAGTAACTGTGTCGATGGTTACGTCAATATCTAGGTGACGTCAATCTCTATACTCTGTACTTTATAGTATTGTACTTTAAACGTATGTTTCGAAAATAAGGTTGTCTTTGCAGTCCTCAGTCATTACATTAACAGATATATATTAAGCCAGAGCTCATTCACGAATGCGACTTGGGCGAAATAGTCGCCCTATGAACCCTGACTTCGCCCCCCTTGGAACCCCACTTCTCCCTAAAATAAAAATGTCTTTTTTTACAATTTACATACAAAATGTTCCTAGTAAGATACATTGGCCCATTATAAAGTACTTCTATTCAAATGTTGTATTTAATGGTCATACTGTGTATTTTAACCCTATTTTGCAGACATTTATTAAATATCATTATGTATGGACGCAATCGCGCGCGTGCTTTCTCACTGCTCCCAAAACATCTGACCTAGAATGAGCCCTGCCTGAGTTATTGAAAAACGGGCATTTATTGACTCAAATATTTAATATATTGTTTTAAGCTTTTCCTGTTGAGTTCGAATATGATATACAAGAAATGCGGAGATAATATATTCTGCAAGGACATGGACATTCATTGTACGAGCACGGTCGTATACACTCTGGATGACCCCCCCCCCCAACCTCTCAGTCCTCCATGCACTTGATAGCATCCATATAGAACCACATTCCACAAGCAAGTCAGTACATGTGTTCGTAGTAAATATCACACTTAGTGGAAGTCGTGATAGCGCAGTTATAGCGCGTTTGCTTCTTTGCGAAAGTCCCGATGTTCGAGCCCCACTGGAGCTGTTACGAGTGTGCCCTTATGTATTTAGATTCCACGTTGCCTCTTTTCTCTCCATCGTAGCGATGGATTCCATCAGGGATGAGGTGTCGATAGTGATTAATATAAGTTGTAATAACTTGTTTCACAATCGAGCTAATATAAATTTGTATAAGCTAAATATAACAATCTATTACATCAATACAATAATTCCGAGAACAATTGTCATAGCATGCCGATTGGATAATATTTATGCGTTCAAACATCAAATTACTCTCACATACCCAACAAACACCTGACGTCATACCAACGTTGGATCAACGTTGGAATTTGGTCGCGACGTCGGTGACCATTATCCAACGTCTATCCAACGTCGGACCCCCGACATCCATACAACGTCAGGTTACAACGTTGTTACGACGTTGGATCAACTTTGGGATTTGGTCGTGATTTTGGTGACCATTATCCAACGTCTATCCAACGTCGGATTCCCGACATCCATACAACGTCAGGTTACAACGTTGTTACGAGGTTGGATCAACGTTGGAATTTGGTTGTGATTTTGGTGACCATTATCCAACGTCGGATTCCCGAAATCCATACAACGTCAGACTAGAACGTACTTATGGACGTTGGGTCAACGTTGGAATTTGATCGCGACGTCGGTGACCATTATCCAACGTATATCCAACGTCGGACCCCCGACATCCATACAACGTCAGGTTACAACGTTGTTACGACGTTGGATCAACGTTGGGATTTGGTCATGATTTTGGTGACCAATATCCAACGTAAATCCAACGTTGGAAAGTAGTTGGATCTCTGACGTTGGATAAACGTTGGTATTCTGACGTATATCCAGTTTGCAAAAACAACCACTATCTAACGTCTATCCAACGTTGGGGTCTGACGTCTATGCAACGTCTATACAACGTCAAATGTTTGCTGGGATACCTGTCCGATTAGCGCAGTGGTTAGCTCGCTCGCTTCTCACCTATGCAACCGGATTCGATCCTCGGACCGGAAAGAATGTGAGATGGTACGGAGATCACCAGATCGGACAGGTGGGTTTTCTCCGGGTACTCCGGTTTCCTACCACACGAATGACCACATTTACGCTTTCATCGGCGCCAACAAGAGTGATTAATATAAGTTGTTAAAGCTTGTTTCGCAATCGTTTTAAAATAAATAAAGTTTAAACTATCACATAGCTCTTTTTAATTCAGGGTTTGGAATTTGAGAAGAACGTCTTTAGCTATGACGCGGACGGAACCTCAAGCACTGTAACGTCTCCGGTTCTTTATATCGACGTACAAACAGTGGAGAAGAAACGTATTACTCCGCGATCTATGACCTTCGAACAAACTGTCGTTACGCCAGAAGCCGAATTAGTAATACCTTCTGTAGACGAGGAAGATGCGTCAGAGTTCATGTATCACAAGTTTCTGTACAAGACAAGCACGGACAACGTCTGTTTAATTGTCACACCCATTGGTGACATTATCTTTTCCGAATATTTGGTGTATATTAAATTCTCAGGACCGCCATCTATTATTGACTTCGATCTGACGGTAAATCTTCATCAGGATGAATTCTGGGAAACATGCGTGCATCCGATTCAACTGGCAGGCCATTCCGGACTCACATACATGGCCGTTCATTTACCGGGATCCAGTGAGTATATTAATCCATTCAATTTTCTATTACCTCCCTTGGCAGATAAAGTCTGATTTATTACAAAATGTGAATAGGTCCTTTTAGTTAGAATCCTTTGTTTTTACTGTTGTTCCCTAACCATATGTTGCGGTATGATAAATGTGAATTATCAAAATCGTGTTAATTAACTGATAGCATTGTTTTACAAATAAGTACCCATTGCACATACTGTAGGTATTTCATTTGAACATGAACTTGCGATGACCTTTTCAGAGAAAACTTTTCAGTATAATCTGACCATTGCTACGATGGGATGTCTTACTTGGGAAGAAGAAGCAACCAAATGGCATACAGACAGATGTGAGGTAAGTTCACTTTGAAAAAGCTATCGAAATGAAACACCGAACAATACTAGGTAAGTACGGGCCATAAATCTATTGAAATGAAACACCGAACAATGTGAGGTAAGTACGGGACGAAAAAGCTATCGAAATGAAACACCGAGCAATATGAGGTAAGTACGGGACGAAAAAGCTATCGAAATGAAACAGCGAACAATGTGAGGTAAGTACGGGACGAAAAAGCTATTGAAATGAAACACCGAACAAAGTGAGATAAGTACGGGACGAAAAAGCTATTGAAATGAAACACCGAACAATATGAGGTAAGTACGGGACGAAAAAGCTATTGAAATGAAACACCGAACAATGTGAGGTAAGTACGGGACGAAAAAGCTATTGAAATGAAACAGCGAACAATGTGAGGTAAGTACGGGACGAAAAAGCTATCGAAATGAAACAGCGAACAATGTGAGATAAGTACGGGACGAAAAAGCTATTGAAATGAAACACCGAACAAAGAGGTAAGTACGGACGAAAAAGCTATTGAATGAAACACCGAACAATGTGAGGTAAGTACGGGACGAAAAAGCTATTGAAATGAAACAGCGAACAATGTGAGGTAAGTACGGGACGAAAAAGCTATCGAAATGAAACAGCGAACAATGTGAGATAAGTACGGGACGAAAAAGCTATTGAAATGAAACACCGAACAATATGAGGTAAGTACGGGACGAAAAAGCTATTGAAATGAAACACCGAACAATGTGAGGTAAGTACGGGACGAAAAAGCTATTGAAATGAAACACCGAACAATGCGCGGTAAGTACGGGAGGAAAAGCTATTGAAATGATACACCGAACAATATGAGGCAATTACGGGACGAAAAAGCTATTGAAATCAAACACCGAACAAGGTGGGTACGGTACATGTGAGGTGAGTACAGTACATGTGAGGTGGGTACTGTACATGTGAGGTGGGTACTGTACATGTGAGGTGGGTACGGTACATGTGAGGTGGGTACGGTACATGTGAGGTGAGTACGGTACATGTGAGGTGAGTACGGTACATGGGAGGTGGGTACGGTACATGTGAGGTGAGTACGGTACATGTGAAGTGGGTACGGTATATGTGAGGTGGGTACTGTACATGTGAGGTGAGTACGGTACATGGGAGGTGGGTATGGTACATGTGAGGTGAGTACGGTACATGTGAGGTGAGTACGGTACATGTGAGGTGGGTACGGTACATGTGAGGTGAGTACGGTACATGTGAGGTGAGTACGGTACATGTGAGGTGAGTACGGTACATGTGAGGTGAGTACGGTACATGTGAGGTGAGTACGGTACATGTGAGGTGAGTACGGTACATGTGAGGTGAGTACGGTACATGTGAGGTGGGTATGGTACATGTGAGGTGAGTACGGTGCATGTGAGGTGAGTACGGTACATGTGAGGTGAGTACGGTACATGTGAGGTGAGTACGGTACATGTGAGGTGAGTACGGTACATGTGAGGTGAGGTGGGTACGGTACATGGGAGGTGCGGTGGGTACGGTACATGGGAGATGGGTACGGTACATGTGAGGTGAGTACGGTACATGGGAGGTGAGTACGGTACATGGGAGGTGAGTACGGTACATGTGAGGTGGGTACGGTACATGGGAGGTGGGTATGGTACATGGGAGGTGAGTACGGTACATGGGAGGTGAGTACGGTACATGTGAGGTGAGTACGGTACATGGGAGGTGGGTATGGTACATGGGATGTGGGTATGGTACATGGGAGGTGAGTACGGTACATGGGAGGTGGGTATGGTACATGGGATGTGGGTATGGTACATGGGAGGTGAGTACGGTACATGGGAGGTGGTATGGTACATGGGAGGTGAGTACGGTACATGTGAGGTGAGGTGAGTACGGTACATGGAGGTGAGTACGGTACATGGGAGGTGGGTACGGTACATGTGAGGTGAGGTGAGTACGGTACATGGGAGGTGAGTACGGTACATGGGAGGTGGGTACGGTACATGTGAGGTGAGGTGAGTACGGTACATGGGAGGTGAGTACGGTACATGTGAGGTGAGTACGGTACATGTGAGGTGGGTACTGTACGTGGGAGGTGAGTACGTTACATGTGAGGTGAGTACGGTACATGTGAGGTGTTTACGGTACATGTGAGGTGGGTACGGTACATGTGAGGTGAGTACGGTACATGTGAGGTGGATACGGTACATGCGAGGTGAGTACGGTAAATGTGAGGTGGGTACTGTACATGCGAGGTGGGTACTGTACATGTGAGGTGGGCACGGTACATGTGAGGTGGGTACTGTACATGTGAGGTGGGTACTGTACATGTGAGGTGGGCACGGTACATGTGAGGTGGGTACTGTACATGTGAGGTGGGTACGGTACATGTGAGGTGAGTACGGTACATTGGAGGTGAGTACGGTACATGGGAGGTGAGTACGGTACATGTGAGGTGAGTACGGTACATGTGAGGTGAGGTGAGCACGGTACATGTGAGGTGGGTACGGTACATGTGAGGTGAGGTGAGTACGGTACATGGGAGGTGAGTACGGTACATGGGAGGTGGGTACGGTACATGGGAGGTGGGTACGGTACATGGGAGGTGAGTACTGTACATGTGAGGTGAGTACGGTACATGTGAGGTGAGTACGGTACATGTGAGGTGGGTACGGTACATTTTGAGGTGAGTACGGTACATGTGAGGTGAGTACGGTACATGGGAGGTGGGTACGGTACATGTGAGGTGGGTACGGTACATGTGAGGTGAGTACGGTAATGTGAGGTGAGTACGGTACATGTGAGGTGAGTACGGTACATGTGAGGTGAGTACGGTACATGTGAGGTGAGGTGGGTACGGTACATGGGAGGTGAGGTGGGTACGGTACATGGGAGGTGGGTACTGTACATTTGAGGTGAGTACGGTACATGGGAGGTGAGTACGGTACGTGGGAGGTGAGTACGGTACATGTGAGGTGGGTACGGTACATGGGAGGTGGGTATGGTACATGGGAGGTGAGTACGGTACATGGGAGGTGAGTACGGTACATGTGAGGTGAGTACGGTACATGGGAGGTGGTTATGGTACATGGGAGGTGGGTATGGTACATGGGAGGTGAGTACGGTACATGGGAGGTGGGTATGGTACATTGGAGGTGAGTACGGTACATGTGATGTGAGTACGGTACATGGGAGATGAGTACGGTACATGGGAAATGGGTACGGTACATGTGAGGTGAGGTGAGTACGGTACATGGGAGATGAGTACGGTACATGGGAGGTGGGTACGGTACATGTGAGGTGAGGTGAGTACGGTACATGTGAGGTGAGTACGGTACATGTGAGGTGGGTACTGTACATGTGAGGTGGGTACGGTACATGTGAGTTGAGTATGGTACATGTGAGGTGGGTACTGTACATGTGAGGTAGGTATGGTACATGTGAGGTGGGTACGGTACATGTGAGGTGAGTACGGTACATTGAGGTGAGTACGGTACATGGGAGGTGGGTATGGTACATGGGAGGTGAGTACGGTACATGTGAGGTGGGTACGGTACATGTGAGGTGAGTACGGTACATGGGAGGTGAGGTGAGTACGGTACATGTGAGGTGGGTACGATACATGTGAGGTGAGTACGGTACATGTGAGGTGGGTACGGTACATGTGAGGTGGGTACTGTACATGTGAGGTGAGTACGGTACATGGGAGGTGGGTAAGGTATATGTGAGGTGAGTACGGTACATGTGAGGTGAATACGGTACATGTGAGGTGAGTACGGTACATGGGAGGTGAGTACGGTACATGGGAGGTGAGTACGGTACATGTGAGGTGAGTACGGTACATGGGAGGTGGGTACGGTACATGTGAGTTGGGTACGGTACATGTGAGGTGAGGTGAGTACGGTACATGTGAGGTGAGTACGGTACATGGGAGGTGAGTACGGTACATGTGAGGTGAGTACGGTACATGTGAGGTGGGTACGGTACATGTGAGGTGGGTACTGTACATGTGAGGTGAGTACGGTACATGGGAGGTGGGTACGGTACATGTGAGGTGGGTATAGTACATGTGAGGTGGTTACTGTACATGCGAGGTGGGTAAGGTACATGTGAGGTGGGTATGGTACATGTGAGGTGAGTACGGTACATGTGAGGTGAGTAAAGTACATGTGAGGTGAGTACGGTACATGTGAGGTGGGTATGGTACATGTGAGGTGAGTACGGTACATGTGAGGTGAGTACGGTACATGTGAGGTGAGTACGGTACATGTGGGGTGAGTACGGTACATGTGAGGTGAGTACAGTACATGTGAGGTGAGGTGGGTACGGTACATGGGAGGTGAGGTGGGTACGGTACATGGGAGGTGGGTACGGTATATGTGAGGTGAGTACGGTACATGGGAGGTGAGTACGGTACATGGGAGGTGAGTACGGTAAATGTGAGGTGGGTACGGTACATGGGAGGTGGGTATGGTACATGGGAGGTGAGTACGGTACATGGGATGTGAGTACGGTACATGTGAGGTGAGTATGGTACATGTGAGGTGAGTACGGTTCATGTGAGGTGAGTACGGTACATGGGAGGTGGGTACGGTACATGTGAGGTGAGTACGGTACATGTGAGGTGGGTACAGTACATGTGAAGTGGGTACGGTACATGTGAGGTGAGTACGGTACATGGGAGGTGGGTACGGTACATGGGGGTTGAGTACGGTACATGTGAGGTGGGTACGGTACATGTGAGGTGGGCACAGTACATGTAAGGTGAGTACGGTACATGTGAGGTGAGTACGGTACATGTGAGGTGAGTACGGTACATGTGAGGTGAGTACGGTACATGTGAGGTGAGTACGGTACATGTGAGGTGAGTACGGTACATGGAGGTGAGTACGGTACATGTGAGGTGAGTACGGTACATGGAGGTGGGTACGGTACATGTGAGTTGGTACGTACATGTGAGGTGAGTTGAGTACGGTACATGGGAGGTGAGACGGTACATGTGAGGTGAGTACGGTACATGTGAGGTGGGTACGGTACATGTGAGGTGGGTACGGTACATGTGAGGTGAGTACGGTACATGTGAGGTGGGTACAGTACATGTGAGGTGAGTACGGTACATGGGAGGTGGGTACGGTACATGGGAGGTGAGTACGGTACATGGGAGGTGGGTACGGTACATGGGGGTTGAGTACGGTACATGTGAGGTGGGTACGGTACATGTGAGGTGGGTACAGTACATGCGATGTCGGTAAGGTACATGTGAGGTGGGTATGGTACATGTGAGGTGAGTGCGGTACATGTGAGGTGGGTACGGTACATGTGAGGTGGGTACGGTACATGTAAGGTGAGTACGGTACATGTGAGGTGTACGGTACATGTGAGGTGAGTACGGTACATGTGAGGTGGGTATGGTACATGTGAGGTGGGTACGATACATGGGAGGTGAGTATGGTACGTGTGAGCTGGGTACGGTACATGGGAGGTGAGTATGGTACGTGTGAGGTGGGTACGGTACATGGGAGGTGAGTACTGTACATGGGAGGTGAGTACTGTACATGGGAGGTGGGTACGGTACATGTGAGGTGA
>CM026401.1:46798452-46850675 GCA_014843695.1 Archivesica marissinica | reverse complement strand
GTACATTGGAGGTGAGTACGGTACATGTGATGTGAGTACGGTACATGGGAGATGAGTACGGTACATGGGAAATGGGTACGGTACATGTGAGGTGAGGTGAGTACGGTACATGGGAGATGAGTACGGTACATGGGAGGTGGGTACGGTACATGTGAGGTGAGGTGAGTACGGTACATGTGAGGTGAGTACGGTACATGTGAGGTGGGTACTGTACATGTGAGGTGGGTACGGTACATGTGAGTTGAGTATGGTACATGTGAGGTGGGTACTGTACATGTGAGGTAGGTATGGTACATGTGAGGTGGGTACGGTACATGTGAGGTGAGTACGGTACATGTGAGGTGAGTACGGTACATGGGAGGTGGGTATGGTACATGGGAGGGAGTACGGTACATGTGAGGTGGGTACGGTACATGTGAGGTGAGTACGGTACATGGGAGGTGAGGTGAGTACGGTACATGTGAGGTGGGTACGATACATGTGAGGTGAGTACGGTACATGTGAGGTGGGTACGGTACATGTGAGGTGGGTACTGTACATGTGAGGTGATACGGTACATGGGAGGTGGGTAAGGTATATGTGAGGTGAGTACGGTACATGTGAGGTGATACGGTACATGTGAGGTGAGTACGGTACATGGGAGGTGAGTACGGTACATGGGAGGTGAGTACGGTACATGTGAGGTGAGTACGGTACATGGGAGGTGGGTACGGTACATGTGAGGTGAGGTGAGTACGGTACATGGGAGGTGAGTACGGTACATGTGAGGTGAGTACGGTACATGTGAGGTGGGTACGGTACATGTGAGGTGGGTACGGTACATGTGAGGTGAGTACGGTACATGGGAGGTGGGTACGGTACATGTGAGGTGGGTATAGTACATGTGAGGTGGTTACTGTACATGCGAGGTGGGTAAGGTACATGTGAGGTGGGTATGGTACATGTGAGGTGAGTACGGTACATGTGAGGTGAGTAAAGTACATGTGAGGTGAGTACGGTACATGTGAGGTGGGTATGGTACATGTGAGGTGAGTACGGTACATGTGAGGTGAGTACGGTACATGTGAGGTGAGTACGGTACATGTGGGGTGAGTACGGTACATGTGAGGTGAGTACAGTACATGTGAGGTGAGGTGGGTACGGTACATGGGAGGTGAGGTGGGTACGGTACATGGGAGGTGGGTACGGTATATGTGAGGTGAGTACGGTACATGGGAGGTGAGTACGGTACATGGGAGGTGAGTACGGAAATGTGAGGTGGGTACGGTACATGGGAGGTGGGTATGGTACATGGGAGGTGAGTACGGTACATGTGAGGTGAGTACGGTACATGTGAGGTGAGTACGGTACATGTGAGGTGAGTACGGTACATGGGAGGTGAGTACGGTATATGGGAGGTGGGTACGGTACATGTGAGGTGAGTACGGTACATGTGAGGTGAGTACGGTACATGTGAGGTGAGTACGGTACATGGGAGGTGAGTACGGTATATGGGAGGTGGGTACGGTACATGTGAGGTGAGTACGGTACATGTGAGGTGGTACGGTACATGTGAGGTGAGTACGGTACATGTGAGGTGGGTACGGTACATGTGAGGTGAGTACGGTACATGTGAGTTGGGTACGGTACATGTGAGGTGGGTACGGTACATGTGAGGTGAGTACGGTACATGTGAGGTGAGTACGGTACATGTGAGGTGAGTACGGTACATGTGAGGTGAGTACGGTACATGTGAGGTGAGTACGGTACATGTGAGGTGGTACGGTACATGGGAGGTGGGTACGGTAAATGTGAGGTGGTACGGTACATGTGAGTTGGGTACGGTACATGTGAGGTGGGTACGGTACATGTGAGGTGAGTACGGTACATGTGAGGTGAGTACGGTACATGTGAGGTGAGTACGGTACATGTGAGGTGAGTACGGTACATGTGAGGTGAGTACGGTACATGTGAGGTGGGTATGGTACATGTGAGGTGGGTACGATACATGGGAGGTGAGTATGGTACGTGTGAGCTGGGTACGGTACATGGGAGGTGAGTATGGTACGTGTGAGGTGGGTACGGTACATGGGAGGTGAGTACTGTACATGGGAGGTGAGTACTGTACATGGGAGGTGGGTACGGTACATGTGAGGTGAGGTGAGTACGGTACATGTGAGGTGAGTACTGTACATGTGAGGTGAGTACAGTACATGTGAGGTGAGGTGAGTACGGTACATGTGAGGTGAGGTGAGTACGGTACATGTGAGGTGAGTACGGTACATGTGAGGTGAGGTGAGTACGGTACATGTGAGGTGAGGTGAGTACGGTACATGTGAGGTGAGTACGGTACATGTGAGGTGAGGTGAGTACGGTACATGGGAGGTGGGTACGGTACATGTGAGGTGAGGTGAGTACGGTACATGGGAGGTGAGTACGGTACATGGGAGGTGGGTACGGTACATGGGAGGTGAGTACGGTACATGGGAGGTGGGTACGGTACATGGGAGGTGGGTACGGTACATGGGATGTGAGTACGGTACATGTGAGGTGAGTATGGTACATGTGAGGTGAGTACGGTTCATGTGAGGTGAGTACGGTACATGGGAGGTGGGTACGGTACATGTGAGGTGAGTACGGTACATGTGAGGTGGGTACAGTACATGTGAGGTGAGTACGGTACATGGGAGGTGGGTACGGTACATGGGAGGTGAGTACGGTACATGGGAGGTGGGTACGGTACATGGGGGTTGAGTACGGTACATGTGAGGTGGGTACGGTACATGTGAGGTGGGTACAGTACATGCGATGTCGGTGTGATTGGATTTAATAAATGTAAGAAAATGTGTTTCTCAAAGGGGTGCAGTGCAGCGAATTTAAGAGTTTGTATTTGAAATGACCTTATGTATTAACGGATATTTCCTATGCTAGTTTATGTGTGTGTTTTACATTTATTTATCGTCTACACCGGTTGCCCAATTTGAGCGACGCCTCCTGAAGAGATTTGTCATTTTAGATAATTGGAGGATAGTGCAATGATACAGACAGAGACCCATTCCAGAGACTCATCTGGTTCTTTTACGTGCACGATGTACAGCACCGGCACTAGACCTCGGTTTAATGTCCCCATCTGAAAAACTGTTAATTTTATTACGGTCAGACGGCGGCCGAACCTGCGATCCCTGGATTGCCAGTCCAGTGTGTTACCACTGGAATACAGAACCGTCTCTTGCTAGTGTATTACAAACGGCTAGTACTAGGAGTGATTTTATCAATTTTTATATTTTAGTTAATACTTTTATTCATGGTAATTGTAAGACTTTCCTCCTTTCAGCTTGAGTGGAAGTCACGGGAGAACAAGATATCATGTCACTGTTATGATATCACAGACATGGTGTTTTCCAATTCTTTCTTTATTGCACCAAACTCCATTGATTTTTCAACCGTATTCTTGAAGTTCTCTCCGCTGAGCCAAGCTGCTGTCATGGGCACATTCTGTGCTATTTTTCTCATCTATGTCATTGCGGTCATCTACCTTGCTGGACGGGACAGAATGGATCTATTGAAGGTTTCTTGCTCTATTTATTTTAACGCATCCAGGTCATTAAAATGTTGTTTTATCTAATATATTATAATATGTTTTTCATTCATTACATTACAAGCATACGTGCTATTAAATACATGGAGAGCAGTTTGGACAATGTGTTGTCGAGATTAGTTTCATATCATTAAACAACTTAATCGAAAACAACCAAGTGGGTTGTGCTACATTTGTGTGTGCTTTACGTTTATTTATCGTCGCTACCGGTTGCCCATATGAGCGATGCCTCCTGAAGAGATTAGTCATTTTAGATTTTTGAAGGATTGTGCAATGATACAGAGAGAGACCCATTCCAGAGTCTCCTCTTGTTCTTTTACGTGCACGGTGTAGAGCACCGACACGAGACCTCGGTTTTAAAGTCCCAGTTGAAAGACTGTTAATTTTATTAGGGTCAGGCGGGGGATCGAACCTGCGTTACCTGGATTACCAGTCCAACGTGTTAACTACTGGACTACAGGTCCATCTATAACAATTCATTATGCAATGCTCCCGCAGACCTGTCTGCTTGCTTGTATTTGAGGTTTAAGTCAGAACAACAGATTAGATCATATGGCGACTCTCCAGCTATTACTGGTGGAGGAAGACCCCGGACACCCCTCATAGCAATATTGCAGGCACGTACGAACACACGGATAGAAACACAGACCTACAGCTTCCGCACATGAAACAATTCGACACACTAGCGGTGAATGGGCAAGTGATTTTAAGTTAGAGACCCTAACATCTTCACCTCTCACATACCTGTACACTGTGTGTTTTACGTTTATTTATCGTCGCTACCGTTGCCCATATGTGCGACGCCTCCTGAAGAGATTAGTCATTTTAGATTGTTGGAGGATAGTGCAATGATACAGACATAGACCAATTCCAGAATCTCCTCTGGTTCTTTTACGTACACGGTGTAAAACACCGACACGAGACCTCGGTTTAATGTCCCATCTGAAATATTTGTATATACTGAGACGGGGGATCGAACCTGCGATCCCTGGATTACCAGTCCAGCGTGTTATCACTGGACTACAGATCTCGTCGGCCTCTCACATACATGTACACTGTGATATACACCCCTACCAATCACACATTATTTCACGATGAGAACAGTGATAGGTCATCGATGATGCAATGAATGACCTATCGATCACCTACCATGCATGTGTTATTCACGTGACTGCTATTTCAGTGGGGCATTACGCCACTTCGTGACAACTTAATAGTGGACAGAGAATACTATATCATCAAGGTACTGACGGGAATGAGACGTGACGCTTGTACTCGGTCTCGAGTTGCCTTTGTGCTGATGGGGGAATACGAGGATACAGGACCACGAGAATTGTTTGATGGTGTCAGAGAGGTACTGGTGACTTAGGGGCTTAAAACATATTGACTCAAATAAAAGTATACACTTTATTTATTTTACACCGATTGTAACACAAGCTTTAACAGCTTATATTAATCACTCTCGTTGGCACAGATGAAAGCGTATTATTATGTTTGTCAGAGGTGTGGGAGAATAGTAATAGTAATCTCACATACCACACATTCCAGGGATAGAACCCGGGTTGCATTGGTGAGAATCTAGATTGCTAACCACTGCGATAGTCGGACAGTCGGACCCAAATAGAACACAAATCGTGATAGCGCATTCGCTTCAGATGCGAAATGCATGGAGTTCGAACCGAGCTGGAGCTGTCACGATTGTGCCCTTAGACAAAGCATTTAAATACCACATTGCCTCTTCTCTCTCCCTCGTGGCGATCGATTCGATCAGGAATGCGGTCTCGCGAGTGATTAATATCAATTGTAAGAACTTGTTTCGTAATCGAGCGAAAATAAATTTGTATAAACTTAAAGCCCGGTGTTCACGCCTAGCTGTAGCCGTTACGAGTGTGTCCTTGGGCAGTGTATTGAACTACCACATTGCCTCTTCTCTCTCCCTCGTGGCGATGGATTCCACCACGAATGGCGTCTCGAGAGTGAATAATATAAGTTGTAAGAACTTGTTTCGCAATCGAGTGAACATAAATTTGTATTTGCGTTGAAATCACCACAACGAGCCCTGTCTCCGGGTGAATAGTATGAGGTATATGTTATTGTGGTCTTCCTTACAAGATTTAGTGGTATTAACCCAAGACTATTTAAGTATTACATGGAAGTCGACGTTAGAACCGTCTAGGTATAACATTTAGCCATGGAACATATAAAACGCATACCTACATTATATGATTATTATTACATATACTAGAGGACATAGAAACGCATACCTACATTATATACTAGAGGACATAGAAAACGCACACCTACATTATATGATTATTATTGCATATACTAGAGGACATAGAAAACGCACACCTACATTATATGATTATTATTACATATACTAGAGGACATAGAAAACGCACACCTACATTATATGATTATTATTACATATACTAGAGGACATAGAAAACGCATACCTACATTATATGATTATTATTACATGAAAACGAAATACGAAGGATTCCATCAAAGATATATCACATCTTTATTACAAAACACAAACTGAACAACTAAAAATATTCCAAAATGTTTAAAACTATGTATTTATATAGCTATTGTTTTTCATGTAAAACACACACGTATTAGCGCCCTTGAACGTGTATTTTTACATGAAAAGGGCGCTCAAGAAATCTGGTATAATAATAATAATAGTATCGGAAGTGTGAGTTTTCTATGTCCTCTAGGATGTTTACAGTAAATGTATTTTCTAAAGGAATTCGGTACAGGAAGCGTGTTAACATTTCTTATGGCAACGGAGTCCGATCTTGGAGACTTACAGAACATCCATATCTGGCATGACAACAGTGGGGAGGGTGACTACGCGTCGTGGTATCTCAATCAAGTAGATGTATACGATGTCAATCGGCGCAAAACGTAAGTGTATATACACGTGTATATTTTTTTATTTAACGTCGCTACCAGGTTGCCCATTTGATCGAGCGACGGGCAGTTTACATAACAACACCTTTCTTAGGCAGGCTACAGTGGTTGACCAGCACATCGTGCACCAACTGCCGTAATAAACTACCAACGTTTTCATATAAAGAGACACGGTCTGAGCGGGGCTCGAACCCGTGACGATCAATGATGATAGGTTACAGTGGTCAGTGACCTTAACCACTCGACCACGGAGGCGGACTGTACACATGTAGTTGTGCGCTTCTTGTTAAATAGTACAGTGCGTCGTTGGTTGATTGCAGTATTTTTGATGTTAATAATCAAATCAATCTAATCTTTAAAGAAACACTATATCGTATAGAATTAACATTTCCATTATTTGATGCACCAACCTCCATAAGAAACTGCCGTACTTTTCATATAAATGAGACACGGCCTGAGCGGCGCTCGAACCCGTGACCATACAGTGATGCTATGTTACACTGAGCGGCGCTCGAACCCGTGACCATCCAGTGATGCTATGCTACACTGAGCGGCGCTCGAACCCGTGACCATCCAGTGATGCTATGTTACACTGAGCGGCGCTCGAACCCGTGACCATACAGTGATGCTATGCTACACTGAGCGGCGCTCGAACCCGTGACCATACAGTGATGCTATGTTACACTGAGCGGCGCTCGAACCCGTTACCATCCAATGATGCTAGGTTGCAGTTGTACTGCTTGGGGTCGACAGAGAAGCGAGTATTTTTGTTTTGTCAATGGCATGACTTAGATGATAGGTTACAGTGGTATACATAATGTGGTTTCGGAGGAAATCATAGTAGGTAGTGATGGGACCATTGACTTTACCTTTCATGATAGTCAGATGATGCTTGTAGGGTCACGTTGATGTGTATGCTGTGTTCAATACCCTTCATTTCATATGTATATTGTTTAGTTGTTGACATAGTGAAAGCGTCTCTCCAAATACAATTAAGGAATGAATCGCGGGTTAATTGTTTCCATCGGGGTATGAACTACATCGGGCGTGTTTAAAGTGTGTGGAGGCTGAAGGCACCCAGGCTAATTTTAAACTCGCCAATGTAGTTCATACACCGATGGAAATTATTAACCGGCGATTCATTACTTATATTTACATTAATTATTCGTTTCAATGACACGCATATATAGCACACTTTGCATTTAAATTTACCGTGTGCCCGAACCTTGAAACAGCTTAAAGACACGCCTTTTCTCGTGAGGAACGTTGCCTATCACTGCGACTGCGCATGCCCGTAACTTCGATTGCGCATGTCAGCTGAATATCATTAGTTGAGAACCCTCATATGCGTTCATCGAATGAAATGCAATAACAATGTAAATATTAAATAATTGGGCGCAGCGTATCTTACCAGGAAACATTCATCTAAACCCCCTTCCCCACCAAAACTATCATTTTAAAAATAACGTTTCACCATAGCAACAATTAGACTTGTTTTTGTTATCACTGTGTCATTTACCAAAACAGCGGTTATAATTATATAGTTGTCTACATTAAGATATACTTTACTATATTATTGCAATTATCGCATGCCTCTTCTCTCTCCTTCCTGGCAATGGATTCCACCAGGAATGTGGTCTCGAGAGTGATTAATATAAGTTGAAATAACTTGTTTCGCAATCGAGCTAAACTAAATTTGTATAAACTAAGCTATATTATTACAGGCATTCATTTGTTGTTGAGCGTTGGTTGTCGGTAGATACTGGAGTAGCGGCACGTGTGTCATCCAATCGCAGCGATAAACCATTGCAGTTCCAGTCGCGGTTCTTCAACCATACGAGAGACCGACTTTCTGAGAGTCACATGTGGTTATCTGTGCTCTACCGGCCACATCAGAGTTCATTTACCCGTGTACAAAGGGCTTCGTGTGCTCTTGTGTACATAATGATAACCATGGTATCCAATGCCATGTATTTTAACCCCGAGCCGGATTACCAATCTCCAGCGTTGATTCAAATTGGGCCGTTACGCTTTAGTGCTCGTCAGGTAATGGCTGCATGTTTTTGTCATAAATAACTTGGTATGCGTCGACTACAACCATCTAACATCTGCAAGGAACCATGAATTACTTATTTCTACAGTCCTGTGCCCAGTACCATATCAATTATTCCACCTCCACCCCCGAATACTACGTCTTTGGAATAACCTCCCCTACTATGTACAGCCCTAGTTTAGCCACTTTTGCTGAGCGGTTTGCCACTCTACCACTAATGACTGCTTGTGTGTGTGCTTTACGTTTATTTATCGTCGCTACCGGTTGCCCGTATGAGAGACGCCACCTGAACAGATTGGTGATTTAAGATATTTGGAGGATAATGCAATGTTACGACATATTTGGAGGATAATGCAATGTTACGCCATATTTGGAGGATAATGCAATGTTACGATATATTTGACTGGTATTTTCTATCGTGTAAAGAGTTAACTAACTGGTGGCTCACCAACCGGCGATATTAAAATGAACCCCTGACAAGGTTCGAACCTTCGACGTTCGGCTCCGTAGGCGGGTGTCTTACTAGGCCAATGATACGTCTTGTATGGTTACCATTTTCCTACGTGGCTTTGTTACAACCTTTCGCACAACTAGGATAAAGACTACCATTTCCATAAAGACACCAACCGGCCATATCAGAACGAATCCCTGGCAAGGTTCGAACTTTCGACCTTCCGCTCCGTAGGCGGATGTCTTAACCACTAGGCCACGAATGCATCTTGATTGGTTACCGCTTTCCTACATGGCTTTTGCACAGCTAGGATCAAGGCAACCCTTTCCATAAAAATGGCTGTCCGATTTAGCGCAGTGGTTAGCGCGCTCGCTTCTCACCAATGCAACCCGTGTTCCGATAATCGTATATGAGATGTCACGGTGGTCGCCATATCGAACAGGTGGTTTGCTCCGGGTATTCCGGTTTCCTCCCACACGAATGACCACATATACGCTTTCATCCGCGCCAACGAGAGTGGTTAATATAAGTTGTTAAAACTTGCTTCACAATCGTTGTAAAATAAATAAAGTTTAAAAACAAAACAAAAAAACAATAAAACATGGTTACAAATACCATATGAAACGGGATCTTCAATCAATTAATTAACAAGAAAACCAGATACACGTCAGCATAGTTATGTATGTTCTTTAACTCTTTCACCGCCAATGTCGCATAAAAGCGACTTTGTAAAAAAAGTAGAGAACCCGATCAGACAGAACAGAACATGCCGTCTGATCAGGCTATATGCTGATTGCTCTTCAGACAGTGGAGCTGAAGCACATGTCCGAATAGCAAACAACATAGATCCTGATCAGACGCGGCGTTACGCCGCGGCTGATCTGGATCTATGTTGTTTGCACATCCTCTGAATTTATTCGGCGCTGAAAGAGTTAAATTATGTTCCGTTTGTTAGTCAAATATTACATATCAAGATATTTACTAAATAATAAACATTTCATACCACAGATATATGTTTCCTTCATATGCGCCCTGTTAACGGCTCCTCCAACCATGCTGCTTATATTCCTCTTCAAACGGACCAAGCGTCGAACAGACGTGCCAAGGAGTGCATGTTGTAATCGCTGCATTAGTAGGTGCGTGTGTTGCAACGTCTTTAAGAGCCATTGTATAAGAGGCGAGAGCGAGTATGAGGAAGCATTGAGAGCCAATGTTATCTCTCCAGATGTACCAGACTTCAACAGTGGCTTCAACCTTCCGCATTGGTAAATACTACGATAATTAACCCTTTCCCGCATAGAAGCACCTCTTGACGCCATTACCAATACGACATACATTGACAATGTAGCAGCCAAACCAATGTTCATAAACCCTTTCCCTCATAGAAGCACCTCTTGACGCCATTACCAATACGACATACATTGACAATGTAGCAGCCAAACCAATGTTCATAAACCCTTTCCCTCATAGAAGCACCTCTTGACGCCATTACCAATACGACATACATTGACAATGTAGCAGCCAAACCAATGTTCATAAACCCTTTCCCTCATAGAAGCACCTCTTGACGCCATTACCAATACGACATACATTGACAATGTAGCAGCCAAACCAATGATCATAAACCATTTCCCTCATAGAAGCACCTCTTGACGCCATTACCAATACGACATACATTGACAATGTAGTAGCCAAATCAATGCTTATAATAAAGGCCAGAATCTCATGTAGTCCCAGTAATATATATGGAGGTGGGATAGATATGGCGACTACTTATCCACTGCATGATAGCTAAATGGCTGTCGTTTGTATGCAGATATAATAGTATATTAACCTAAATCTCTATGCAGGAAAGGGTTAAATGGCTGTCGTTTGTATGCAGATATAATAGTATATTAACCTAAATCTCTATGCAGGAAAGGGTTAAATGGCTGTCGTTTGTATGGAGATATAATAGTATATTAACCTAAATCTCTATGCAGGAAAGAGTTAAATGGCTGTCGTTTGTATGCAGATATAATAGTATATTAACCTAAATCTCTATGCAGGAAAGGGTTAAATGCCTGTCGTTTGTATGCAGATATAATAGTATATTAACCTAAATCTCTATGCAGGAAAGGGTTAAATGGCTGTCGTTTGTATGGAGATATAATAGTATATTAACCTAAATCTCTATGCAGGAAAGGGTTAAAAAGAAACACAGAATCAACACCAACAATGCATATTGTTATTCAAGCTATATTCACTAGTTAACTGATCCTTAACTCTTTCACCACCAATGTCTCATAAAAGCGACTTTGCAAACATGCAGAGAACCCGATCAGACAGAACAGAACGTGCCGTCTGATCATGCAATATGCTGATTTATCTTCAGATAGTGGAGCTTAGACGCGGCATTATGCCGCGGCTGATCTGGGTCTGTGTTGTTTGCACATGCTCTGAATTCATTCGGCGCTGAAAGTTAAAACTAATGCAAGGTAACATATTATGGTACTATAAGGCAAGGTAAAATAAGGTAATGTAAATTAGGTAAGATAATGTAATATTGGGTAAGTTAAGATAAGGTAATAAATTATTAGGGTCGGTAAAATAAAATGTAAGATGTGTAAGGTAAGTTCAGATAAGGTAATATTAGGTTTTGTAAAATAAATGCGATTAGATAAGTATGAATTTCAGCGCCGAATAAATTCAGAGGATGTGCAAACAACATAGATCCAGATCAGCCGCGGCGTAACGCCGCGTCTGATCAGGATCTATGTTGTTTGCTATTCGGACAGTGCTTCAGCTCCACTATCTGAAGAGCAATCAGCATATAGCCTGATCAGACGGCATGTTCTGTTTTGTCTAATCGGGTTTTCTACTTTTTTACAAAGTCGCTTTTATGCGACATTAGCGGTGAAAGAGTTAAACGAAATAGCATTTTACGGAAATAAATGTTATTAAATCCAGAGACATGGATTGTCAATGATTCAATCATATATTGTAGTGCTGATTGGTAAATACAGTGAAACCTGTCTTAAGCAGCCAGCCAAGGGAATCCCGGAAAGTGGCTGCTTAGCACAGGTGGCTGCTTAATAGAGGTGAAATGTGTAGTAAAACAGCATAGTGGGAATTTAGAAACTGGCTGCTTAATACAGGTTGGCTGTTAAATGGAGGTGACCACTAACACAGGTTTTACTGTAGTTATTGTGTTTTCATGTAAAAACACACTTACCCGAAGTGTGCGTTTTCTATGTCGTCTAGTATATAAATATGTAGAAATTATGAACAAAAAATATTGATTAATAATAATGTTAGAAATATTAAAGCGACATTACATTTCAAAAAGCAAATAAACTGCATTTGTTCGCCTATGAATGCATAGCTACTACACATTCTTCTGAATACATTCGAACACTAACATTGAGTCAATAAACAGTGTTTTTGTTGTGGTATACAAACTTTCAAAAGTGAACGTAGGATTTCATATAACGGTCATCCGCACCGCATGACGTTTGTTTGTTATTGGAGTCAATACTACACACGCGATACTTTCGATAAGAGATAATTTAACTAAGATTAGTCTACAAATAAATATGTATAGGCACACATGTTAGATATCACGGTAAATATGTACCATACTTCGTGTTATTCAGGATACACGAGTTGTATTACGCACGAATGTCGACCCTATTTACATTATTTTGTTATATCAACAAACCGCATATAAGACGTTTGTTTATTTGTTGAAATACTCAGTTTTTTAGGCAAATATTTGGAAAACATTTATACCACATAATAGCAAATTACATTCTGCAGTCATTTGCGTTTACACCGATGTAGTGTCGCTTTAATATATTGAGTAATTTTGCCAGGTGTATTTACATCGCATGGATGATCGTCCTCATTGGAACTTTGGTGCCTGCGTTCTTCATACTGCTATACAGCATGGAGTGGGGAAAACAGAAGTCCGAGGAATGGCTGACCACATTGCTGATGTCCTTGTTCGAATCCATGCTGTTAATTGACCCTCTAATGGTAAGATGAACTATTGTTTAATATATCAGTTGAAAGTAGTGTACATGTAGCGGGGAGAAAGAGTTCTTTCAATGCAGCCAACTGTTTAGGCTGTCCGATTAGCGCGGTGGTTAGCGCGCTCGCTTCTCCTCGGACCGGGAAGTATGTGAGATGGTACGGTGGTCGCCAGATCGGACAGGTGGGTTTTCTCAGGGTACTCCGGTTTCCTCCCACATGAATGACCACATACGCTTTCACCCGCGCCAACGATAGTGATTAATATAAGTTGTTAAAACTTGTTTCGCAATCGTTTGTAAAATAAATAAAGCTTAAACTAAACTTAAAAGCCAAATGTTCGTTAGCATAATTATAAAGAATAAAAGAATATACGCAATGATGTTACAGTGTTGCTGCTCACCTATATACACTCAACAAAATCCCTAATCGGTCCCCTGATGTTTACAGTATTTGGAGCAAACTATAATAACCATATAGTATTACTATTCATACGTTCATGTATCATCTTATTAACACGGTGGACAGGAACTCCAGAGATCGCAGGTTCGATCCACCGTCTGACCCTAATAAAGTTAACAGTCTTTCAGATGGGACTTTAAACCGAGGTCTCGTGTCGGTGCTTTACATCGTGCGCGTAAAACTATCAGGGAAGATTCTGGAATGGGTCTCTGTCTGTATCATTGTACTATCCTCCAACAATATAAAATGACTATTCTCTTCAGGAGGCGTCGCTCATATGTACATCCGGTAGCGACGATAAATAAACCTAAAACACACACGTTATATGCAGAACTTTGGTTGAGGTTGCTGCAATGACCTAGTGGTAAAGCTGATATACAGACTGTAGCCGTTATAATGTCAAATCGGTTATGTCCGGTTATTTGTGTGGCGTCCGTGGTCCAGTGGAATCGAACGGTCCCGGTTCGATACTCGGCCAGGCCATGTATGTAGTGTCATTAAGCAAGGCACCTCACACACATTGCTTAGTACTGGTTAACCACTTAGGTCGGCTAAGCCTGCCCAGGAAAATATGTATAGGTCCCCGCAAGGGGTTTGACATTAATTGAACATACATATGTCAAATTCTGCGGTTATCTGGAAATATGATCAAGTCGCGTTTCATTTTACATATAACTGGCTCCGTTTATATCTAATTACGTTAAGTCAAACGTCGGTTATGTCGAAGCATTTTGTTCGGTCCGACGAAATTCGACATAACGGATGTAGACTATATTTATAATTACTAGGCGATGTCGCCATATCGAATCGGGTTCGATACAAACCATATCATATATCTATATCCGTACTTAGCTGACAGGTTCCAACAAACGAATGTTTCTGGTGCTCGTTCTGATGCTGGACCTGTTGTTTCTGGTGTTCCTCAGGGGTCTGTCTTAGGTCCCATTCTCTTTATAATTTACATCAATGACTTACCTATGACTCTTACCAGCACAGTTGCAGACATATTTTCTGACGATACAACTATATCTGCCTCCGATCAATCTCTTGACACTCTTACTACTTCTTTATCTACTGATTTGATAAATGTTCAACAGTAGTGTTTAGACAATCGTATGATTCTCAATATTTCTAAGACCAAAATCATGTATATTTCCTCTAAATCAAAAGCTCATAGTATCAGTGAGTCTGCTCTTGAAGTGAAAGTGAACAACACCGTCATACGTCCGAGTTCTGCTGAACGACTACTCGGAGTTATGATTGACAACACACTATCCTGGGATAAGCATACTGACAATGTTCTCAAAAAATGTAACTCTTATTTATATTTATTGTCTCGTATAAAAAGGTATCTCTCTATTCCCAATCGCAACCTCTTCTACAATGCTTACATATTGCCTCACTTAGACTTTTGTTGTGTGATTTGGGATAACTGCAACTCATCTTTAGAAGATAAAATAGTTCGGTTACAAAAGAGAGCAGCTAGACTAATTCTAGATCAGGACTTTGACACTCCATCGCAATTATTATTCTCCCAACTAAAATGGATGACCTTTCCAGAACGAGTCATATATCAGAAGGCTATACAAATGTTACATGGAGCTGCTCCAGACTATTTAAAATCGTCCTTCACTTTTACTTCTGATATACATCCTAGAATTCTTAGATCAACCTCAGAATATCAATTATACACACCAAGAATTATTTCGTAATACATTTGAATTTTCAGGATCATCTATTTGGAATTCATTGCCTCACTCAGTTCAAAATGCTCCAACTATCCAACAGTTCAAAGTTCTCTACTTAAGGTGAAACTATAACAATTCAAACTAATCGCGTACTTAGTGCAGTTCTCACTTATAGTGCTATCTTTTGATTGCATTTGATTGTATATATGTTGAGGGCCTCATGGTAGATTAACTTTTGTTAAATGAGTACTCTCGTTAAATAAAGTCTTTATTATTATTATTATTATATCATTATTATTCTAACATTGGTTTTACAGGTTATCTGTATGGCCTTCATATTTGCTCTGTTGATGCGCTCAACTAATGATGACGTAAACTGTGACGTGGACAGCATCATCGCCAACTACAGGCGTTCACTCGGCAGGGACCAAGGTGAAGTTCAGTAGTTTTCTGTACACATTTATTTGAGCTCGATTGTGAAACAAATTCTTACAACTTATATTAATCACTATCTAGACCTCATTCCTGGTGGAATCCATCGCCACGAGGGGGAGAGAAGAGGCAACGTGGAATTCAACGGCCTTGACTAAGGGCACAATCGTAACGAACTACGGACCTGAAGCGAATGCTCATCCACTGCGCTATCACGACTTCCACTATGCAGTAGTGTACATGCATTCATGAAAAATAGTTCCCGTTCCAAAATTATGGTCGTTGACTTCAAGTCACTCGCTCGAATCCCACTGTTGGTGTCGGAATTGTATCAGTGGTTCTACCAGGGTACCCGTCCACGACTGAAAAATTGCTCGGAGGGGCACCCGGGTTATTCCTCCACCAATGATAGAAAGAAGGAGAGCCGCCGTATGTCGTACGCTGTTGTTGCTACGTTAAACCCAAACAAACCGCTACTAAAATAAGCCTTCAAATTCGTACTTACTATGTGGTTTTCTGTATCCCTCACTTTATGGTTGTAAAATTCCTAATTAACATTCGCAAAGTCAAGCTATTATTAGATATTTATTGGAAACCCCCTTTATTAATAACGCTAAATCTCTACCATACAGAATTCCCTCGCTCAGATACCAATGAAAGCCGTGCGGTTGAATTGTGTTACAATCTCGCTGAGTTACTTAGCTTACGTTACGTCCTATGTTCACAGGTAGCGTGATGGTTGTAAAACAACAAATAAATTGCCTATTAAATACATAGTAAAAAAAACATACAGTCTGTTCATTTATATTTCCAATCTTTCATTTCTTCTGATACCACATCCACTGTGAAGAGGTATTCAAATCAGCCTGAAACACACCAAGAATATTTCAAATTGAATGTTTGAAATAACCAGTGCTCACCTGTGAATAACGTCACTGTGTTTACACACTGTATTCCTACGCCAAATATTACATTATACCGACCTTCAGTTTGCAATGGCCTGAATTATTATACCACATCTTTTCTACACATCAACTAGTCTGAAGTATTCTCAAGTCACATACTTTCTGTCATGAAAATGCATGTTTATCAAAAAGAAAAATGAACTATATTAGTTATTGGGACTACATTCGATGCAGATGCACTCCACATCGCCACGAGGGGGAGAGAAGAGGCAACGTGGAATTTAAATGCCTTGCCCAAGGACACTATCGTAACGGCTCCAGCGGGGCTCGAACTCCAGGCCTTTTGCACCTGAAGCGAACGCGCTATCACGCTCTTTTAATGTCTATTATGATTATTCGTACGTTGTGTGTTGCATTATTGTTCAGAAATATTGTTAGCATTATTGTTCAGAAATAGTGTTGAATTATTGTTCAGAAATAGTGTTAGCATTATTGTTCAGAAATAGTGTTGCATTATTGTTCAGAAATATTGTTAGCATTATTGTTCAGTAATAGTGTTGCATTATTGTTCAGAAATAGTGTTGCATTATTGTTCAGTAATAGTGTTAGCATTATTGTTCAGAAATAGTGTTGCATTATTGTTCAGTAATAGTGTTGCATTATTGTTCAGTAATAGTGTTGCATTATTGTTCAGTAATAGTGTTGCATTATTGTTCAGTAATAGTGTTGAATTATTGTTCAGAAATAGTGTTGCATTATTGTTCAGTAATAGTGTTGCATTATTGTTCAGTAATAGTGTTGCTTTATTGTTCAGAAATAGTGTTGCATTATTGTTCAGAAATAGTGTTGCATTATTGTTCAGAAATAGTGTTAGCATTATTGTTCAGAAATAGTGTTGCATTATTGTTCAGAAATAGTGTTGCATTATTGTTCAGAAATATCGTAACGGCTCCATCGGGTATCGAACTCCAGGCATTTTGCACCTGAAGCGAAGGCGCTATCACGCTCTTTTATTATGTACATTATTATTATTCGTACGTTGTGTGTTGCATTATTGTTCAGAAATATTGTTCGCATTATTGTTCAGAAATATATCTTTCATTTACAGACACAGTCTCGTCTAGCGTGGACATATTGAAATCATTGGTAAAAGAATATAAATCATACCTTTGTAAGTAAATTAATTTAATAATAATTTTAATAAATGCTTTCCCATGCAATTTGGAAACTTATTTTATACTTTCCAATGAAATAATTATAGACAATTGTCTGTGAAATAACACGCGTTATTCCAACGGTTGAAACCACTGTCACAAGACACAAATTAGTTTTGTTTGCCCTATGGTCATACATAAACATAGGGCAACATGTTGTGTCTTGTGCCTGTGGTTGAAACCAGTGGAAGAACACGTTTTATTTCTCACTGATATGCACGTGTGGTACCTAGCCGATGCATGTTGAAATGCTGTTAACGCGGACGTGCTCGGGCTCAAGCTGACAGGGGTGTCATTAATGATGTATTTCATTTGGTAATTTATGGTGGTCTAACCACGACTTTCTAGCGCCATTTAGCGCACCGTTGCACCGTACCACCATTTTCTGTCATAAAACGCAATTTTGATCAAAAGAATATTTGTTTGTTTCAGCGAATTGTCGAATTATATTCAAAACTTTATTTATTTTTACAACGATTGCAAAGCAAGTTCTAACAACTTATATTAATCACTCTCGTTGGCGCGGATGACACCGTATATGTGGTTTTTAGTGTGGTAGGAAACCGGAGTACCCGGAGAAAACCCCACCTGTCCGATCTGGCGACCACCGTACCATCTCACATACTACCCGATCCGAGGATCGACCTCGGGTTGCATTTGTGAGAAGCGAGCGCGCTAACCACTGCGCTAATCGGACAATCCAATGCACACATTTACATACCCAGACATTGAACAGCATGACACGTATGTGATTACAAAAACCAAGAATAGTTCAAAACATATACTTTCATCCGCGCGCCAACGAGAGTGTTTAATTATATATACCGTCTCCGTGGCCTAGTGGTTAAGGCGTCCGCCTACGGAGCGGAAGGTCGAAGGTTCGAATCTCATCAGGGGTTCGTTCTGATATGGCCGGTTGGTGAGCCGCCAGCTAGTTAAATAATGGTTACCGATTGCCTACCAGCCTTGCACACAAGCTGGTAGGATTCGGGAAGTACTGATGTTCAAATAAAGAGGTGTCTCATAAGTCAAGAATGACTGGCCCTTTAAATAGGGATGACACTATAATAAACAAGCACTTTACTCTACTTTATATAAGTTATTATAAGAACTTGCTTCGCAATCGTTGTAAAACAAATAAAGTTTAAACTAAATGTGTGAAGGTTTACATACTTACTTACAGCTATTCCAAGGACCGTAGCCCCACCCATAGACGGTGATGATTTGGAAAACGCGTCGTCCAACAATCGTCGACAGCACGACTTGATGGATATTCTGAAGGACCTGCTACTAAACATGGCTTTCCTGATCATTGTATTGGTCATATGTAGCTCCAACCGCGACGACAGATCGTATTTCCATCATTCCAACATCGTCAATTCTATTGTGGAACCATGGCAAATGCCACATTTCAGCAAGGTACGTCTGAGTTAACGAATACTATTGCACCACGTTTGATTGATGTATATCTTGTATCACATACTTGCACTTGCTTGTACTCAGTGTAATACAGACATCAGTTATGAACAACATACGCCATTTAAGAGCGCGAAAACTGCAAGTGTTCCATCTCCGTTGTCTGCGACGCGTCCTATGCATATCCTGGCCCGACAAGGTCACCAACAACGAGGTCCTCAGCAGAGCCGGCATCCCATCTATGTACACATTACTCCGCCAACGCATTCTACGCTGGCTCGGACACGTACGCCGGATGGACGACGGTCGCATTCCAAAATATCTGTTGTATGGTGAACTGGACGCAGGGCACAGAGACAAAGGTCGACCCTAACTTCGCTTCAAGGATGTCTGCAAACGAGATATGAAAGCACTGGGGATAAACACCACCAACTGGGAATATCTCGCAGCAAACAGAATAGCGTGGAGACAACAGCTGTCAACTGGCTTAAAGAGGGGAGAACGCGCTCTGCAAGCAGCCTCTGACGACAAACGCAGGAAGAGGAAAGCCAAACAGTATGAGCCGCCACCAACTGCATCGCCTTCCAGTGACTCTGTCTTCACGTGCGAGGGCTGCCACTGCAGGTCACGCATCGGACTGTACAGCCACAGCAGACGGTGCTCATCTGTAGACTCAATGGGCGCTAACTCCATAGTCTGACAAGACTGACGGATGCCGAAGACAGCCATCACATATTTTCGTGTATCAATGGTAGCATTGAAATGTTCTTTAACAGTGGAAGATGGCATTGTCTGCGTAACTGAGTTTCGTATTCCTCCGCGGTTGGATGTAATTTTGTATATCAGCTATGTTGTGACAATCATGAACAGTTAATTATTATTCGGACCGGGAAGTATGTGAGATGGTATGATGGTCGCCAGATCGGACAGGTGGGTTTTCTCCGGGTACTCCGGTTTCCTCCTACACGAATGACCACATTTACGCTTTCATCGGCGCCAACGAGAGTGATTAATATAAGTTGTTAAAACTTGCTTCACAATCGTTGTAAAATAAATACAGTTTTAAAAACGTTAATTATAAAGTAATATATTGTAACGAATTTGTTTTGTCTGTAGTTTTTAATTTTAACAGCAAACAGAAACTAACTTGAAAATTATACCCGAACTATTTCTTATTACGGGCGTTCACACTAACAGAAGTGGTTGTGCGGTTGTGTATTGATGTGCAATAAAATATGATTAAATAAATAAAGGTAACCATTATTTAACTAGATGACGGCTCACAACCAGCCATATCAGAACGATCCCCTGACGAGATTCGAACCTTCGACCTCCAGCTCCGTTAGGCGGACGCCTTAACCTCTAGGCCACGGAGACTTCGTATAATAGATAGAACGTTTGATTATTACAGATAACTAATTCTAGTGGGTTCTATCAATGGATCAATATTACGGTGATTCCAACGTTATTCCCCGAAACACACTCGAATGGCTTGCCACTTCATTGGTCAACCAGAGAATTTATGGCCGGACACACAGATCTTCGACTTGGTCCTCCGAGGCTTCGCCAGTTAAGGGCGAGTAAAGGTACATGGTTAGCGCTATTCTCTTGAAATAGAAAGACTGAGGGAGAAGAACTATGCAAGTTTTCTTTCGTTCTAATCCATTTCAGTCTATTGCTGTTAATTTATATGTAAAATGTCAATTCTCTTATGTACATGTAAAACACTGAAATAAATAATGTTTTAAAGCGACATTACATCGCAAAAAGCAAATACAATACATTGTTCACGTATAAATGCATTGCTACTACAAATTCTTCCGAATACATTCGAACACTAACATTGAATCAATAAACAGTGATTTTGTGGATTTAAAGTAGGATTTCATATAACGGTGATCCATGCTCCTTGACGTTTGTTTGTCATCGGAATCAATGCTAAGCGCGAGATAATGTCGTTTTGAAATAAGTGAACTAAGAATAGTCTACAAATAAATAGGCACAAATAGTAGATATAACGGTAAATCAGTACCATAAATCGTATTATTCAGGATACACTAGTTGTATTACGCATGGATGTTTACATTATTGTGTTATGTCAACAAACCGCGTATACGACGGTTGTTTATTAGTTGAAATACTCAGTATTTGAGGCAAATATTTGGAACAAAATTATACCATATAATAGAGAAAATACATTCCGTAGAAATTTGTGTTTTCACTGATGTAGTGTCGCTTTAAGCTTTAATAGTAAATATATCGGATCATTTTCAGGTACATGCAACATTCCATATATCGGTAACACATTGTGTTACGGCACTTACGATATTCTAGACGAGGAAAAGACAGATTTCTGCGTCGGCTGGAAGGAACCACCTTGTTCACTAACTGAGAACATTAAATATGCATCAACGGATGCTTGGAAATTCACCTCAGGTATCCTAATCATGGCCATTCCATGTCTATAACTGAGCTTAACTTCAAATACCTTATTCTATATTAGTTCTCTATATTTTTTTAATTTCAGGTACCTTATTCTATTTTATGTCTATAAATAATTTTAATTTCACGTACCATATTCTATTTTATGTCTATAAATAAATTTAATTTCACGTACCATATTCTATTTTATGTCTATAAATAATTTTAATTTCACGTACCTTATTCTATTTTATGTCTATAAATAATTTTAATTTCACGTACCATATTCTATTTTATGTCTATAAATATTTTTAATTTCACGTACCATATTCTATTTTATGTCTATAAATAATTTTAATTTCACGTACCATATTCTATTTTATGTCTATAAATATTTTTAATTTCACGTATCATATTCTATTTTATGTCTATAAATATTTTTTATTTCACGTACCATATTCTATTTATGTCTATAAATAATTTTAATTTCACGTACCATATTCTATTTTATGTCTATAAATAATTTTAATTTCAGGTACCTTATTCTATTTTATGTCTATAAATAATTTTAATTTCACGTACCATATTCTATTTTGTCTATAAATAATTTTAATTTCACGTACCATATTCTATTTTATGTCTATAAATATTTTTTATTTCACATACCTTATTCTATTTTAGTTCTATATATTATTTTAACTTCACGTACCATATTCTATTTTATGTCTATAAATATTTTTAATTTCACATACGTTATTCTATTTTAGTTCTATATATGATTTTAACTTTCTGCACCATAGCGATGAAAACAACAGTCACTTATGTCATGCAATTTCGTATCTATACAATTCTAATGAAATTCAATGACAGATTTTCCAGAGATGTCCGTTACAAATAAGAAACACATATTTTTACCCAGCATGCAACGAGTTAATTACTAAGCAATACATTGATTATATGTCTCTCATTGTGGGTATGCTTTATCATAATATATGTTTTGATATTTTAAAATATTTTTGTTGGAGGTGGATGTAAAACCATATGTGAAACATACAGCAACTCATAGACATACAGCTAAACCCAGGGTTCATTCTAGGTTCATACAGCTAAACCCAGGGTTCATTCTAGGTTCATACAGCTAAACCCAGGGTTCATTCTAGGTTCATACAGCTAAACCCAGGGTTCATTCTAGGTTCATACAGCTAAACCCAGGGTTCATTCTAGGTCAGAATTTGTGGGAGAAGTGAGAAAGCGCGTGATCGCTTCCTTAAATGGTGTTCTTTAATATACGTCTGCAAAATAGGGTTAAAATGCTAAAATGCACAGTACAACCATTAAATACAACATTTGAATAGAAGGAGTGCTTTATAATGGGCCAGTGTATCTTACTAGACAAAGTTTTGTTTGAAAATCGTAAAAAACAAAAAATATTTAATTTTTTTAGGGAGAAATGGGGCCCCCAGAGGGCGAAGTCAGGGTCCCTAGGGCGACACTTTCGCCCACATCGCCCTCTAAACTGATCCCTGTGTAAAAACCTAAAAATATAGCCCACATATAGAGAAATATGTGTGCATAACACGTTAGCGCAAATGAACCTAAATATACCACCACCCAATTATAAACAACTATCTGTTTGTAAATTTCAGTAGAATAATAGTATAAGTCATAACCGTCATAACCGTTAAACGAAGTGTTACTATCAAGTTTTCATGCACGGTATCCTCCTCGATATGTATCGATATTACAGACGGGTCTGTATTACAGTGGTTAATACACTGGACTGGTAATCTAGGGATTGCAGGTCCGATCCCCCATCTAACCCTAATACAATTAACAGTCTTTCAGGTGGGACATTAAACCGAGGTCTCGTGTCGGTGCTTTACACCGTGCACGCATAAGAACCAGAGGAGACTGTGGAATGTGTTTCTGTCTGTATCATTGCACTATCCTCCAAAACATCTAAAATGACTAATCTCTTCATGAGGCGTCGCTCATATGGGCAACGGTAGCGACGATAAATAAACGTAAAACACACACTCCATATGTATCAGTCTCTTCTTATATTCCACCCATTAAAAGCGTATTGCACAGTTGTTGTTTTGTTGTTATTTGATATTTTGTTCATGAGTTTCACCAGAAGTTAATGGTGCCTATATATTCAAAGGGACATAATCGAAGGAAATGCAATAGCGATGTAAATATGATTGAATATAACTATTTAAATGTGTTTTGTCATTGCAGCACTGGATATATGGGGGTTACCACTGACAGGTTTCTACACAACATATGGCGGCGGCGGTTACATAGCATCTTTTGATATAAACCGAAATTTCTCCATCGATCTGCTCAATGAGCTATATGAGCACCTATGGATTGGTCGCCAAACCAGGGCAGTGATGCTTGAGTTCACACTATATAACGGAGCAACAAACTTATTCATCTACAATGTATTCATAGTCGATTTCCCGGAAACGGGCGGGGCATTTACGTCGTACTCCATCTACCCACTTCGAGTGTACACCCACCAAGGCACAATGGGAACGTTGACTCTTATCTGTGAAGTTATATTCGTTATCTATATCATTGTGCTCTTTGTTAAGCTGTCTATACGGTTCTACCAACAGCGGTGCGGGTATTTCTTAATGTTTTGGAAGGTCTACGAACTGGTTATCCTCATAGCTTGTATTGCTGCAGTCGTCCTGTTTGCCATTCGCCTAGGACTGACGTACTCTACTATAAAAGCGTTTAAAAGTGACATGAAATTATTCGTTAACTTTAGCCATATTGTTCTTCTTGACCAACTGTTTGTATCAATTCTGGGCATACTGGCTTTCATGGCAACGATGCGTATGCTAGAAGTGTTCGCAGGCTTGAAGAAGGTACGAGCAATTGTTGACGTGTTTGATCAATGCGGGAAGGACCTCTTTTGGTACGGTATGGTATTTGTTCAACTGTTTATGGGATTTTGTATTCTAGCCGTGCTTTTGTTTGGAAACCAGCTACAGTCGTACAGAAATATATATCAATGCATGGGAACGCTGTTCATAGCTATAATAGGAAAAAGCAAATTCACCGAAATAAACGAAACTCAACCGATCATCGCGAAGATATTCTTCATGGTGTACATTACAGTGATTGTATTCATAATCATGACCGTATTTCTAGCCATTCTTGGCACCGGCGTAGACACCGTCGTTAAAGCCCGAAGTGATGTGCATGGTGACCTGCTTGAGTTCATCATTCAGCAATTCAGGAGCCTGTTTTGTAAACCAGTCGTCAAGAAAAGGAGAAAACAGTATGCAGCATCGGAGACTGGGACAGATGCAACTCAGAGAATGTCGAATAAAAACTTCCGTAAGTCTATAATCTATTCATTCTATTCATCAAAATAATATGATGAACTTGTAGAATATTTTTAAAAGTTAGGGGAGGGACATTTTTGTGGGTTGGGGGAGGAGGCGTAAATTTGCACCAACTGCTTAAGCATTGTGGCGTCTATCCAGCTTGTATTGGTAGAGAAAGACTCCGGGTGTTCCTATCAGTGTTTAAGGCACGTGAACTGGCACCCGGGTAGAACCACCGTTCTTCCGCAAGCAGGATGGATAAGGGGCACGTGAACTGGCACCCGGGTAGAACCACCGTTCTTCCGCAAGCAGGATGGATAAGGGGCACGTGAACTGGCACCCGGGTAGAACCACCGTTCTTCCGCAAGCAGGATGGATAAGGGGCACGTGAACTGGCACCCGGGTAGAATCACCGTTCTTCCGCAAGCAGGATGGATAAGGGGCACGTGAACTGGCACCCGGGTAGAACCACCGTTCTTCCGCAAGCAGGATGGATAAGGGGCACGATAATTGTGTTCTTTTTCATATATATATAAATAGAACTGTGCGTGCGTGCGTGTGTGCCTATATATACATATATGCATAAGTGTATGTATACACATATAACTATGTGTGTGTTAAGTCATGCGATCCCACCATCTATGCCATGCTGCGCTATTTTCATTATTTGTTATATTGTTGCTTTGAAAATGACTCATTTGTGGGTTTATATGCAAATAAACTGCTTCTTCTTTTAATTTAATAGTTCTATTTTGTACTTGATTAATGTAATTATCAAATTTATTCAAAACAATCTTAAAGACACTGTATTAGCTGGATGGTTTATGTTTCCCGTGAAAAAGGTGTTTAAGCCGAATATTAGAGGACAATATTATATTATATATGTTATGTAATATATATGAAAATCCATCGAGTTCAGTTCTAAGCGAATACAGCATATGTTCTGCTATCATTTTTCAGTTCGTGCCATGTCGATGCACAAGCCGTACATGAGTAACGCGATAAGCCCCGACCAGATCAGGTTTGGACCGTCACAAGAAGTTATTGATGATCGAATAAATAGTAAAAGCATTCGAAAGGTGCACTGGCCGACGAGCTCCGGAGCTATGGTTGCAGAGTAAAGATCGGAACAAGTTAGGTCCGGTTCCGTACCCATATATATATCATGGGCGATAACCAATACATGTTCTAGATATCTACTTCATTGTCTGTGATAATCTTATACATTCTAACACTGAAGCATAATAGAAATATGAACCACCTCTATATGACACTGGAATACTTTTAATATGGCAGAATAATAAGTCCAGAACGATTTGCACAAAATCATGAATTGCAAGTGGCGTTTCGTGACAAAGGGACATGTTACGGACAACGATACCTTTTTTGATTGCTATTCCACATTTATTACGCAATTATTATTGAGGTTGATATTGTATACTGTTACATGGCTCGACGTTGATTCTGTATACGCAAAGTATGGTCATATGCGTAGGTTGTTAAATACGGCACTCAGATCGACAAACCATGTTTTATTCGACTATAAATAACGCAAATACAAATATTACATTTGAAGTAGGTCAAACATTACCCTTGATTAAATATGAGATAATGGTACAGTGTATTTCGCCATTGGTACATGTTGGACTGGCAATCCAGGGAGCGCAGGTTCGATCCCCGTCTGACCCTAATAGAATTAACAGTCTTTCAGATGTGACTTTAAACCGAGGTATCGTGTCGGTGCTTTACACCGTGTACGTAAAAGAACTAGAGTAGACTCTGGAATGGGTCGCTATCTATATCATTACACTATCCTCCAAAAATCTAAAATGACTAATCTCTTCAGGAGGCGTCGCTCATATGGGCAACCGGTAGCGACGATAAATAAACGTAGAACACACACCAATCGTCATATAAAATGCAACACACTTTATATTCTTAATCACCATATACAAGCATATGACAATTGATATTAATAATATATATCATGCAACTGTATATAGGAAACGTTTCTGGAGCCTCCACTTACAATTGGGACCACTTCATTACACTTCCATGTTTGTGGAAGTCGTGATAGCGCCGTGGATGCGCGTTCGCTTCAGGTACGAAATGTCCAGAGTTCGAGCCTCGCTGGGGCCATTACGATTGTGCCCTTAGGCAAGGCATTTAAATTCCATGTTGCCTCTTCTCTCTCTCCCTCGTGGCGATGGATTCCATCAGGAATGAGGTCTCGAGAGTGATTAATATAAGTTATAATACCATGTTTCTCAATCGATCTAAAATTAATTTGTATAAACTAATACACTTCCTTGTTCGTAAAAGGTTACACATAAGGTCTGAACACTTGGTATTCCAGCAAATGCTGCAATTTGAACTAGTGTGAACGATTTGGTTCCATGTCACATATTTTTATTTCAATGTAAATGAGCTGTTGAACAGACCAATTACTGACATATTCAGCGCTATGTCGGTGCGATATGAAGGGATCGCCCGTCTGACCGTAATAAAATTAACTGTATTTCAGATGGGACGTTAAACCTAGGTCTCGTGTCGGTGCTGTACACCGTGCACGTAAAAGAACCAGAGGAGACTCTGGAATGGGTATCTGTCTATACTATTGCACTATCCTCCAAAAATCTAAAATGACTAATCTCTTAAGGAGGCGTCGCTCATATGGGCAACCGGTAGCGACGATAAATAAACGTAAAACACACACACGATGTGGAACCAAATTTAATTCAATAACAACAGACATTGTCATGCAATTTATACATACAATTTATGTCGTATTGAATTAAAAGAATTTTACATGTTCATGAAACATAGGCCATGTTGTGTTTGTTTCGAATTCACTTCTAAATCGAGCTAGAATATGTATAGACACTAGTGTAATACTTTATTGATGCTGTATTATTACACATTACGTAAGTTAATGAATTTATATAATGGCATGTACTCATCGTGGCTTTATTAAATGACATATATTCCGAATCAATATCAGAGTTTAATGCAGTTTTGTAAAACTATGAAATTTATAATACAATTGAACATAACAGGTGATAGCTGACATCCCTGAGGCAGACCGAATTTCATATCAAAACATGTCGCAAGCAGCATCATATATAAAGGCTAATATAATGCATTGTGTCGCTTTGCTTTACCATCTATGTATACTGACACCATTAAAAA
The DNA here is from genome assembly GCA_014843695.1 of Archivesica marissinica. Lineage (NCBI taxonomy): Eukaryota > Metazoa > Mollusca > Bivalvia > Venerida > Vesicomyidae > Archivesica > Archivesica marissinica. Next base: position 46,822,593 of record CM026401.1, on the reverse strand, counting down.
CTGCACATTTATTTTGAGCGTTACTTTTTTGTTACACATTTTATAATTTTGGATGTTGCTGGATGTTAGCCTATTAGCAAAGATATCCACGGTGGTATTGTCATGACGGTTTACGCCGAACGTGTATACATATACGATTGACAACATTACTTAAGTCGTACAGATGAATTGTTCATCTCGTGTGTCCACCAGGAGTGTGCAAAGCGGTTCCAGAAGTAGGGACGGATTCTCTTAATACGTTTTAGAGATTCCAACAGCAAATGACAAGCGGCTCTACGAAGTGGTCCAAGAAGGCGAGTATCCAAGTCGCCAAGCGAATGGTTCACCTCTGGATCCACAAGGGTATTGCAAAGCGGATCCAGAAGTAGGGACGGGTTATCTTAATACGTTTTAGAGATTCCAACAGCAAATGACAAGCGGCTCTACGAAGTGATCCAAGAAGGCGAGTATTCAAGTCGCCAAGCGAATGGTTCACCTCTGGATCAACAAGGGTATTACAACGCGGATCCAGAAGAGGGGATATATTCTCTGAATACATGTTGGAGACTCCAGAGACAATGTTATATTATATTTCGGGTTTTACGCCTGCATCAGCACCATTTTGGGCTATATCGCCGGCGGGCAGTTTACCTAACAACACCTTTCCTGGGCAGGCTCCGGCGGTTAACCAGTACTTGGTGCACCAACCTCCGTAAGAAACTGCCAACTTGTTCATATAAATGAGACACGGTCTGAGCGGGGCTCGAACCCGTGACCATCAGTGATGATAGGTTACAGTGGTATACAAGTCAGCGACCGCAACCACTCGACCACGGAGGTGGACCCCGGAGACAATGACAAGCGGATCTACAACTTCGTCCTAGTGAGGCGACTACACTACAGTAAAACATGTATTAGTGGTCACCTCAATTAAGCAGCCAACATGTATTAAGCAGCCAGTTTCAAGATTCCCAATTTGCTGTTTTATTATACACTTGACCTCTATTAGGCAGCCACCTGTGCTAAGCAGCCACTTTCTACGATTCAATTGACTGGCTGCTTAAGACAGGTTTGACTGTATTCCCTTATTTAAAGTGGGAGGGGAGTTAATATAAGAATCATGCAAGCTAGGCTACGAACAGAATATCCACGAGGTGGCGCCACCTCTCGGATGTTGGCAATGGGTGGTCATTTTCGCATTTAGAATTTTTGACCCAAAGGGAACGTATGGGAAAAACTAACGTAGAAGATGTATCTTACGAATGAATAGTGTACATTTATATATACTCTTTAATACTCAGTCTATTCGGACGATAAGCATATCCGGACAAGCATATTCGGATAAGCATATTCGGACAAGCATATTCGGACGTAATATGTCCGGAATTTCGTTACTATATATGATACTTTGTTTGATTAGATATCAAGGTTTTTATGCTGAGATTACCGGTTTTAACTCAATGGTGCCTGTACTTGTCGGCACTTGCTCATGAACATGCACAAATAATGGTGTATACTGTCCGCCTATTCGACTTATTTGAGAAGACGTAGTAGTGTTGTCGTTGGTGGTGGTGGTGTTGCTGCTGCTGCTGTTGTTGCTGCTGCTGCTGCTGCTGCTGCTGCTGCTGCTGCTGCTGCTGTACACGTGTTTTACTATCACTGTACGGGAGTTGTTGTTGCTGCTGCTGCTGTACACGTGTTTTACTATCACTGTACGGGAGTTGTTGTTGCTGCTGCTGCTGTACACGTGTTTTACTATCACTGTACGGGAGTTGTTGCTGCTGCTGCTGTACACGTGTTGTACTATCACTGTACGGGAGTTATTGCTGCTGCTGCTGCTGCTGCTGCTGCTGCTGCTGCTGCTGCTGCTGTGCTGCTGCTGCTGCTGTTACACGTGTTTTATTATCACTGTACGGGAGTTGTTGTTGCTGCTGCTGTGCTGCTGCTGCTGCGTGTGCTGCTGCTGCTGCTGCTGCTGCTGCTGTGCTGCTGCTGCTGCTGCTTGCTGGCTGCTGTGCTGTGCTGCTGCTGTATACGTGTTGTACTATCATGTACGGGAGTTGTTGCTGCTGCTGCTGCTGCTGCTGCTGCTCTGCTGCTGCTGCTGCTGCTGCTGCTGCTGCTGCTGCTGCTGCTGCTGCTGCTGTACACGTGTTTTACTATCACTGTACGGGAGTTGTTGCGGTGGCGCAGTCGTAGTTTGGTTATGTGTGACATTGCTAGACGACTTGGGGTCACAGAGGATGCGGGTCTATATATAAGTGTGTTTGTAGGGAAAACGCTTAAAAGAGAATAACGTACTAGTTAAGTAACCTGATACTGTGATATCGTAGGTGTTACTGCTACTATTGGTGAGGTGGAGTTAGGTCACACCGACAGTATAGGTCATATGTTATGTTATATTTCGGGTTTTACGCCTGCATCAGCACCATTTTGGGCTATATCGCTGGCGGGAAGTTTACCTAACAACACCTTTCCTGGGCAGGCTCCAGCGGTTAACCAGTACTTGGGTGCACCAACCTTCGTAAGAAACTGCCAACTTGTTCATATAAATGAGACACGGCTATAGGTCATATGGCGACTCTCCAGTTTGTATCGGTTGAAATAGACCCCGTGTGCCCCTTCGAGCTGTATTTAAGGCAAAGACTGGCACCCGGGTTGAACATTCCGCATGCCAGCTAGATTGCTGCATGTCATTAAATTAGTCGACACCCCCAGTGGAGTACGAACCAAAAACGGCGAGGGCCAACTAATTTGAAGTCAACCTAGGAGTTACGTACCTAATAAATCTGTTATTTACATTTATTGAATGGTAGTGAGTCATTTTCTTTCTGCCTGCGTTGCACTGTTGTCAGTATGATCTAGAAATGATCGAACAATCTCTCATAAAAACGTATTTATTAAATTCACGCTTAATTAAGGAAATGGTTTACCTTTATAGCGGCTACAACTTCCTCGTGGCTATAGGATAAATAATTGTGGTGTACATACATATACATACGTGTGTACATTGTATGCGTACTGTCGATATTTTATTTAAGTTTATTTAACGTCACTATCAATTGCCCATTTGAGCGACGGGTAGTTTACCTAACAACATCTTTCCTGGGCATGCTCCAGCGGTTAACCAGTACTTGGTGCACAAGACTCAGTAAGAAACTGCAAACTAGTTCATATAAATGAGACACGGTCTGAGCTGGGCTCGAACCCGTGACCATCTGGGATGATAGGTTACAGTGGTATACAAGTTAGCGACCTTTACCACTAGACCACGACGTCGTCATTTTACTTGCATTTTTGTAGTTTTGTGACGTCATTTACGTGCTGCGCTCTAAAAACAACACAGCTATTTAACGCTTGTGAGATATTTTGGTCATGCTGCAATCGAACTAATATTGTATTTGCGTTATTTATTGTGGATTAAAACTAATATTGTAGTTGCGTTATTTATTGTGGATTAAAACTAATATTGTATTTGCGTTATTTATTGTGGATTAAAACTAATATTGTATTTGCGTTATTTATAGTGGATTAATCTATCTATCTTCCTATTAGTCAAACCCCTGATGGGGACCTTAGACTTTGACGCGCGTCAACTGACAAGAATGTTAGTAAGAAATGAAATAAAAGATGATAAAAGAATGATGTTAGGTTGGTTAAAAACAGGTTAAGAACAGGGCAGGTTTATTTAGGGAGAAACATGTTCAATCCGACTTACAGCCAGACTGAACTGTGGGCCAGACAAGGTGAAAATATCTGGGGGCAAAGCATTCCAGTGGACAATGGTTCTTGGAAAGAAGGAATATTTATGGTAGTCAGTCACTGTTTGGATCTGTCGGAATGCTTGCGAATGGGATGTTCTGGAAGATCTTGTATTTGGGGTAAGGTAGTTTTCAGCTTGAATGGCAACTTGGTTATGGAGGATGTTGTGGAACATAACCAATCTTTGGTCGATGCGACGAAGGTCAAGGCGTCTCCAATTTAGGGAGTTCAACATTTCTGTGACACTGGACGTTCGGCCGTAGTCTTGTTTGGCCCAGCGGGCAGCTCTGCGCTGTACAGACTCAAGCTGGTCTATGAGAACTGCCGTATACGGTGACCAAACCCTGGAGCTATACTCAAGCTGGGGCCTTACCAGTGTCTTGTATGCTGTTGATTTTAACCTTTCTGAGTGTACTTTGATGTTTCGTCTTAGAAAACCCAATGTTTGACTTGCTTGTTTGCTGATGTTGTCTATGTGTTTGTTAAAGTTTAAATCACTTGATATTGTTACTCCCAGGTATTTTGCTGAAGAAACAGTTTCTAAGAAGGTATTATGTAGACGATATTTCGTGGATATGACTAGTTTGCGTTTGGTGATCTGAATAACCTGGCACTTTGATGGATTGAATTTCATTTCCCATTTGGATTTCCATTGTTCAAGCTGGTGTAAGTCTTGCTGTAATAGGCTGGAATGAGAAGAAACAGTTAGAGAAAGATAAAGAGCTGTGTCATCGGCGAAGAGGCGGACTTTAGAGTGTTTGACAAAATCTGGGAGGTCATTGATGTATATGAGAAAGAGGAGTGGTCCGAGGACCGAACCCTGTGGGATACCGGAGGAGACTGGTATGGTACTGGACTCAGAGCCATTGACTACGACGGACTGTGACCTGTTGTCTAGGAAGCTTTTAATCCATGAGAGAGTTTGACCCCTTATGCCATAATAATGTAGCTTATACAGGAGCTTTTCATGGTTGACCATATCAAAGGCTTTTGAGAAGTCAAGGAGTATTAAGTCAACTTGACTTCTCTGGTTTATGGATTTGAGGATGTCGTCTATTAGCATGAGGTGTTGGGTTTGACATGACCTTTTTTCTCGGAAACCATGTTGTAGTTCATAGAAGAGGTTTGCTTGTGTGAAGTGCTTTGTTACGCTAGATGAGACAATGTGTTCCAGGGTTTTGCACAGGATACAGGTAAGAGAGATTGGTCGGTAGTTTGCAGGGTCGGACTTTGTGCCTTTTTTATAAATAGGGGCTACATTTGCCATTTTCCAGATATCAGGTAGGGTACTGGTCTGCAGAGACTTTTTGAAAAGTTCACATAGGATTGGGGCCATTTCTTTAAAATTAATATTGTAGTTGCGTTATTTATTGTGGATTAAAACTAATATTGTATTTGCGTTATTTATTGTGGATTAAAACTAATATTGTAGTTGCGTTATTTCTTGTGGATTAAAACTAATATTGTATTTGCGTTATTTATTGTAGATTAAAACTAATATTGTATTTGCTCTATTTAGTGTGGATTAAAGCTAATATTGTAGTTGCGTTATTTATAGTGGATTAAAACTAATATTGTATTTGCGTTATTTATTGTGGATTAAAACTAATATTGTATTTGCGTTATTTATAGTGGATTAAAACTAATATTGTAGTTGCGTTATTTATTGTGGATTAAAACTAATATTGTAGTTGCGTTATTTATTGTGGATTAAAACTAATATTGTAGTTGCGTTATTTATCGTGGATTAAAACATGGTTTGTAGCGCCGGAATTAACCACTTAGACATACGGCCTGTGTAGTTACTTCCTACGCGTCAGACCTTATTTTATACAAATTTATTTTAGCTCGATTGCGAAACAAGTTATTTCAACTTATATTAATCACTCTCGAGACCTCATTCCTGATGGAATCCATCGCCACGAGGCAGAGAGAAAAGGCAACGTGGAATTTAAATGCCAATCGTAACGGCTCCAGTCGGGCTCGAACTCCGGACCTTTGGCACATGAAGCGAACGTGCATCCACTGCGCTATCACGACTTCCACTTTCAGACCTTAATCACTCGACCACGGATGCGGTCTTAGTTGATTAATATTTTTAATTGCTTGCTATATAGTGTTATGCAATATGATATCACTACATACTTTATACATATTTATATTAGTTCGATTGCGAAACGAGTTGCCCATTCTCTCTCCTTCATGGTGATGGATTCCATTGGGAATGCGGTCTCGAGAATGATTAATATAAGTTGTAAGAACTTGTTTCGCAAGCAATCGAGCTCAAATAATTTTGTATACACTAACACTCGAACTGCGCATGCTATGCCTCACTGTCTGCCTATAGACTGGATTGATACACAATTTGACATTAATTTGTGGTAGACCTTTGTTCCCCCTTGATAGATGTATCCCCTGACATGCACACGCTGTTCTTACGGCAGAACAATGAATGGCAACATAGGTCGGCTGTTCTATAAAACCTAACATGTTTTAGGCAAGGTGGATAGGTCGATTTAACTATTCAAAACTCGTCTACGGTGTGCATCTGTGTGACTACGGGTCTGTCTATAAGATGAAGTTTGATTCGACCTTACAATATCGTTCAATAAATCCGGTTGACATTCGTCCAATACGTTGTAACACACAATTCTAATCGAAATCATTCTTGCCTTCTACCATATGTAGTAGTTATTTGAGCGTATACAACACACTCTTCTTCGCAACAGAGAACACATTCTCGAATAACATTGTGCCAGATACGTTATGCCACTGCGGCGAAAATTAAGTTTTATTTATTTTACAACGATTGCGAAGCAAGTTTTAACAACTTATATTAATCACTCTCGTTGGCGCGGATGAAAGCGTAAATGTAGTCATTCGTGTGGGAGGAAACCGGAGTACCCGGAGAAAACCCACCTGTCCGATCTGGCTAACCATCGCGCTATTCGGACAGCCTAAACAGTTGGCTGCATTGAAAGAACTCTTTCTCCCCGCTACATGTACACTACTTTCAACTGATATATTAAACAATAGTTCATCTTACCATTAGAGGGTCAATTAACAGCATGGATTCGAACAAGGACATCAGCAATGTGGTCAGCCATTCCTCGGACTTCTGTTTGCCCCACTCCATGCTGTATAGCAGTATGAAGAACGCAGGCACCAACGTTCCAATGACGACTATCATCTATGCGATGTAAATAACACCTGATGAGAAGCGAGCGCGCTAACCACTGCGCTAATTGGACAACCTAAGATATATAGTGTTGAACTGAATTTAAACGTAACCAACCTTCAACAGGTATATTATAAGTATTTCCTGTACAGTTAAATTGTTTCATCGATATTATTCATAAGTAATCTAAGCTTGTTCACTGTTGTACGGTGGTCACAAGTGTTGAATATAAATATTAACTAGTCGCGCCATGAGAGTTGTCTTACGGAACGTATCTGCATGTCGGCTTATTGTGACACTAGTGTGCGCCTTTTTTATTGTCCTGATGAGCAAAAGCTACAACATGCATTACAATGGACATCCGCACAACTTCCGATTGGTAAGTATCGTAATTCCGTTTCGTTTTCTTCTTTTGCGTAAGTCTTGGTCCTGGGGTGCACTTCTTGGGGAAACTAACAGTGGATTTTGCAGACTAGTACATTTCTAGTCAAAGACTAATACTATATATATTATATCTTGTAAACTGCGTTATGTACATGTTTCAGCTTTAATTAAGCCATTTAAATTATGTAGTGTTCAAATCACTTCTATGGGGAGGGCCAATCACTAATGTTGTTAGAACTTGTGGCCCAACCCATTTAGTTTATACAAATTTATTTTAGCTCGATTGCGAAACAAGTTCTTTCAACTTATATAAATCACTCTCGAGACCTCATTCCTGATGGAATCCATCGCCATGAAGGAGAGAAAAGAGGCAATGTGGAATTTAAATGCCTTGCCTAAGGGCACAATCGTAACGGCTCTAGCGGGGCTCGAACTCCGGACCTTTCGCACCTGAAGCGAGCGCGCATCCACTGCGCTATCACGACTTCCACCGAACGCGCATCCACATCCCAACCCATTTGCTAATTATGTATTTGTAATTTATTTGTAATTGTAACATGCATGTATATACAGCAATACAATATTATCAAATCAAGTAAGTTATATACTTATACAATAATTTCACATTTATATGCATATTACATGCAGCAATACATTCGGTATCAGCCTGAGACCGAATGTATCTCGGATCGATACCGAGGCTGATATGAAACTAGCCACGTAATAACATCTTTATTACTTTGATATGCATCAGAACATTTAGTAATATGCTCTCCGTTATCTATCAGGAATAAATCACAAGTACTGAATTAGATACACGAAAACGATTGAATACTACATACCTATGTTATCTGTCAAATTTGAGACGCGATAGGAAGCAAACAATGTAGCACATTAGTGCGCATGCGTTATTTACGCAGGAACTAGTTATGATACCACTTGTTCTGGTTTGATACGGACACATTACCGCATCACAGATTGTGAACGTAGGTTCAGATTAAAATTGAAGTGTGGACATTAGCTGATTAGCACAGTAGCTGCTCACCAATGCAACCCGGGTTCGATTCTAGTGTTTTGTGTGTTTACGTTTATTTATCGTCTTTATCGGCGCTACCGGTTGCCCATATGAGCGACGCCTCCTGAAGATAATAGTCATTTTAGGTTGTTGGAGGATAGTGCAATGATACAGACAGAGACCCATTCCAGAGTCTCCTCTGGTTCTTTTACGTGCACGGTGTACAGCACCGACACGAGACCTCGGTTTAAAGTCCCCATCTGAAAGACTTACTTTTATTAGGGTCAGACGGGGGATGGAACCTGCGATCCCTTGGTTACCAGTCCAGCGTGTTACCGTGTTACCGCTGGACTACAGATCCGTCTGTTTTTCGATTCTAGCACAGGGTTCGAAGTACATACACAACTGTCATCCACTCGTTTACATGTAAGCGTCACGGTCACTGAACGCTTAGCTGAAATTGGTATGCAGGCTAATTAAGTACTGCAAACTTTGAGAATGGCAAAGTATGTCAAGTCAAGTCAAGTCAAAACACATTTTATTCTCTCATTTCACATGTATACATGAAAGAATGAGGCTTACGTTAACAAATATTTACGAGGCTTGAATAACATGATATGTTGCAAATAATAAACAGTATAGTACTGTTATTGTTGAGATAGAGAATGATTCGATTTTCAGGTGCAGTATAATAGAGATCTTCAAATGAACACTTGTCTTTCTTTTCATTGGTACAAGAAATTTAATAGATTTGGAGATCCACGGAGAGCCAAGCATTTTTATTTTGTCAATGGCGTTAATTAGAAATATTTAGTATCTAAATGCGTATGTTGTAAGCGGCGTTAAAGTCCTGTCTTCTGTGTTGGCACTGCGTCACGTTAACGTAGTGTCCTGTCTTCTGTGTTGGCACTGCGTCACGTTAACGTAGTGTCCTGTCTTCTGTGTTGGCACTGCGTCACGTTAACGTAGTGTCCTGTCTTCTGTGTTGGCACTGCGTCGCGTTAACGTAGTGTCCTGTCTTCTGTGTTGGCACTGCGTCACGTTAACGTAGTGTCCTGTCTTCTGTGTTGGCACTGCGTCACGTTAAAGTAATGTCCTGTCTTCTGTGTTGGCACTGCGTCACGTTAACGTAATGTCCTGTCTTCTGTGTTGGCACTGCGTCACGTTAACGTAATGTCCTGTATTCTGTGTTGGCACTGCGTCACGTTAACGTAATGTTGTACTTGTGTAATCTTGAATATGTTCAGTAATCTTAACAACGGTGTGTAGTCTGCATTCCAGTCTGTCGAGTTTTCACTTTATAACGTCTGCAGAAACTCAATACGGCCCCATTAATGGACTCGGTGTTAAAATATATTTATTTGAGTGTGTTTTTACGTTTATTTATCGTCGCTACCGGTTGCCCATATGAGCGACGCCTCCTGAAGAGATTAGTCATGTTATATGTTGGAGGATAGTGCATGATACAGACAGAGACCCATTCCAGAATCTCCTCTGGTTCTTTTACGTGCACGGTGTAAAGCACCGGCACGAGACCTCGGTTTAACGTCCAATCTGAAAGACTGTTAATTTTATTAGGGTCAGACGGGGGATCGAACCTGCGATCCCTGGATTACCAGTCCAGCGTGTTACCAGTGGACTACATATCCGTCTGTATTTATTTGACTGACCAGGAAAACTATATCAACGCCTGTTCCCATGCTAAACGGTGTTATGCCAACGCTAAAAGTAAAGCCAACGCTAAATGTAAAGCCAACGACGATGCTCAAACGATTAGAATACATCTCGTTTTCTTCCTATAATATGTACACTGTAAATATGTACACATGTCTTGTCATTACTTTCAAATGTATTATTTATAACATCAGATGCATCCGCTACACTACGGTATACATACCAGAAAGTCCAGTGACATAGGGGATGTATTACACATGCCAACTGATGCAGGTATTGACACTATGGATGACGAACAAGTGATGGAGACATACTGGAAGTAGGAATAAGTAGCAATTAGCCTTAACAGTGATGGAGACATACTGGAAGTAGGAATAAGTAGCAATTAGCCGAACGCCTAGGTTAACGCATTCACTACCAAGTAACTGACATTGACTGGTTTATGGTATTCTTAGACCAATAAGTTAATAAGAAAATTACATTTGAACCGGTTCATTTATCAAAATGGGTAATTTTGTCTAAAAATAGTAATATTACTTGCAAAATTGCAGTTCCTGGTGAGCCGGCTCATGACGCGAATCTAACCTTTTTGTAAGCCTATTTAGAGCTATATGGTGTTGAAAGATCAATACCTTACAGTTCGCCTTTGTCTTTGTCTTTGCTTTTATTTATCGCCGCTACCGGTTACCCATATGAGCGACGCCTCCTGAAGAGATTAGTCATTTTAGATTTTTGGAGGATAGTGCAATTATACAGAAAGAGACCCATTACAGAGTCTCCTCTGGTTCTTTTACGTGCACGGTGTAAAGCACCGACACGAGACCTCGGTTTAACGTCCCATCTGAAAGACTGTTAATTTTATTAGGGTCAGACGGGTGATCGAACCTGTGATCCCTGGATTACCAGTCTAGCGTGTTACCACTGGACTACAGATCCATCTGTCACGTTAGAACTAACACAAATTAAGTATATATAATGCGTTACATTTTATCTCGGACGAACCTACATTTAATAGTATCCACTTTAAATTAGTCAAATCGAGCGCTCAGTGCACAACTGGTGTAAGATAGATCTAGTGAAAGGCTTACAGTAGTTTTGCACCCAGCTCTCGAAATATAGCTTTAGGATATTTTGAGATTATCCTCAATAACATTTAAAAACTTAGTAAGGACACTTTAACAATAACGTATAGGTACAATGGATGACAGAGAAGCGTATATGTAATCGGGACAATGTATGACAGTGAAGCGTATATGTAATAGGGACAATGTATGACAGAGAAGCGTATATGTAATTGGGACAATGTATGACAGAGAAGCGTATACGTAATAGGGACAATGTATGACAGAGAAGCGTATACGTAATAGGGACAATGTATGACAGAGAAGCGTATATGTAATAGGGACAATGTATGACAGAGAAGCGTATATGTAATAGGGACAATGTATGACAGAGAAGCGTATATGTAATAGGGACAATGTATGACAGAGAAGCGTATATGTAATACAAGATTGATTGATTAGTATGTGTTATTACTATATTCATTTGTTTGTAGACCATACACTGTATAAGTTTGTGTCTTAATACACGATTCTTCTTCTTCCTATTACAAGGTATTTGTCGTACCCAGAATAGACTCGTCTAGACAATATCATATATCAACATATTCCATAACATATTATATATATAGTTTCTCTACTGTTCAGCTTTAACATTACTATATAATTCCAATATGCAGTTTTCACTTATAGTCCTATCATTTGATTTGGATATATGTTGAGGGCCTCATGGTAGATTTAACTTTTGTTAAATGAGTTCTCTCGTAAAATAAAGTATTTATTATTTATTTTTATTATTATTTTTTTTTATTATTATTATTATATTTTTATTTTTTTATTATTAAGTTTGTGTGCATATATTACTCACATATATAACATACTTACAATTCCTTTGTCGGAAAAGGTCATGACTGGGTTCCACGAAAGACGGTGGTAAAGGAATATATGTGTACATGACCTGTATGGATCTGCTCGCTCATGCCTTGTCTATTAATAGATATATCAACACACTGCAAGTCCTTTGTCGTAACCAGACTAGATTTGGTGACATGAAAGATGGTGGTAATGAGATTTGTGTCGATGACTTGTATAAACCTAAGCAGCCATGCCTGGTCTATTCGTTTGGGTGAGTGAGTTGGTGTTCTTAGTGTGTGTCTGTTCGCATCAAAGGCAGATATTTATAATATGTACGTGATCTTCTGTTATGTAATTATATCTCAAAACATAGACATGTAGGCAGACTGTCATGGCATGGAACATGTATGCATTCATCATAACGATTCGTCGGGACGATATACTCTAAATAAATGCGATTCGTCGGGACGATATACTCTAAATAAATGCGATTCGTCGGGACGATATACTCTAACTAAATGCGATTCGTCGGGACGATATACTCTAAATAAATGCGATTCGTCGGGACGATATACTCTAAATAAATGCGATTCGTCGGGACGATATACTCTAAATAAATGCGATTCGTCGGGAAATGCCAGAACAGCTTCGGTAGAAATTTATGCTAAAATCTGAATATGACTAAATTAAATTATGTTACTCCCATTCATAAATTATGCTTGTCACGTGACCAAAGTCCGCGAATATCCGAGACAAAACGATATGATGACATCAGTTTCGATCGCGGAATGTTTAAAGTTGTTGTTGGTCTTCATCTAGGAATACGATGCTCCGTTTGTTTGCACTGTGTTGGTTCTAATCCCTTTTCATTCATGTATCTAAAATGTGTGTAAACTGTATATGTTGTATGATTTGAAATAAACTATGTTTAAACTACTATGTTGGTCGCGGGCTGGTTGACAGGCTTAACATTTAAACTTTATTTATTTTACAACGATTGCCAAGCAAGTTATAACAACTTATATTAATCACTCTCGTTGGCGCGGATGAACGCGTAAATGTGGTCATTCGTGTGGGAGGAAACCGGAGTACCCGGAGAAAACCCACCTGTCCGATCTGAGGACCACCGTACGATCTCACATACTTCCCGATCCGAGGATCGAACCCGGGTTGCATTGATGAGAAGCGAGCGCGCTAACCACTGCGCTAGTCGGACAGCCTACAGACACAGACACTTGGGGTCTGGACAAGTTGTTTGGATATGACCTAAATGTTGTGTATGTATAGTGTCAAGCGACTTATCAAAATGTTCTTAAAAAATAAGAAAATAAAAACAATTGGTTTTGAACCTGCAACCTCATGTCCACACCCCAATGGTCTGTGTAATTCCTAGTTTAATTTTGATTTTATTTCACTTGCAAAACATGCATTGTATGAAAATTGGAATGTACAGTATATTTTGTTTATTTCAATTTTAATTTCCAGTTTACTTTTCATATCAGTAATATCCAGTTTATTTTTTATATCAGTTGTTGTTTCCATTTTATTTTTTATTTCAGAAATTTTCAATTTATTTTTAATTCAGTGATAATTTTCAGTTTATTTGTTATTTTAGTATTATGCAGTTTAATTTTATATCAGTTGTTGTTTCCATTTTATTTTTTATTTCTGAAATTTTCAATTTATTTTTTAATTCAGTGATAATTTTCAGTTTATTTGTTATTTCAGTAATATCCGTATAATGTTTTATATCAGTTATAGTTTTCATTTTATTTTTTATTTCAGAAATGTTTAATTCATTGATAATTTTCAGTTTACTTTTTATTTCATTAATATCCAGCTTAATTTTATATCAGTTGTAGTTTCCATTTATTTCAGTGATAATTTTCAAATTTATTTTTATTTCAGTGATAATTACAGTTTATTTTTTATTTCAGTAATATCCAGTTTAATTTTATATCAGTTGTAGTTTTCATTTATTTCAGTGATAATTTTCAAATTTATTTTTATTTCAGTGATAATTACAGTTTATTTTTTATTTCAGTAATATCCAGTTTAATTGTATATCAATTGTAATTTCCATCTTATTTTTTTATTTCGATGATAATTTTCAATTTATTTTTATTTCAGATTTATTCCACGTATGTAAGTTATATAATTCATCCAGTTGTAATCCACAGTTGATATATATTTCAGTTCTACTTTCCTGTTTGAGTTTGAGCAAGCTCTGATACATTACTTCCAATGTGAAGTACACACGTTTAATCCAAGGTACAGTACACACGTTTAATCCAAGGTATAGTACACACGTTTAATCCAAGATACAGTACACACGTTTAATCCAAGATACAGTACACACGTTTAATCCAAGATACAGTACACACGTTTAATCCAAGATACAGTACACACGTTTAATACAAGGTACAGTACACACGTTTAATCCCAGGTACAGTACACACGTTTAATCCAAGGTACAGTACACACGTTTAATCCAATGTGAAGTACACACGTTTAATCCAAGGTACAGTACACGCGTTTAATCCAAGATACAGTACACACGTTTAATCCAAGATACAGTACACACGTTTAATCCAAGATACAGTACACACGTTTAATCCAAGATACAGTACACACGTGTAACACACGTTTAATCCAAGATACAGTACACACGTTTAATCCAAGGTACAGTACACACGTTTAATCCAAGATACAGTACACACGTTTAATCCCATGCATAGTGCACACGTTTTTTTAAAGGCCAAACCATTAATTGAGCCGTTTTGGGCTTCTGATGTCATTTTGCCAAAAGATAAAAAGTGAACAATCGGCAGACTGGAATGTGTTTTATGTTTATTTATCGTCTCTACCCGTTGCTCATATGAGCGACGCCTCCTGAAGAGATTAGTCATTTTGGATTTTTGGAGGATAGTGCAATGATACAAACAGAGACCAATTCCGAGTCTCCTCTGGTTCTTTTACGTGCACGGTATAAAGCACCGACAGGAGACGGTTTAAAGTCCCATCGAAAGATTGTTAATTTTAATAGGGTGAGACGGGGGATCGAACCTGCAATCCTTGGATTAGGGGATCGAACCTGGCATCCCTGGATTACCAGTCCAGCATATTAACCACCGGTTTTGGCTGTCACCAATGCAACCCGGGTTCGATCCTCGGACCGGGAAGTATATGAGATGGTATGGTTGTCGCCAGATCGGACAGGTGGGTTGTCTCCGGGTACTCCGGTTTCCTACCACACGAATGACCACATTTACGCTTTCATCCGCACCAAATATATAATATAAGCTGTTAAAACTTGCTTCGCAATCGTTGTAATATAAATAAAGTTTTTAAAAATACCCACTGGACTACAGATCCGTTAATGATGGTGAAAACATTGCTTATCTACTTTCTAATCCAGATATTGTATTTTTAAGTGCCAAAACCTGTTTTAATATTTTAAATAGAAGAAAAACATTGTTGTATATCTGAAGATTTTTTAACATATTGTATATATAGTAATGTTGTAAATACATCACTGAGTATTAAGATGTTATATAATTTTTCAGTATTTTACTAGTGCTGTGGGAAGGCTTTTACGGTACTTATTGTGTCTTAGAAAATTGTCTTCATTATATTGCTAAGTTTTAAGTCTCTCATATTTCTTCTTAGAAAGGTTTGCATGATGGAAGTTTCTATATTATGTAATTATATGTATCATGTAAAGTGAGACTATAATAAACATATCTTATCTTATTCGTCTGTAATTTCATTCATGTAGCATAGAGTGGTAGAGTCGGTTTCCGATCTTGTCTTAGCAAGATTCTACCAAAATGTATATTGGTATTTTGTACGTTACAGTCTACCGCGCACTCAAGTACCCACGCGGATTAACTTCCATGATGTGGGACTGTCCAATCGGTCATATACAACACAGGAAAAATGGAAAATGGAAACACTGTCATCTCTTATGAAGTCACTTAAACATTCTGACGTAAGTACATACTTAAAGCGACACTACATCGGTGAAAACGCAAATTTATACAGAATGTAATTTCCTATTATATGGTATAATTTATTTCCAAATAAACTAATAAACAAGCGTCGTATACGCGGTTTGTTGACATAGCATAATAATGTAAACAGGGTCGACATACATGCGTAATTCAACCTGTGCATCCCGAATAACGAGATTTATAGTACAGATTTACCGTTATATCTCATAGTTGTGCATATGCATATTTATTTGTAGACTAAACTTAGTTAAATTTATTATCTCTAAGCGACAGTATCAAGCGATTAATGACACTACAATGACAAAGAATGTGGATGACCGGTGTATGAAATCCTACATTCACTTTTTAAAGTTTGTAGACCACAAAACACTGTTTATTGATTCAATATTTGTGTTCGAGTGTATTCGGAAGAATGTGTAGTAGCAATGTATAGTATACGTGAACAATACATTTGTTTTGGCTTTTTGCGATGTAATGTCGCTTTAATGTTCGTGTTTTATTTATCATCGTATGTGCTTTTCAGAATCGATCATGTACATCCTATGTATGATATAAACATATGTAGGCATGCTACGCGATAAACAGCACGTAAAAGAACCAGAGGAGACTCTGTAATGGGTCTCTGTCTGTATCATTGCACTATCCTCCAAAATCTAAAATGACTAATCTCTTCAGGAGGCGTCGCTCATATGGGCAACCGGCAGCGACGATAAATAAACGTAAAACACACACACGCGATAAACGGATCTGTAGTCCAGTGGTAACACACTGGACTAGTATGGTAATCCATGGATCGCTGGTTCGATCCCCAGTCTGACCCTAATAAATTTAACAGTCGTTGTGGAATGGGTCTCTATCTATATCATTGCATTATCCTCCAAAAATCTAAAATGACTAATCTCTTCAGGAGGCGTCGCTCATGTGGGCAACCGGTAGCGACGATAAATAAACGTAAAACACACACGCGATAAACGTGGTTAAGTTCATTAAAACCAAACGCTGAACGTTTTATTCCAGAGAATGTATCTGAATAATCTTTAGTTGTTTTTTTTGTTAAAAAGGTATATTTATAACAATTATCACTCACTGTTGTGAACATTTTTTTAAGATTATAAATCAAGCACATATATATACAGTTTACATCCGTTATGTCGAATTCCGTCGGACCGAGCAAACTACTAGTACTTCGACATAACCGAAATTCGATATAAGTAGTAGCCAGTTATATGTAAAATGATAGTGTCTGAAACGGGACTTTTATCCGACTTCGAGATAACCGGATAATTCGACATAACCGATTTTGACATAACGGATGTAAACTGTATATAGGATCTTGAGTGGTGATATCATACCATATTCCAAGAAACAAGCCTCATAAATATTGTATGAAATTATTTACGTGATACACTTTAGCTTATACAAATTTATTTTAGCTCGATTGCGAAACAAGTTATTTCAACTTATATAAATCACTCTCGAGACCTCGTTCCTGGTGGAATCCATCGCCACGAGGGAGAGAGAGGCAACGTGGAATTTAAATGCCTTGCCTAAGGGCACTCTCGTAACGGCTCCAGTGGGGTTCGAACTCCGGACATTTCGCACCTGAAGCGAACGCCCATCCACTGCGCTATCACGACGATACACTTTGAGCTTTAGGTTGTAAAACAACAAATAAATTGCCAATTAAATACATAGTCAAAAGTAAAAACATAGAGTCTGTTCATTTATATTTCCAATCTTTCATTTCTTCTGTACCACATCCACTGTGAAGAGGTATTCAAATCAGCCTGAAACACACCAAGAATATTTCAAATTTTAAGTTTCAAATAACCAGTGCTCGCCTGTGAATAACGTCACTGTGTTTTCACACTGTATTCCTCCGCCAAATAATACAGTATACCGACCTTCAGTTTGCAATGGCCTGAATTCTTATACCACATCTTTTCTACACATCAACTAGTCTGAAGTCTTCTCAAGTCACATAAGTTCTCAAGAAACACAAAAACTATACACTGCCTGTCATGATAATGCATTTTTATCAAAAAGAAAAATGAACTATATTCGTTTTTGGGACTGTATTCGACCGCGGATGCACTTCTGCCTATTTACGTATATACAACCTTTACTGTGTCAATGAGAGACATCTCTAATTTTCTATTACCTCCCTTGGCAGATAAAGTCTTATTACCAATATGTGAATAGAAAAAAAATAATAATATGTGAATAGGTCCTTTTAGTTAGAATCCTTTGTTGTTACTGTTGTTCCCTAACCAGATGTTGCGGTATGATAATTGTGATTTTATCCAAATCGTGTTAATTAACTGATAACATTGTTTTACAAATAAATACCCCCATTGCATATACTGTAGAAGATCTGTCGAGATATAGTAATTTAATAATCACAAGAAGCGAAAGAGGAATAAAATTCTTAGCATGTTGTGCAAAGGAAACAACGATAAAAACAGAGGAAACCACTTAATAGGACCTATCTACTTTTAGGGAGTATTCAGGGGCAGTAACTGACCGATGTATCTCATTAATTATAAAACCAATACCATATATGACGGTTGTTTATTAGTTGAATTATTTGTGGAAGTCATGATAGCGCAGTGATAGCGCGTTCACTTCAGGTGCTAACCGCCCTGAGTTCGGGCCCCGCTGGAGCCGTTACGATTGTGCCCTTAGGCAAGACATTTAAATTTCATCTTCCCTCTCCCTCGTGGCGATGGATTCCACCAAGAATGAGGTCTCGAGAGTGATTAATAAAAGTTGTAAGAACTTGTTTCGCAATCGAGCTAAAATAAATGTGCATACACTAAGTTGAATTATTACGTTTCAATTGGGAATCTTTTTAATGAAATTCTAGACTTGCAATAATGTATTCAGATTTAATATAAAGAAATATTACTTTAATATAAACAACACTAAAAGATTATAATGCAGATTTATTTCTCAAACATTTCAGAGGGTATTAGACATTCTGAAGATCGACACAGAAGGAAGGGAATGGACTGCTCTACCGGATCTAATTTCATCGGGAATGCTGCGGAATGTAAAACAGATCACAATAAAGATTCACTTTGGCAACAACATGTGGCATTATAACCAATGGGAGAATGTATCTCCAAAGATCCAACTGAAGACTCTTAAACTGCTATATGATGCAGGTTTCCATATATTCATGCATGAGCATAGTCTTGATTCATGGACGTATTCATATACACCTGCTGTCAACGGCATAACTACGACCAATTCAATATCACTGATCAATGTCCGGTGGAAATAATGATTAATCTCTACCGAACATTCAATATCACTTATCAATGTCCGGTGGAAATAATGATTAATCTCTACCGAACATTCAATATCACGTATCAATGTCCGGTGGAAATAATGATTAATCTCTACTGAACATTCAATATCACTGATCTCAATGTCCGGTGGAAATAATGATTAATCTCTACTGAACATTCAATATCACTGATCAATGTCCGGTGGACATAATGATTAATCTCTACTGAATATTCAATATCACTGATCTCAATGTCCGGTGGAAATAATGATTAATCTCTACTGAACATTCAATATCACTGATCAATGTCCGGTGGAAATAATGATTAATCTCTACTGAACATTCAATATCACTGATCTCAATGTCCGGTGGAAATAATGATTAATCTCTACTGAACATTCAATATCACTGATCTCAATGTCCGGTGGAAATAATGATTAATCTCTACTGAACATTCAATATCACTGATCAATGTCCGGTGGAAATAATGATTAATCTCTACTGAACATTCAATATCACTGATCAATGTTGGTGGAAATAATGATTAATATCTACTGAACATTCAATATCACTGATCAATGTTGGTGGAAATAATGATTAATCTCTACTGAACATTCAATATCACTGATCTCAATGTCCGGTGGAAATAATGATTAATCTCTACTGAACATTCAATATCACTGATCTCAATGTCCGGTGGAAATAATGATTAATCGCTACTGAACATTCAATATCACTGATCAATGTCCGGTGGAAATAATGATTAATATCTACTGAACATTCAATATCACTTATCTCAATGTCCGGTGAAAATAATGATTAATCTCTACTGAACATTCAATATCACTGATATCAATGTCCGGTGAAAATAATGATTAACCTCTACTGAACATTCAATATCACTTATCTCAATGTCCGGTGAAAATAATGATTAATCTCTACTGAACATTCAATATCACTGATCAATGTCCGGTGGAAATAATTATTAATCTCTACTGAACATTCAATATCACTGATCAATGTCCGGTGGAAATAATGATTATTCTCTACTGAACATTCAATATCACTGATCAATGTCCGGTGGAAATAATGATTAATCTCTACTGAACATTCAATATCACTGATATCAATGTCCGGTGGAAATAATGATTAATCTCTACTGAACATTCAATATCACTGATATCAATGTCCGGTGGAAATAAAGATTAATCTCTACTGAACATTCAATATCACTGATCAATGTCCGGTGGAAATAATGATTAATCTCTACTGAACATTCAATATCACTGATCTCAATGTCCGGTGGAAATAATGATTAATCTCTACTGAACATTCAATATCACTGATCAATGTCCGGTGGAAATAATGATTAATCTCTACTGAACATTCAATATCACTGATCTCAATGTCCGGTGGAAATAATGATTAATCTCTACTGAACATTCAATATCACTGATCAATGTCCGGTGGAAATAATGATTAATCTCTACTGAACATTCAATATCACTGATCTCAATGTCCGGTGGAAATAATGATTAATCTCTACTGAACATTCAATATCACTGATCTCAATGTCCGGTGGAAATAATGATTAATCTCTACTGAACATTCAATATCACTGATCTCAATGTCCGGTGGAAATAATGATTAATCTCTACTGAACATTCAATATCACTGATCAATGTCCGGTGGAAATAATGATTAATCTCTACTGAACATTCAATATCACTGATCAATGTCCGGTGGAAATAATGATTAATCTCTACTGAACATTCAATATCACTGATCTCAATGTCCGGTGGAAATAATGATTAATCTCTACTGAACATTCAATATCACTGATCTCAATGTCCGGTGGAAATAATGATTAATCTCTACTGAACATTCAATATCACTGATTCAATGTCCGGTGGAAATAATGATTAATCTCTACTGAACATTCAATATCACTGATCTCAATGTCCGGTGGAAATAATGATTAATCTCTACTGAACATTCAATATCACTGATCAATGTCCGGTGGAAATAATGATTAATCTCTACTGAACATTCAATATCACTGATCTCAATGTCCGGTGGAAATAATGATTAATCTCTACTGAACATTCAATATCACTGATCAATGTCCGGTGGAAATAATGATTAATCTCTACTGAACATTCAATATCACTGATCAATGTCCGGTGGAAATAATGATTAATCTCTACTGAACATTCAATATCACTGATCTCAATGTCCGGTGGAAATAATGATTAATCTCTACTGAACATTCAATATCACTGATCAATGTCCGGTGGAAATAATGATTAATCTCTACTGAACATTCAATATCACTGATCTCAATGTCCGGTGGAAATAATGATTAATCTCTACTGAACATTCAATATCACTGATCAATGTCCGGTGGAAATAATGATTAATCTCTACTGAACATTCAATATCACTGATCTCAATCTCTACTGAACATTCAATATCACTATCAATGTCCGGTGGAAATAATGATTAATCTCTACTGAACATTCAATATCACTGATCTCAATGTCCGGTGGAAATAATGATTAATCTCTACTGAACATTCAATATCACTGATCTCAATGTCCGGTGGAAATAATGATTAATCTCTACTGAACATTCAATATCACTGATCAATGTCCGGTGGAAATAATGATTAATCTCTACTGAACATTCAATATCACTGATCAATGTCCGGTGGAAATAATGATTAATCTCTACTGAACATTCAATATCACTGATCAATGTCCGGTGGAAATAATGATTAATCTCTACTGAACATTCAATATCACTGATCTCAATGTCCGGTGGAAATAATGATTAATCTCTACTGAACATTCAATATCACTGATCAATGTCCGGTGGAAATAATGATTAATCTCTACTGAACATTCAATATCACTGATCTCAATGTCCGGTGGAAATAATGATTAATCTCTACTGAACATTCAATATCACTGATCAATGTCCGGTGGAAATAATGATTAATCTCTACTGAACATTCAATATCACTGATCTCAATGTCCGGTGGAAATAATGATTAATCTCTACTGAACATTCAATATCACTGATCTCAATGTCCGGTGGAAATAATGATTAATCTCTACTGAACATTCAATATCACTGATCAATGTCCGGTGGAAATAATGATTAATCTCTACTGAACATTCAATATCACTGATCTCAATGTCCGGTGGAAATAATGATTAATCTCTACTGAACATTCAATATCACTGATCAATGTCCGGTGGAAATAATGATTAATCTCTACTGAACATTCAATATCACTGATCAATGTCCGGTGGAAATAATGATTAATCTCTACTGAACATTCAATATCACTGATCAATGTTGGTGGAAATAATGATTAATCTCTACTGAACATTCAATATCACTGATCAATGTTGGTGGAAATAATGATTAATCTCTACTGAACATTCAATATCACTGATCTCAATGTCCGGTGGAAATAATGATTAATCTCTACTGAACATTCAATATCACTGATCTCAATGTCCGGTGGAAATAATGATTAATCTCTACTGAACATTCAATATCACTGATCTCAATGTCCGGTGGAAATAATGATTAATCTCTACTGAACATTCAATATCACTGATCTCAATGTCCGGTGGAAATAATGATTAATCTCTACTGAACATTCAATATCACTGATCTCAATGTCCGGTGGAAATAATGATTAATCTCTACTGAACATTCAATATCACTGATCAATATCCGGTGGAAATAATGATTAATCTCTACTGAACATTCAATATCACTGATCAATGTCCGGTGGAAATAATGATTAATCTCTACTGAACATTCAATATCACTGATCGATGTCCGGTGGAAATAATGATTAATCTCTACTGAACATTCAATATCACGTATCAATATCCGGTGGAAATAATGATTAATCTCTACTGAACATTCAATATCACTGATCTCAATGTCCGGTGGAAATAATGATTAATCGCTACTGAACATTCAATATCACTGATCTCAATGTCCGGTGGAAATAATGATTAATCACTACTGAACATTCAATATCACTGATCTCAATGTCCGGTGGAAATAATGATTAATCGCTACTGAACATTCAATATCACTGATCAATGTCCGGTGGAAATAATGATTAATCGCTACTGAACATTCAATATCACTGATCAATGTCCGGTGGAAATAATGATTAATCTCTACTGAACATTGGTGTCTCGATGAGTTATTTGGTGTGTTAGGCATGTATGTATTACCTGTCTATGAATCAATTTACATCCAGTGGCGTCCAATACTGATGACAGTATAATGTCCATTTACATCCAGTAGCGTCCAATACTGATGACAGTATAATGTCCATTTACATCCAGTAGCGTCCAATACTGATGACAGTATAATGTCCATTTACATCCAGTAGCGTCCAATACTGATGACAGTATAATGTCCATTTACATCCAGTGGCGTCCAATACTGATGACAGTATAATGTCCATTTACATCCAGTAGCGTCCAATACTGATGACAGTATAATGTCCATTTACATCCAGTAGCGTCCAATACTGATGACAGTATAATGTCCATTTACATCCAGTGGCGTCCAATACTGATGACAGTATAATGTCCATTTACATCCAGTGGCGTCCAATACTGATGACAGTATAATGTCCATTTACATCCAGTGGCGTCCAATACTGATGACAGTATAATGTCCATTTACATCCAGTGGCGTCCAATACTGATGACAGTATAATGTCCATTTACATCCAGTGGCGTCCAATACTGATGACAGTATAATGTCCATTTACATCCAGTAGCGTCCAATACTGATGACAGTATAATGTCCATTTACATCCAGTAGCGTCCAATACTGATGACAGTATAATGTCCATTTACATCCAGTAGCGTCCAATACTGATGACA
>CM026401.1:46770955-46797452 GCA_014843695.1 Archivesica marissinica | reverse complement strand
GCTATGTATGTATGTATGTATGTATGTATGTATGTATGTATGTATGTATGTATGTATGTATGTATGTATGTACATACCATTAATGTCAAACCCCTTTCTGGGACCTAGACATGTTTTCCTGGGCAT
The DNA here is from genome assembly GCA_014843695.1 of Archivesica marissinica. Classification (NCBI taxonomy): domain Eukaryota; kingdom Metazoa; phylum Mollusca; class Bivalvia; order Venerida; family Vesicomyidae; genus Archivesica; species Archivesica marissinica. The sequence continues at coordinate 46,797,326 of CM026401.1, read as the reverse complement.
ACTTAGCCGACCATAGCGGTTAACCAGTACTAAGCAATGTGTGTGAGGTGCCTTGCTCAATGGCACTACATACGTGGCCCGGCTGAATATCGAACCTGGTCCGTTCGATTCCACATCCGACGCACTACCATTGGACCACGGACGCCACACATTGGAACTGAATCAAGAATAGAATGACCAGGTCCAGGGTGGTGGGGCTCCGTCCGTGACCGAGTACTCATGAACCACAGTGTGACAATGCATAGTGGACCCTCGTAACAAATGGACTGTTTGCTGGAGCATTTGATGACGTAACTGACAGCTTAGCTTGAGTCCAAAAATGTACGCTTTGATAATATTTTAACATGCAGCCGCTAGGCACCACACGTGTAAACAAGTGAGAAATAACATGTGTTATGCCACTGCTTTCAACCAGTGCGATAACACGATTATTACACTGCTTTCAACCAGTGCGATAACACGTTTATTACACTGCTTTCAACCAGTGCGATAACACGTTTATGCCACTGCTTTCAACCAGTGTGATAACACATTTATGCCAATGCTTTCAACCAGTGCGATAACACGTTTATTACACTGCTTTCAATCAGTGCGATAACACATTTATGCCACTGCTTTCAACCAGTACGATAACACGTTTATTACACTGCTTTCAACCAGTGCGATAACACGTTTATTACACTGCTTTCAACCAGTGTGATAACACGTTTATGCCACTGCTTTCAACCAGTACGATAACACGTTAATGCCACTGCTTTCAACCAGTGCGATAACACGTTTATTACACTGCTTTCAACCAGTGCGATAACACATTTATGCCACTGCTTTAAACCAGTACGATAACACGTTTATTACACTGCTTTCAACCAGTGCGATAACACGTTTATTACACTGCTTTCAACCAGTGCGATAACACTTTTATGCCACTGCTTTCAACCAGTACGATAACACGTTAATGCCACTGCTTTCAACCAGTGCGATAACACGTTTATTACACTGCTTTCAACCAGTGCGATAACACGTTTATGCCACTGCTTTCAACCAATGCGATAACACATTTATGCCACTGCTTTCAACCAGTGCGATAACACGTTTATTACACTTCTTTCAACCAGTGCGATAGCACGTTTATTACACTGCTTTCAACCAGTGCGATAACACGTTTATGCCACTGCTTTCAACCAGTACGATAACACGCTAATGCCATTGCTTTCAACCAGTGCGATAACACGTTTATTACACTGCTTTCAACCAGTGTGATAACACGTTTATGCCACTGCTTTCAACCAGTACGATAACACGTTAATGCCACTGCTTTCAACCAGTGCGATAACACGTTTATTACACTGCTTTCAACCAGTGCGATAACACATTTATGCCACTGCTTTAAACCAGTACGATAACACGTTTATTACACTGCTTTCAACCAGTGCGATAACACGTTTATTATACTGCTTTCAACCAGTGCGATAACACGTTTATGCCACTGCTTTCAACCAGTACGATAACACGTTAATGCCACTGCTTTCAACCAGTGCGATAACACGTTTATTACACTGCTTTCAACCAGTGCGATAACACGTTTATGCCACTGCTTTCAACCAGTGCGATAACACATTTATGCCACTGCTTTCAACCAGTGCGATAACACGTTTATTACACTTCTTTCAACCAGTGCGATATCACGTTTATTACACTGCTTTCAACCAGTGCGATAACACGTTTATGCCACTGCTTTCAACCAGTACGATAACACGTTAATGCCATTGCTTTCAACCAGTGCGATAACACGTTTATTACACTGCTTTCAACCAGTGCGATAACACATTTATGCCACTGCTTTCAACCAGTGCGATAACACGATTATTACACTGCTTTCAACCAGTGCGATAACACAGTTATGCCATTGCTTTCAACCAGTGCGATAACACGTTTATTCTACTGCTTTCAACCAGTGCGATAACACGTTTATTACACTGATTTCAACCAGTGCGAAAACACGTTTATGCAACACGTTTATTACACTGCTTTCAACCAGTGCGATAACACGTTTATTACACTGCTTTCAACCAGTGCGATAACACGTTTATTACACTGCTTTCAACCAGTGCGATAACACGTTTATTACACTGCTTTCAACCAGTGCGATAACACGTTTATTACACTGCTACGTTTATATATGTCATTGGCAATCATATAATAAACATGTCTAGCAATAATCAACACATAGCATATTATATCACAGAGAGTACATAATTTATTTAACCGTACCTGTTATATGAAATGATAAATAAGAGCTATATTAAAGGATCGCCCCCGACTTGGAATATGAACAGCAAACTATGGCATTGAAAAACGTATACTTAAGCACAAAAGCAGTTGTTAGAGCGCTCGCTTCTCACCAATGCAACCCGGGTTCGATCCTCGGAACGGGAAGTATGTGAGATGGTACGGTGGTCGCCAGATCGGACAGGTGGGTTTTCTCCGGGTACTCCGGTTTCCTCCCACACGAATGACCACAAATACGCTGTCACCCGAGCCAATGAAATTGATTAATATAAGTTGTTAAAACTAATATAAGTTGTTAAAACTTGCTTCGCAATCGTTGTAAAATAAATAAAGTTTAAACTTTAAAGCACAGAAGTTTTGCGCGGGTATTTTTTCAGCAATTAAAGTCAATAACAAGTAGTACCACATTAAATATTATGTAATCTAAATTAGTTTAAACTTTATTTATTTTACAACGATTGCACGGCAAGTTCTAATAACTTATATTAATCATTCTCGTTGGCATGGATGAATGCATAAATGTGGTAATTCGTGTGGGGGTGAAACCGTGTAGCCGGAGAAAACACATCTGTCCAATCTGGCGACAACCGTACCATATCGCATTCTTCCCGGTCCGAGGATCGAACCCGAGTTGCATTGGTGAGAAGCGAGCGTGCTAACCACTGCGCTGATCGGACATCCTAATGTAATCTATATTGTCAATGTATCATACACATTCTCTGAAAAGTTGGTCAAGATCAATTAGAGATAACAGTATATTTCAACAACTTTCTACTATATGCGTGCAAAAGTTGGCACTCTCCGTCGACCCCAAGCAGTGCTGATGGTCACGGATTCGAGCCATGCTCACGACTGGTCTCATTAAGATGAAACAGTCGACTGTTTCTTACGGAGGTTGGGACACCAAGTACTGGTTAATCGCTAGAACCTGCCAAGGAAAGGTGTTGTTAGGTAAACTGCCCGCCGGCGATATAGCCGAAAATCTATCCAGCCCTCCCTCCCTCCCATATGAAAATTGCCCGCCGGCGATATAACCAGAAAATAGTGTTGATGCTGGCGTAAAGGCCAAACAAAGAAACGATATGGTTGCAAGCGCTATTCCAACCATCAGATATATCACCACTGTAGCAAGATTGCTGAACACATCTACATCACATCCAAACTGGTGCTGATGTAGGCGTAACACCCGACCAACCAGACAAGGAAACTATATGCGTGCACGCGCTATCACAAACGTCAGATAGACAACCACTGTAGCGACATTGCTGAATACATCTACGATTGAAGCAGCTGAGTTAGAATTGTTCGGTGAGATGTCAACAGTATGGAGTAAATCGTTCATCCGTGATGTGGTATCCTGAACACCATTGTCGTTCGCCATTAAGATGAAATAGTTTGAATCGCTAGGCATTGTTTCATGTGCCAACACAAAGAATGTCTGTGGAATAATATGCATAATTATATAAAACTGCTGCAGTGAATAGAGCAATATAGGATGTTACATGAGTGGTCATTTCATACCATATTTTATAATCGAGTTTTGGAAAGTTGCTGTTTAGCAAGCCTTTTAATAGCAAACTTTCAAAACGAGTTCACCATTGGAAGAAAACGGTGTTCTGTGTTTTGCCAGTATACTTTTGTATGTATGTATGTTCCATTAACGTTAAACCCCTTGCGCGGACCTAGACATGTTTTCCTGGGCAGGCTTAGCCGACAATAGCGGTTAATCAGTACTAAGCAATGTGTGTCAGGTGGGTGCCTTGTTCAATGACACTACATACGTGTGGCCTGACTGAGTATCGAACCCGGACCGTTCGATTCCAAATCCGACGATTTACCATTGGACCACGGACGCCACACTACGTGCAAACTGTTGAGCCTTGTTACACCCCAAGGCGACTAGTAGTGTGCATCCGTACGCCTTAGTAAATAGTCTCTGGTATTCAAAGAACTACACGATGCTTTTAATCATCTATATCCCGCTTGTGGAAGTCGTGATAGCGCAGTGGATGCGCGTTCGCTTCAGGTGCGAAAGGTCCGGAGTTCGAGCCCTGCTGGAGCCGTTACGATTGTGCCCTTATGCAAGGCATTTAAATTCCACGTTGCCTCTTCTCTCTACCTCATGGCGATGGATTCCATCAGGAATGAGGTTCGAGAGTGATTAATATAAGTTGTAAGAACTTGTTTCGCAATCAAGCTAAACATAAATTTGTATAAAGTAAGCTTGTGCATATTTAGCATTTTATAGATTTAAAGCAGCATTACATCGTATGAAATAAAATATATTTGAACAATTCAATTTTTACTTATGGGTAACAATGCTGCTACACATTCTAACATTATACTTTGTATGCTTATGTTCATTTGATAAACAGTGTTTTTTTGCGATAAAACAAACTCGAAACCGAAAGTAGGACTTTCCGAGTCGATCGGTCACGCACTTGTTTACAACCGGAACGCATCGTCCGCACTTGTTTACATTCAGAAATTCAGAATGCATCGACCCCATTTGTCCCACGTTGTCTTTTTAAATTAAATTACTTGATATGTTGATTCATACCTCTGTTAGCGTCTTTTAGGGACATTTCTACATCCCCGCGAGGGGTTCGACATTAGAGGAAGATAGATAGATAGTATTTCATGTTCAAAATATATACGTTGTTTTCTACATCCTCTGTTGTTTCACGCACGCGCGCTGTGCGTGTTTACATTTCGTGTGTTGATAAACAAATTCGCGTATACGACGGTTTAAATTTATTGGAATTTTATCGTTTCTGAGCGACTATTTCGATTTTTGTAAACACACACACATTAGTATTTATATTTTACCCAAAACATCCTTTATTACGATGAAATGCTGCTTTAAGCTGGTGAATTTTAACAGAGCATGACATCAAACTACATGTCGAATGTGTCAAAAGCAAGCTGTCATGCCGCGACCAATCAGAATCATACACGTGTGAGGACGGTATCCGGCTGGCTTGCGGAAGGTCGGTGGTTCTACCCTGGGGCCCGAAATATTAATCGGAGTGGCACGTTCTTCCACAAATAATAGCTGGATAGTCACCATATGACTTTGAACCCCAAACACAAATAATGCAAACATTCTTCATTCCTTGCATGTAATTAATTAATCGTAACAAAACGCGCTTACCGTAAATGTACCATTAATGTTGCCTGGTAACATTGCTGAACCTGTCAGTGAAATATGTGTACCTGGTTGCCAGGTTCTTACATCAACTCCATGTATCTGTAGGTGATACTGTGAACTGAAGTCAAACAAAGCCAATGCTCTAAGTATGTGTGTGTTTTTTACGTTTATCTATCGTCGCTACCGGTTGCCTATATGAGCGACGCCGTCCGAAGAGATTAGTCATTTTTAGATTTTTGGAGGATAGTGCAATGATATAGACAGAGACCCATTCCAGAGTCTCCTCTGGTTCTCTTACGTGCACAGTGTACAGCACCGACACAAGACCTCGGTTTAACGTCCCATTTGAAAATACTGTTAATTTTATTAGGGTCAGACGGGGGATCGAACTAGCGACCCCTTGATTACCAGTTCAACGTGTTACCACTGAACTACAGATCCGTCTGATGATGATCATTGAGCTTATTTATTCTTTTACATGCACAGTGTAAAGCACATACACAAGACCTCGGTTTAAAGTCATATCTGAAATATGATACTATATACTCGTCTTTCTCTCGCTCGCTCGCTCTCTCTCTCTCTATCTCTCTCGCTCTCTGTCGCTCGCGCTCTCTCTCTCGCGCTCTCTCTTCTCGCTCTCTCTCGCGCGCTCTCGCTCGTACTCACTCTCGCTCGCTCTCTCTCTCCTCCTCTCTCTCTCTCTCTCTCTCTCTCTCTCTCTCTCTCTCCCTCTCTCTCCTCTCTTCCTCTCTCTCTCTCTCTCTCTCCTCTTCTCTCTCCCTCCCTCTCTCTCCCTCTTCTCTCTCTCTCTCTCTCTCTCTCTCTCTCTCTCTCTCTCTCTCTCAGGCACTTGAAGCCAACTCGATTACGACTCCGCTAACACGATGTGCACACCCGGGAGTGTTATGTGTTGCGAGTAAGCCCACCATGTAACAATCCAGACATATGTTTTGTATGCTAGCGTAATGTAATGTAAACTTACCCATTGGCTGCATTTACTAGGATAAGTGAGGCCACCAATTGCTTATATGGAGCGGCATAACCATCATTCTGCAAGTTGATAGTATAGCAAAACTCGCCTTTACTGTAGGCAGCGTCAGGCAGAACAGCCTAGATGTAAATTTTAATTTCATATAATATTCTACACAATACATTTAAAAAATTATGTATAGGATATAAGCCGAAAACGATCCAATATGTAAACTATTGGACTGTGTGAGGCGCGTAGCACCGAAGACATTACCAATATTTTCCATATTGGATCTGTTTGAGGTTTATATCTTACTTAAAACGCGCACTTATATAAGAAGATCCTACTAACTTAATTAAAATTGTTAATTTCGTACATGTACGCGTAGGATTTACTATAAAGCCCCGTTTCCATGAAGCATGTATTCGGAGCGTTTTCAGCGCGGCTTTTGTCTGCGCCGAATAGGGCGCGCGCCGCCTTTTCCAAAATACGCTCCTTCTAAATTTCATACTGACGTTTCCGTAGAAGCGGTTTGTCGCGCTGATTATTGTATTCAAGCGATAATTAACTAGTTCATGTAATACGTCATAGGAAATGAATGACCGAAATGACGTCATTCATTTCCACCATTTACTCCTGCTGATTATGGGTCCTACGAATCCTAGTATTGTTTTCATGTGCTGTCGTGACATCCTGAAGTATTCTCGATAGTTATCAAGCTCCAGGTGTTTGATGAAATAGTAATATGCACCAAATGTCTTCCCTTTTATCCACTATTTGATGCACCCAAAATCTGTGTTGCCTTTTATTTAACGGTTTCTGCTTCAGAAGCAAGGCAAACAACATATCGTCCGCATCTAGCTGTTCTCGTGACTGAAAGTACGAGCCTCAACGTGAGTGCATGTTTAGATATCGCCATTTTGAATTTATGACCGAAATCCGCTCGCGTATAATAATAAAAACTGCTAGTAATAACCGCTTACATGGAAACGATTTTCACCCTACGCGCTGACAAAAGTAGCGCCGACAAAATCGGCGCGTATAAAATACGCGTGTGTGTTTTACGTTTATTTATCGTCGCTACCGGTTGTCCATATGAGCGACGCCTCCTCAAGAGACTAGTTATTTTAAATGTTGGAGGATAGTACATGATACAGACAGAGACACATTCCAGAGTATCCTCTGGTTCTTTTACGTGCACGGTGTAAAGCACCGACACGAGACCTAATTCTGTTCTAATAAATGTGTTGGTCTGTCATGTCAATTTTGACAGCAGATAGAAACTAAATTATATCGGAACTATTTTTATTGCGAACGTTCACACTAACATGAGTGATTGTGCTGTTGTGTCTTTGAGACTCCGGAAGGGGCAGTAATAATGAACAAAATTGGATAAAAATATAACAGCCAAACATAATTGGAAACCATAAAAGAACAGCATTTGTGTTTATTAGTGTTTATAAGATACGATTATATCGTTGTTTTGAACATGAATATATCTTTAACGATTAATGCGCAGTGACTTACATCTTTAAGAAATATTCGGTATCCAAGTCTCGCAGAGATCTCGTCAAAACATCCATGTGTACGCCAGTATTCAAGAACACCCGGGTGATACACACTGTTCAGTACGGAAAAGTGATATCTTGCCAGCTCGGACTTTGCAGTTGTACATTCATAGCTGTAGTAAATATAATATTGAAATCAATAACGTGTTGACATTTTGCTGGATATAAGCAATCAATAACGTGTTTCACTACCCGTTGACATTTTGCTGGATATAAGCAATCAATAACGTGTTTCACTACCCGTTGAAATTTTGCTGGATATAAGTATATATAGTATATTAACCTCCTATAACGGCCAACTCTATTAAACGGCCACCTCCAATGAACGAGCAAGTTAATTTCCTCCCGAGAGTTGTTCCTATATATTTGACCTCTAGTTGACGGTCACCTCTCTAATACGGCCAGAATACGACCAATAACCTCCGAGAAACGGTCATTTTCCACTAGAACTGCGAATCCAGAGATCACAGATTCTACTCCCCTCCCCCGTCTAACCTTAATAATATTAACAGTCTTTCAGATGGGACTTTAAACTGAGGTGTCGTGTCGGTGCTGTACACCGTGCATCGTAAAAGAACAATTATCTGTCTGTATCATTGCACTATCCTCTAAGTTCTAAAATGACCAATCTCTTCAGGATGCCTCATTACTATGGGCTACCGGTAGCGACGATAAATACGCGCCAACTACAACAAACTGAATGACGTAGTTACAAGAACGCGTGGAGCTTCTCACGTTTGCGTCATGCTAAAATATCTTCGGAATACCTAGCGATAGACAGCAGTCGAGACAACAGCCGAAAAAACTGATGAATTAACCCTTTCCATAAAGAGATTTAGGTTAATATACTATTATAGCTCCATACAAACGACAGCCATTTAGCTATCATGCAGTGGATAAGTAGTCGCCATATCTATCCCACCTCCATAGATATTACTGGGACTACATCTCAACATATCTACATCCCCGCGAGGGGTTCGACATTAGAGGAATATAGATATATATATATATTTAGGTTAATATACTACTATATCTCCATACAAACGACAGCCATTTAGCTATCATGCAGTGGATAAGTAGTCGCCATATATATCCCACCTCCATAGATATTACTGGGAGTACATGAGATTCTGGCCTTAATTATGAACATTGGTTTGGCTACTACATTATCAATGTATGTCGTATTGGTAATGTCGTCAAGAGGCGCTTCTATGAGGGAAAGGGTTATCAGCATTGGTTTGGTTACTACATTGTCAATGTATGTCGTATTGGTAATTGCGTCAAGCGGTGCTTCTATGAGGGAAAGGGTTATGAGCATTGGTTTGGTTACTACATTGTCAATGTATGTCGTATTGGTAATGGCGTCAAGCGGTGCTTCTATGAGGGAAAGGGTTAACAAATGATCCCCAACGGAATCGGCACTATGACTAGTCAAACACATCTACAGTGTGTGACACTCGATGGATCATCAAGCACTGAGTTCACTAGACGTACATGTAGGCGGGAAGTCATTGCACCGTGTAAAGCATAGTATAGTCGGACCGAACAAAATACTTCGACATAACCGAAGTTTGACTTAACGAAATTCGATATAAATGAAGTCAGTTATATGTAAAATGATAGTTTATGAAACGGGACTTTAATCCGACTTCGAGATAGCCGGATAATTCGACATAACGGATGTAGACTGTCATTAATATTTGTGCTATATTGCCAATTCTTCAATAATAATTTTATCATGGCTCGACATTTTGTCTGTAGATGTATACGCAAAGAAGGAATTTACCTTGTTTAAAGTTAACAAGTACCTCGAGTGCTCGAACCCGTGACCATCAGTGATGATAGGTTACAGTGGTATACAAGTTAGCGACCTTAACCACTCGACCACGACGTCGTCATTTTACTTGCATTTTTGTAGTTTTGTGACGTCATTTATTACGCGCTGCACTCTAAAAACAATACAGCTATTTAACGCTTGTGAGATATTTTGGTCATGTTACAATCGAACTAATATTGTATTTGCGTTATTTATTGTGGATTAAAACTAATATTGTAGTTGCGTTATTTATCGTGGATTAAAACTAATATTGTATTTGCGTTATTTATTGTGGATTAAAACTAATATTGTAGTTGCTTTATTTATTGTGGATTAAAACTAATATTGTATTTGCGTTATTTATCGTGGATTAAAACTAATATTGTATTTGCGTTATTTATCGTGGATTAAAACTAATATTGTAGTTGCGTTATTTATTGTGGATTAAAACATGGTTTGTTTTGAGCGCGGGAATTAACCACTTAGACATACGGCCTGTGTAGTTACTTCCTACTCGTAAAAAATCGAAACCATGTTTTATTCGCCAATAAATAGCTGAACGATTATATATAATTTCTTAAGTTAGTCATGTGAAATATCATTTATATGTCAGAAATAAAATAAGACGAACTTTCAGGGGCGTAGCTTGGCTGGAATCGATGTGTAGGCCAACTTAAAACCTAAGACGGAAGGGGGTCCGGGGGTCGTCCCCAGGAAAACTATTTTTAGGGTATATAATTTAATCCTGGCCTCCCGATTTTTTATGCAGATTTGGCATTTTTATATTTTCGATTTTTCGGGGGAAAGTGTAGGCCACGGTCTACACGGCCTATAGGAAGCTACACCAATGTATTTAATTACACTATATAAAATGCCCCAGGCCTTTGATATGTGTCTACAAAATGATCAATAACGCTGCTTAATAGTTTTCTTTTATATTTGAAGAAAAGTACTCATAAATAAAGGGTTAAATTCAAATGTGTTTAATAGATTGAACCATAGATTTCTTACAAAGTTGAATTTTGATCCGTGCTCGATTCTCCAGAAACTACGCTAAATCGGGAATCGTTTGCCAGATAAGCTGCATCATCCGAGCAGAGAAATGTTCCCATGTTACTAGCGTCAGACAGGAATGCGTCGTTGTGATAGCCTGTGAAATAAAAATCAAATCTCATTTGAGTTTTGTATGCATACAATAAATGTGTACATTATTGTCACCTAAAATTGTACCAACGTACACTGGGACACTGAGTGATGTCTTGGAAAGAGTGACAACCACCGCGATTAATTTAAGCGACGTCATAGTGACACACACAGCATACAGATGGGACTGTAGTCCAGTTGTAATACACTGGACTGGTAATCCAGGGATCGCGGGTTCGATCCCCCGTCTAACCCTAATAAAATTAACAGTCTTTCAGATGGGACATTAAACCGAGGTCTCGTGTCGGTGCTGTACACCGTGCACTTAAAAGAAACAGAGGAGATTCTGGAATGGGTCTCTGTCTGTATCATTGCACTATCCCCCAAAACTCTAAAATTACTAATCTCTTCAGGAGGCGTCGCTCATATGGGCAACCGGTAGCGACGATAAATAAACGTAAAACACACACAAACACAGCAGTTAATTTGCAAACATTACATATTTAATAAGTTCATGAATTATATAATTCCCAAGGTTCGTAGCACCCTGACTGACCTAGTCTAGTATCTAGTGCCGCTCTCCTATCTGAGAGATTCCTCTCTCGCTTATATAACTTCTCAGATACTCTAGGTAACATGCAATTCCATAACAGAGAATCTTGGAAGGTAACCGAACGACCAGCGAAATCGACAACATTGCATTTCCTGCTGTTCAAGGTGAAACAATGTGCCATTCTGGTGTTATTTCTCCATGAAATAAAAAGTATTTGTTGATAGAATTAGGTCTTCAGGTCGGGACCACAAGAACATATCAGTGATCTGGTCGTTTTTACCTAGTTTCTCGTCGATGTTTCTGCATGCTTGTTTTATTTCCGTTGGTTGCCATCAGTAAACATTACTTACTATGTGACCAATGACCATAGGGCAAAACACAAACGTGTGACTTGTGCCTGTGCTTAGACAGGGAACCAGAAGCTTTGAAAAATATAGTCATGCTGAAACAAAACATACTTCAGAGCATGCGCAATAGCGAGTGGCAACATCCAATGAACAACTGTCAACAAACATGGAATAGCTGGAATGTATGTGCTATAATTTGAATTGAAAGCGAGGTAATTCTGTCATAATGTTGATATTTAAACGACATGTTATTTGTATTCACCCAAATGCTAGTTAGTTAGTTTTGACATGACATGGCTGGTCAGTGGTCCAGCGGTAGAGTGTCGGATTTGGAATCGAACGGTCCCGGGTTCGATACTCGGTCAGGCCACGTATGTATTGTAATTGAGCAAGGCACCTAACACACATTGCTTAGTTTATACAAATTTATTTTAGTTCGATTGCGAAACAAGTTATTTCAACTTATATTAATCACTCTCTAGACCACATTCCTGATGGAATCCATCGCCACGAGGGAGAGAGAAGAGGCAACGTGGAATTTAAATGCCTTGCCTAAGGGCACAATCGTAACGGCTCCAGTGGGGCTCGAACTCCGGACTTTCGCACCTGAAGCGAACGCGCATCCACTGCGCTATCACGACTTCCTTAAACACATTGCTTAGTACTGGTTAACCACTCACATCGGCTAAGTCTGCCCAGGAAACATGTCTAGGTCCCCGCAAGTGGTTTGAGATACATACATACACACATACATACGTAGTGTTTCCAAACTGTTTATGGATAATGTGTGTTTATAGCACAGATATATTTCACATGTACTTACCTATTCTGGATGCATCCCCGCCGGCCCGGTCAATAGCAAGTGTTGTTATAGTATTCCCCCACGGATGATACTTGTATGCCGGGATTCGCACCAAAACATCTCTGCAATAACAAGTATGCTTAACATGGGCACGTGTATGTATACGACCATTTTCATTGATTTCACTCTCGTTGGCGCAGATGAGGGTGTAAATATGGTCATTCGAGTACCCGGAGAAACCCCACATGTCCGATCTGGCGACCACCGTACCATCTCACATACTTCCCGGTCCGAGGATCGAACCCTGGTTGCATTGGTGAAAATAATTGATTTATATTATCATTCACTGTATAATTATTATATGGATTTTCATCGGCGACTTAGAGGACAGAATTAGTAGTTAAAGTAGTACATGTATTGTGTGTGTTTTACGTTTATTTATCGTCACTACCGGTTGCCCATATGAGCGACGCCTCCTGAAGAGATTAGTCATTTTAGATTTTTGGAGGATAGTGCAATGATACAGACAGAGACCCATTCCAGAGTCTCCTCTGGTTCTTTTACGTGCACGGTGTAAAGCACCGACACGAGACCTCAGTTTAACGTCCCATCTGAAAGACTGTTAATTTATTAGGGTCAGACGGGGGATCGAACCTGCGATCCCTGGATTACCAGTCCAGCGTGTTACCACTGGACTATAGATCCGTCTGTAGTACATGTATTGTAATATGTACACTATATATAGGCGGGACAATACAGATCTCACAAGGTTAGTGCGTGGTGAAATTGCACAATAGATTGACATTATAAAATGCTGATGTTACCGTTAGTACCGAAATCTGATATTACATATAAATAATTAGCCTAGTGAATTCTGATTGGTATCAATGTGAATGTGTTTATTCATGCGAACCCTGCAAACGGACCATCCAACTTACACAAACGTAGGGTGTGCATCAACAGACCCGGATAAATCACCACCGACTTACACTGAGCGGAGGAAACCCGGCCAATCGACCACCCAACTTACACAGATATTAGACTTGCAAGCAAACCCAACGCAATCACTACTGACTTACACAGATGTAGGGCTTGCATCAAGCAAAGCCTGCACAACTTGCTTTCTGGCATCCCATTGTCCCTCTGTCAGGCCAAAATCATTGCTACAACCTGTCACTGTACCAAAGTCCGAATTTGTATAATGCCATTCTCCTATAAATAACAGAAAACGTACGGGTATTAAAGCATTCCCTATCTACTATGACGCTATATACAGACGGCTCTGTAGTCCAGTGGTAACACGCTGGACTGGTAATCCAGGGATCGCAGGTTCGATCCCCCGTCTGACCCAAATAAAATTAACAGTCTTTCAGATGGGACTTTAAACTGAGGTCTCGTGCCGGTGCTCTACATCGTGCACATAAAGGAACCAGAGGAAACTCTGGAGTGGGTATCTCTGTATCATTGCACTATCCTCCAAAAATCTAAAATGACTAATCTCTTCAGGAGGTGTCGCTCATATGGGCAACCGGTAGCGACGATAAATAAACATAGAACACACACATACTATTATTTGATACACATAATAACAACACAGGATGGGTTCAATTAGTCCCACCAGAAATGAGATAAATAGTGTTGTTTCCGAAGCCGATTATTGGGTCAGACGGAATAAAGGGCATACTATAATCACACTATCCTCACAACTGTAGCTTCGAATGATTTCACTTGGGGAAGCTATCCCCAGCTTGCTTGCGGAAGGACGTTGGTTATACCCGGGTGTCCGTCCGTGCGTGAAATACTAATCGGATTGACACATTGGGTCTTCCACAAATAATAGCTGCAGAGTCGCCATATGATCTAAGCTGTTTGGTGCGACTTTACACCCCCTACCCTGAAAATACAAAAAAAACCCAACAACATAGTTGGATAAGATCTGGATACAGATTAAGTCCATTCCTGAGAGGTGTGTTAAGATATACTAGAGGACATAGAAAACGCACACCTACAGTATATGATTATTATTACATGAAAACGAAATACGAAGATATATCACATCTTTATTGCAAAAAGACAAACTGAACAACTAAAAATGTTCCAAAATGCTTAAAGCTATGTATTTACATAGTTATTGTTTTTCATGTAAAAACACACTTATCCGAAGTGTGCGTTTTCTATGTCCTCTAGTATATATGCAATCTAGATATTTTGGCGAAACAAAAACACACAAATACGATACAATTATATATTTATAATAGAGCATAGGCGTTTGTATTGGTATGTGGATGTGGTACGATAACGTGTATGTTTTTCTTTGGTTTAATGTCAAATCGACAGCTTAGAACATATGGCGAATCTCCAAGTGATTCCACGCCAACGACCTATACCTCTGTAGTGTCCAGCTGTTTTCGAAATGACCATGCATTATTAATTTTATGCAAAATATAAGGTGCCAGATTTCATACCCCATGTTCCAATAAAGCCAGCTTGAATGGCTACAATGATCCCCTCGTAATCTCTGAATACGTTACTAGCATCAAGGGTCTGAATGTGATTTAACACCTGTTGTAAAGCAGCGTCTGTCTGCAGAACAAATATACATATAGGTTTAATCATATTTTATTGCAAATCCGAAGTAAATATGTCATACACATAACGATACAATACACGCACGCACCACGCCGCACGCACGCACGCACGACGCACGCACGCACCGCACGCACGCACGCACGCACGCACGCACGCACGCACGCACGCACGCACGACACGCACGCACGCAACGCACGCACTCACGCCACGCACGCACACCGCACGCACGCACGCACGCACGCCACGCACGCACGCACCACGCACGCACGCACGCACGCACGCACGCCACGCACGCACGCACGCACCACGCACGCACGCAACGCAACGCACGCACGCCGCACGCACAGCACGCACGCACGCACGCACGCACGCACGCACGCACGCACGCACGCACGCACGCACGCACGCAAGCACGCACGCACGCCACGCACAAGCACGCACGCACGCACGCCGCACGCAGCACGCACGCACGCACGCCACGCACGCACGCACGCACGCACGCACGCACGCACGCACGCACGCACGCACGCACGCACGCACGCACGCACGCACGCACGCACGCACGCACGCACGCACGCACGCACGCACGCACGCACGCACGCACGCACGCACGCACGCACGCAGGCACGCACGCACGCACGCACGCACACACACACACACACACACACACACACACACAACACACAACACACAACACACAACACACACACACACAGAATCCAGAATCTCCTCTTGTTCTTTTACGTGCACGGTTTAAAGCACCGACACGATACCTCGGTTTAACGTCCCATCTGAAAGACTGTTAATTTTATTAGGATCAAACGGGGGATCAAACCTGCTATAATAAACGTTTGCTAGTTTCTTATTTAAACCTACTTACAACTGTTGTGTCACTGGTATAGGCGAATCGCAACACTACCATCAGCCCATCGGCTTTAACGTTGTCAAGATCGGATTGTATGTTAGAGATAAATGTTGCATTCAGATCGCTCGTCTTGAAAGTGTCTAGGTAGTAGAGCCGTAAAACTACACTGTACTCCGTGCTTACCGTTGCTGCCTTTAAATGAAGAAGTAAATCAACTATTGTATGTATTAAAACAAAGTGTGTGTTTTACGTTTATTTATCGTCGCTACCGGTTGCCCATATGAGCGACGCCTCCTGAAGAGATTAGTCATTTTAGATTTTGGAGGATAGTGCAATGAAACAGACAGAGACCCATTCCAGAGTCTCCTCTGGTTCTTGTACGTGTACGGTGTAAATCACCGACACGAGAACTCGGTTTAAGGTCCCATCTGAAAGACTGTTAATATTTTTGTTAGGGTCAGACGGGGGATCGAACCTGCGATCCCTGGATTACCAGTCCAGTGTGTTAAATAATAAATAAAAAATCATACATAATGCATATTTACACAGGGTTCACTCTGTCTGAATGTTTGTCTGAGCCAATTAAAAAAACTTGAAGCCAACTAAGAGCCATATAGTTCACAAATAAATATGTGAAGACATGTATTTGGCAAATCATGATCCAAATCTTTTAGCCAATTCACAAAATTTAGCGCCAATATTTGTTTTTTTGTCGCAATTAGCGTCATTGGCGACCTACAGCGTGAACCCTGTTTACATATAGGCATACATACATAACCAACATGCTCTGGTATCACGAAATGACACGATTACTGTAATGTGGTGATTTCATAGCATATGTTATGAACTATGCTTAATGGTTTAAACATATTTATTCATTCATAATATACAGTACATATAAATTGTATACAGAATGAAAATGGATTTAATCGAAACGAGCTTAATGATAACATATTTCGGTTATCAGGAGATGAAATAAAATTCTATCTTACACTAATAAACGCATATCTTCTTGTTCTGCTATGATTCTGATGGTTTTGGTTAATATAATAGTTGTTATCAAATTTAATTCATTTTAACTGCACCTGTCTGGAGCCTCATTTCTCTACAATACACAACCACACAACCACTTCTGTTAGTGTGAACGTCCGTAATAAGAAATAGTTCTACTATATTAAGTAATGCATAACGTTGATACTGTCATGCTATGTACTTATCTGTATATATATTATGTTAATAATACTATGAAATTATGAGGAATAAAAAAGAATAATAAAAAAAAAATACATTTAAAAAAAAAAAAAAATGAGAAATAGTTCCGGTATAATTTTCAGTTTAGTTCCTGTTTGCTGTCAAAATTAAAAACTACAGACCAATGAAATTCATTAGAATATATTACTTTATAATTAACTGTTCAAGATTGTCAGAAAATCGCTAAAACACAAAATACATCCAACCGCGGAGGAATACGAAACTCAAGCAGTGACAAAGAAAATGCCATATTTCACTGTTTCAAAACAGTGGAAGATGGAGTTTTTTTCACTGAGAAAACTCAATCATTCATTGGAAAACATAACAGAAACTGTATTAATTCAAAATAAATTATTTTAATGAAAACTGTAATCTGCATATTAAGAATATTGTTGTCAAAAGTAGGTATGTATAAACTACTGTATAAACACACATACATCAAACGACACGAAGTTTGACGTCAATGTTTCGGAATGGACGTAGAAGCCGCGCCCAGGATTCACTACATTCATGTCGTCTGCGAGCTTTGTATAGGTACGTGTGCTATATCTGAAATATATCATAATATTAAATAACATAGGTTGTATTAGTTTATTGACTCGAACTTTATTCTGATAAGCTGCAAACTAACCCCGCTATACCAATCTAAAATGACCCATAGTCTTTCGCATGAGACTTTAAACCGATGTATTGTGTCAGTGCTTTACACTGTAAAAGCCAGAGGAGTCTCTGGAATGGGTCTCTGTCTGTATCATTGCACCATCCTCCAAAATATAAAATGACTAATATCTTCAGGAGCCGTCGCTCATATGGGCAACCGATAACGACGATAAATAAAACGTAAAAACACACACCATGTATGATGAATTGACATTCTAATAGGCTGGAGAGAAATTCAAAAAGCTTTTAGCTTTCATTTCAATCCACTTGTATTTATTGTGTGCATAATTATTTGTAGTAGATTATGTTATATAATGTCGAATAAATATGTTTAAACCATGTCATCTTCGAAACAATACATGGTTCATAGTCACTAGGAATTCACCAGGAATCAGGTTTCGAGAGCGATTTAACTAATGTTGTAAGAACGTGTTTAGCAATCGAGCTTTCAGTTCAATTCAGATCGGTCTACTAAGTTCTTATTAAAATTTAAGTTCTGATTTGCACCTTTTGTTTCGTTTGTGTAAGGTGGCATACTCTCTCTGTGTCCCATAATAGTTACATGAATGCTGTTCGATTAGCGCAGTGGTTAGCCCACTCTAATGTTGTTAAAACTTGTGGCCCAAACCATTTGCATGTTCATATTATGTATTATATCTGTTTATGCATGACATATATACAGTGTACGACAAATCCTATGCCCGGAGCCCGCGGGCAACTGAAATATCTCGGCGGGCAACTGAAATATCTCGGCGGGCAACTAAGTTTGAAAAGCAGTTGCCCACCGGGCAACCCCAAAAATGCCAAAATAGTTGCCCGGAAAATCCCTTTAAATATTATAAAACAAATATTTTGCTAAGCCAAAAATGTTGACTCCGCGGTCAAGATTTCTATGCTCCGCGTATTTTAATTGATGACGTATTAGGCCGGTTCCCGATTACAAAGGTATATCATATAGTGGCCGGGAAACAGTTTGTCAATGTGTACCAGCTTTTAATTGCGGTGTTTGCCGAATGCCGAGAACCAACGGTAAAACAAAAAATGGCGAGCACAACAAACTGCGAAATCCAGACCATTTCAATTACTTTTATTATTTCCGATGCTATGATTTTGCACGTTGATGGAGCTTTGTGTTGTGAACTTGATGTTTATAAATTTAGTTATTTAGGTTTAGCACAGTCTTTTAGTGAATTTTGAATTAAATAAATGTTACTTTCGATCAGTTACGATGAATCGTTTCATTATCCGGTTAGTGGATTCACCAACACCAACGCAGTTTCCTTCGTCTTCAGAAAATTGATAAAATAAATATAATATTTACTACTTGAATGCTTCTCTTTTGAATTTAGAAGTGTGCAATGATATCAGTATCATTAGTATGTATAATTAGGTAAGTCAATATTGAGAAAACACCAATGAACTTTTCAATAATTATACACAGTTTCATACCACATATTAATGACATTATGGATAAATGTTTGTTTAATTTAATATTAAAATCTGTTTTTTAATACTTAAACTTGTAAACTGTAGAACAGCTAACATAACAATTGAATGACCATGGTGTTATATTAATCATTATTGACTTAAATAATTAAACATGCTTTGAATAAATTGACAATAACATTGTTGGGCTCAAAACCGCACCGAAAATTGAAAGAAAAATACTGGACAAACACGTCAAAATCCTGGGCAACCAGATCAAAATTCTGGTTGCCCATTGGGCAACCAAGTCCTTAAAAAATGTGTCGTACACTGCATATATAATAATGATTTGCAATAAAATATGATTAAACTAAACTAAGCCCTCTCGCTTCTCACCAATGTAACCCGGGTTCGATCCTCGAACCTGGAAGTATGTGAGATGGTACGGTGGTCGCCATGTGTGACAGCTGGGTTTTCGCCGGGTACTCCGGTTTCCTCCCACACAAATGACCACATTTACACTTTCATCTGAGCCAACGAGAGTGATTAATATAAGTTGTTAAAGCTTGTTTCGCAATCGTTGTAAAATAAATAAAGCTTAAAGAATGTTTAAAGTATGCTATGCGAGTCTTGAAGTTCTTGTCACAATGATACAGATGTGTTATGTGTTTTTTTGTTTGTTTTTGTTTGTTTTGTTTTTTGGTGTGCTATACAGTCTACATCCGTTATGTCAAAGTTGGTTATGTCCAATTCTCCGGTTATCTCGAAGTCGGATCAAAGTCCCGTTTCAGACACTATCATTTTTACATATAACTGGATCTGTTTATATCGAATTTCATTACGTCAAACTTCGGTTATGTCCAATTCTCCGGTTATCTCGAAGTCTGATTAAAGTCCCGTTTCAGACACTATCATTTTGCACATAACTGGATCTGTTTATATCGAATTTCGTTAAGTCAAACTTCGGTTATATCGAAGTATTTTGTTCGGTAGGACGGAATTCGACATAACGGATGTAGGACCGTAATTGATAACTGATTGAAGATGAGAAAGGTTTTTTTTTGCACATATGATCATACCGTGTGTGTGAGTGTGTGTTTACGTTTATTTATCGTCGCTACCGGTTGCCCATATGAGCGACGCCTCATGAAGAGATTAGTCATTTTAGATTTGTGAAGGATAGTGCAATGATACAGACAGAGACCCATTCCAGAATCTCCTCTGGTTCTTTTACGTGCACGGTGTACAGCACTGACACGAGACCTCGGTTTAAAGTCCCATAGTAATATCGTATATTTGTATTTGTGACATAGGCACATTGGGTCGGGTGTTGAATGTTAATTGGCGTTGTTAATAATGCTTTTATTAATATGCACATGTCACAATAATAAACATTTATTTACTTACTTATATACTAGATGACATAGAAGTGTGTTTTTACATGAAAAACAATAACTATATAAATACATCGTTTTAAACATTTTGGAATATTTTTAGTTGTTCAGTTTGTGTTTTGTAATAAAGATTTGATATATCTTTGATGTGTGCAAAACCCCAATTTGCACGAAATATTTATTATTGTTATATATAAATAGTAATGTATTATATAAATACATTAAACTGTTTCTATATATGGCCAAATGTTTACCATGTAATATATATATATTTGTTTTATGCATAATCGTCTGCTATTATTTTCGCGCCTAAAATTATCAATCTCGCTTCGCGCGGGAAATGACTTAAGATGTTAGGCCTAATCTCAGTTTATCAAGGCCGTGGTTGCAGGTGTCCAGTTATGTAATACAAAGGCACCGAACTGGTTTGATGGTGTAATATTAGATAGCATAACAGATGTTTAGGAATAACAGATGTTTTAGGAATTGTTATATCATATATACACTGATTCAATTATGTATATAAGAAATGGATTTTATTAACATAGATCAGACACACTAGAGCCTAACTCCAGGAGCGAGAAAGGTCGTGATCTCAATCTAGTATATAGAACATATAAACTGTATTTATGATACTTAGATATTATTGACATTATAAGAAATATAACTTATAAAGATTTGTCGAATAATTAAATTGTTCAGCCACAGAAGAAACATAGAGTTTCGGCGAACCATACGAAGTTGATTAAAAGTTAATCTAATCAGAAACAGTGATTAGATTATAGTGATATTGAGTAATGACGGATTAGAAAGATTGGATGTTAAATATACTGTGTAAGCGCATATCGGCTCACACAAATGGATTGTTAAATAAGCTTTTAATGATACGATGTATATATATATAGATCACTGATTATATATATATGGATATTTCTGATGCCAATTAAACAAGATATTATATAGAAGAAATGTAATACTGTGTTGAGTTATCATTAATACATATAATAACGAAGAAACCCCCTAGACAACTCCAGCGAGTCTACAATAGGATAGACCCTGGTAAGAGCCGTAGCAACCGAGACATATTATTACGAGAAGAAAAAGGAGAGTTTGCGACAGATGGAATCCTTCGTATTTCGTTTTCATGTAATAATATCATATACTGTACGTGTGCGTTTTCTATGTCCTCTATAGTTTATTCAAATTTATTTTAGCTCGATTGCGAAACAAGTTCTTTCAACTTATATTAATCACTCTCGATACCTCATTCCTGATGGAATCCATCGCCATGAAGGAGAGAGAAGAGGCAATGTGGAATTTAAATGCCTTGCCTAAGGGCACAATCGTAACGGCTCCAGCGGGGCTCGAACTCCGTACTTTCGCACCTGAAGCGAACGCGCATCCACTGCGCTATCACGACTTCCGCAATATCCTCTAGTATACATATACATACCCAATAGAGATTGAATCCAGCAAAGCAGGGCAGTCGCTAGTCGCTATATCAACAAGTAACACAGCAAGCCATACTGCTGAAACAGAAGAATGCACGAACGTTGCTGAGGAAACCGGAGTACCCGGAGAAAACCCACATGTCCGATCTGGCGACCACCGTACCATCTCACATACGTCCCGGTCCGTGAATCGAACCCGGGTTGCATTGGTGAGAAGCGAGCGCGCTAACAACTGCGCTAATCGGACACGAACGTTGATGTAGATATATGTGGTTCGACATGGTATATAGCTGAAAGCAAGAACTAAAGTTAAGAGAATCTTACAAACGAAGTTACGTTTGATGTCAATGAAAACGACAACGTCTGCGCTACGTTGCTTGCATGCTTAAAACACATTTCTAGAACATACAGTACCGTAACCAGATGCATATTTCAACTGAGGCATTCTAGGGGGCTCCAGGGGCATGTTCCCCCTTAAAATTGTTGGGGTATAGAAGCGATTTCCTACGTTTTCTGATTTAATGAGTTTAGACGTATAATTATGTACTGACCTTTCAACTCTCTAGCAGTCAACATTTTATACAACAAAGGGATATTGTTTGCATTTTATTTATTTAATTTTTCCTGTCATTTGCCTTGGACATTTTAGACGAGGAAATTGCCTCGTTGTGCCTCAGTGTGGCTACGGGCCTGACATACTACTAGTATAGAGTGGTGGAACCTATGCTCGGCGTAAATCCCACATATAGAGTGGTGGAACCTATGCTCGGCGTAAATCCTACATATAGAGTGGTGGAACCTATGCTCGGCGTAAATCCTACATATAGAGTGGTGGAACCTATGCTCGGCGTAAATCCTACATATAGAGTGGTGGAACCTATGCTCGGCGTAAATCCTACATATAAATGCCTATAAAATAAGTTAAATGCACTTGCCGTATATTATTATTTTCTTAAGTCGTGAACACAACTTTCATAAAATTGTTGTTGAACATTTTAGCTTCATTACGTAACCATGTGCCTAAATACAGCTATCGCAACGGCACCTGTTTCCATAGATACTTTAGGGCACCTATGCACGGCGTACATGAATTTTTTTATTTATGCATGGGTAAATGTTGAATATATTATTTTGACTTAGTAACATCAATAACTAACAATATTACAACTCATAAGAAACTTTTTTCTGGTTATTTGTACTTTTTTCCCCCAATCCGGATAGCCACCTGAAATGCTCATAAACCGCACATTTCGGTGAAAAAAAAATGTCTGTTTATACTAGGCTACCGGTACGCACAACGGAATGCTATTGAACCATGCTTCACCTCTGTCAACGAAAATAGGTTAAAACTATTTAAATATTTTAAATACCGATGTAAATGGAACAAATACGCCGAGCATAGGAATACGCCGAGCATAGGTTCCACCACTCTACTGTTATTATTAAACATGACTGTTGTCACCACAATCTACAAATTATCTCAAAACGAGTTGGTTAATATTTGATAGGCGTTGTTTTAAATGATCTCAGTTCGACGGTACAGAAAACAAGATGCTTAACTCTTAACATAAACTATGATGTTAACATTTAGTTTTACTGTACCTGTTGCTTTCGATAGAACGTTGTTTCTAGATGCCATGATAACTTTATTTATATTATCCACACGTATTATAAGTTATTGTATGGAGGTAAATAATTCAATCACATTAATACAATTAATGCATCCATTATTTCGTGGGTAAATATGTTGATTGAAAGACGATTTGTGACTGATGTTCAAGGATGTATGTATCGTGTGTCATTTATTGCGGCCCAGTGCGCAACATGATATTAATTTGCATTTCAGTTAGTAAATATAACTTACACAAATACATACCGTAAACAGGCCACTATTGTAAATGTATTTATACATCGTGTAATCATTTCTGTCCAACGTCTTTCAGATGGGACGTTAAACCGAGGTCTCGTGTCGGTGCTGTATACCGTGCACGTAATAGAACCAATGTATCATTGCACTATCCTCCAAAAATCCCAAAATGACTAATCTCTTCAGGAGGCTTCGCTCATATGGGCAACCGGTAGCGACGATAAATAAACGTAAAAACACAACACTTACCACTGATCAGCAATACATATCAGTATATCTGTGTAGGTAACTGAAGAGATCAGTCATTTTAGATTTTGGAGGATAGTGCAATGATACAAACAGAGACTCTTTCAGTCTTCGCTGGTTCTTTTTCGTGCATGTAGAACACCGACACGAGACCTCGGTTTACAGTCTTGTCCGAAAGGCTATTATTATGAGTCATTTTAGTATCGTATAGCGGTGGATCGAACATGCGACCCTTGTATTACAAGTCCAGCGTGTTGGCACCGGCGTAGACACCGTCGTTAGTAAAGCCCGTAGCGATGTGCATGGTGACCTGCTTGACTTCATCATTCAGCAATTCAGAAGCCTGGTTTGTAAACCAGTCGTCAAGAAAAGGAGAAAACAGTATGCAGCATCGGAGACTGGGACAGATGCAACTCAGAGAATGTCGAATAAAAACTTGCGTAAGTCTATAATCTATTCATTCTATTCATCAAAATAATATGATGAACTTGTAGAATATTTTTAAAAGTTAGGGGAGGGACATTTTTGTGCGTTGGGGGAGGAGGCGTAAATTTGCACCAACTGCTTAAGCATTGTGGCGTCTATCCAGCTTGTATTGGTAGAGAAAGACTCCGAGTGTTCCTATCAGTGTTTCAGGCACGAACTGGCACCCGGGTAGAACCACCGTTCTTCCGCAAGCAGGGTGGATAAGGGGCACGTGAACTGGCACCCGGGTAGAATCACCGTTCTAGAGTCTCCTCTGGTTCCTTTACGTGCACGGTGTAAAGCACCGACACGAGACCTCGGTTTAACGTCCCATCTGAAAGACTGTTAATTTTATTATGGTCAGACGGGGGATCGAACCTGCGATCCCAGGATTACCAGTGCAGCGTGTTGACCACTGGACTACAGATCCGTCTGTCTTTCACGTATTTATGTTGCAATTCATTTCAACAGAACAGAACAGAACAACATTTTATTATCAGACTTGTACATAGTGCATAATTATATAATATATAATATATAATGTATTTATTTACATCACGTGACTTGTTAGTTACACATTTAAGTGCGTTAATATTATATTTAAGCAGAATATCGTACAATATCAAGTATATTTAACAAGAAGAAACAATTTTATTACACACACGATATTACAGTTTTAGGCTTTAGCCCTTTCCTTCAAAGAGATTTAGGTTAATATACTATTATATCTCCATACAAACGACAGCCATTTAACCCTTTCCTTCATAGAGATTTAGGTTAATATACTATTATATCTCCATACAAACTACAGCCATTTAACCCTTTCCTTCATAGAGATTTAGGTTAATATACTATTATATCTCCATACAAACGACAGCCATTTACCCCTTCTCATAGAGATTTAGGTTAATATACTATTATATCTCCATACAAACGACAGCCATTTACCCTTTCCTTCATAGAGATTTAGGTTAATATACTATTATATCTCCATACAAACGACAGCCATTTAACCCTTTCCTTCATAGAGATTTAGGTTAATATACTATTATATCTCCATACAAACGACAGCCATTTAACCCTTTCCTTCATAGAGATTTAGGTTAATATACTATTATATCTCCATACAAACGACAGCCATTTAACCCTTTCCTTCATAGAGATTTAGGTTAATATACTATTATATCTCCATACAAACGACAGCCATTAAACTTTCCTTCATAGAGATTTAGGTTAATATACTATTATATCTCCATACAAACGACAGCCATTTAACCATTCCTTCATAGAGATTTAGGTTAATATACTATTATATCTCCATACAAACGACAGCCATTTAACCCTTTCCTTCATAGAGATTTAGGTTAATATACTATTATATCTCCATAAAACGACAGCCATTTAACCCTTTCCTTCATAGAGATTTAGGTTAATATACTATTATATCTCCATACAAACGACAGCCATTTAACCCTTTCCTTCATAGAGATTTAGGTTAATATACTATTATATCTCCATA
>CM026401.1:46727283-46769955 GCA_014843695.1 Archivesica marissinica | reverse complement strand
TATCCTACACCAGTAGCATCATAATACACGGTATATCCTACACCAGTAGCATCATAATACACGGTATATCCTACACCAGTATATCATAATACACGGTATATCCTACACCAGTAGCTATATCATTATAATACACGGTATATCCTACACCAGTAACTATATCATTATAATACACGGTATATCCTACACCAGTAGCATCATAATACACGGTATATCCTACACCAGTAACTATATCATTATAATACACGGTATATCCTACACCAGTAGCTATATCATTATAATACATGGTATATCCTACACCAGTAACTATATCATTATAATACACGGTATATCCTACACCAGTAGCTATATCATTATAATACACGGTATATCCTACACCAGTAGCTATATCATTATAATACACGGTATATCCTACACCAGTAGCATCATAATACACGGTATATCCTACACCAGTAGCATCATATACACGGTATATCCTACACCAGTAACTATATCATTATAATACACGGTATATCCTACACCAGTAGCTATATCTAATACACGGTATATCCTACACCAGTAGCTATATCATTATAATACACGGTATATCCTACACCAGTAGCATTATAATACACGGTATATCCTACACCAGTAGCTTATCATTATAATACACGGTATATCCTACACCAGTAGCTATATCATTATAATACACGGTATATCCTACACCAGTAGCTATATCATTATAATACACGGTATATCCTACACCAGTAGCTATATCATTATAATACACGGTATATCCTACACCAGTAGCTATATCATTATAATACACGGTCTATCCTACACCAGTAGCATCATAATGCACGGTATACCCTACACCAGTAGCTATATCATTATAATACACGGTATACTCTACACCAGTAGCTATATCATTATAATACACGGTATATCCTACACCAGTAACTATATCATTATAATACACGGTGTATCCTACACCAGTAGCATTATAATACACGGTGTATCCTACACCAGTAACTATATCATTATAATACACGGTATATCCTATACTCTATACTAGTAACTATATCATTATAATACACGGTATATCCTACACCAGTAGCATCATAAAACACGGTATATCCATCACCAGTAGCATTATAATACACGGTATATCCTACACCAGTAGCTATATCATTATAATACATGGTATATCCTACACCAGTAGCTATATCATTATAATACACGGTATATCCTACACCAGTAGCTATATCATTATAATACACGGTATATCCTACACCAGTAGCTATATCATTATAATACACGGTATATCCTACACCAGTAGCATCATAATACACGGTATATCCTACACCAGTAACTATATCATTATAATACACGGTATATCCTACACCAGTAGCTATATCATTATAATACACGGTATATCCTACACCAGTAACTATATCATTATAATACACGGTATATCCTACACCAGTAGCTATATCATTATAATACACGGTATATCCTACACCAGTAGCATCATAATACACGGTATATCCTACACCAGTAGCATCATAATACACGGTATATCCTACACCAGTAATCATAATACACGGTATATCCTACACCAGTAACTATATCATTATAATACACGGTATATCCTACACCAGTAGCACATAATACACGGTATATCCTACACCAGTAACTATATCATTATAATACACGGTATATCCTACACCAGTAGCTATATCATTATAATACACGGTATATCCTACACCAGTAGCTATATCATTATAATACACGGTATATCCTACACCAGTAGCATCATAATACACGGTATATCCTACACAGTAGCAATAATACACGGTATATCCTACACCAGTAGCTATATCATTATAATACACGGTATATCCTACACCAGTAGCTATATCATTATAATACACGGTATATCCTACACCAGTAGCTATATCATTATAATACACGGTATATCCTACACCAGTAGCATATAATAAATATCCTACACCAGTAGCTATATCATTATAATACACGGTATATCCTACACCAGTAGCTATATCATTATAATACACGGTATATCCTACACCAGTACTATATCATTATAATACACGGTATATCCTACACCAGTAGCTATATCATTATAATACACGGTATATCCTACACCAGTAGCTATATCATTATAATACACGGTATATCCTACACCAGTAACTATATCATTATAATACACGGTGTATCCTACACCAGTAGCATTATAATACACGGTGTATCCTACACCAGTAACTATATCATTATAATACACGGTATATCCTATACCAAGTAACTATATCATTATAATACACGGTATATCCTACACCAGTAGCATCATAATACACGGTATATCCTACACCAGTAGCATCATAATACACGGTATATCCTACACCAGTAACTATATCATTGTAATACACGGCATATCCTACACCAGTAACAATATCATTATAATACACGGTATATCCTACACCAGTAGCATCATAATACACGGTATATCCTACACCAGTAACTATATCATTATAATACACGGTATATCCTACACCAGTAGCATCATAATACACAGTATATCCTACACCAGTAACTATATCATTATGATACACGGTATATCCTTCACCAGTAGCTATATCATTATAATACACGGTATATCCTACACCAGTAACTATATCATTATAATACACGGTATATCCTACACCAGTAGCATCATAATACACGGTATATCCTACACCAGTAACTATATCATTATAATACACGGTATATCCTACACCAGTAGCATCATAATACACGGTATATCCTACACCAGTAACTATATCATTATAATACACGGTATATCCTACACCAGTAGCATCATAATACATGGTATATCCTACACCAGTAACTATATCATTATAATACACGGTATATCCTACACCAGTAGCATCATAATACACGGTATATCCTACACCAGTAGCTATATCATTATAATACACGGTATATCCTACACCAGTAGCTATATCATTATAATACACGGTATATCCTACACCAGTAGCTATATCATTATAATACACGGTATATCCTACACCAGTAGCTATATCATTATAATACACGGTATATCCTACACCAGTAGCTATATCATTATAATACACGGTATATCCTACACCAGTAGCATCATAATACACGGTATATCCTACACCAGTAGCATCATAATACACGGTATATACTACACCAGTAACTATATCATTATAATACACGGTATATCCTACACCAGTAGCTATATCATTATAATACACGGTATATCATACACCAGTAGCTATATCATTATAATACACGGTATATCCTACACAAGTAGCATTATAATACACGGTATATCCTACACCAGTAGCTATATCATTATAATACATGGTATATCCTACACCAGTAGCTATATCATTATAATACACGGTATATCCTACACCAGTAGCTATATCATTATAATACACGGTATATCCTACACCAGTAGCTATATCATTATAATACACGGTATATCCTACACCAGTAGCTATATCATTATAATACACGGTATTCTCCTACACCAGTAGCTATATCATTATAATACACGGTCTGTCCTACACCAGTAGCATCATAATGCACGGTATACCCTACACCAGTAGCTATATCATTATAATACACGGTATACTCTACACCAGTAGCTATATCATTATAATACACGGTATATCCTACACCAGTAACTATATCATTATAATACACGGTGTATCCTACACCAGTAGCATTATAATACACGGTGTATCCTACACCAGTAACTATATCATTATAATACACGGTATATCCTATACTCTATACTAGTAACTATATCATTATAATACACGGTATATCCTACACCAGTAGCATCATAAAACACGGTATATCCAACACCAGTAGCATTATAATATACGGTATATCCTACACCAGTAGCTATATCATTATAATACATGGTGTATGCTACACCAGTATCTATATCATTATAATACACGGTATATCATACACCAGTAACTATATCATTATAATACACGGTATATCCTACACCAGTAGCTATATCACTATAATACACGGTATATCCTACACCAGTAACTATATCATTATAATACACGGTATATCCTACACCAGTAGCATCATAATACACGGTATATCCTACACCAGTAGCATTATAATATACGGTATATCCTACACCAGTAGCTATATCATTATAATACACGGTGTATGCTACACCAGTAACTATATCATTATAATACACGGTATATCCTACACCAGTAGCATCATAATACACGGTATATCCTACACCAGTAGCTATATCATTATAATACACGGTATATCCTACACCAGTAGCTATATCATTATAATACACGGTATATCCTACACCAGTAACTATATCATTATAATACACGGTATATCCTACACCAGTAACTATATCATTATAATACACGGTATATCCTACACCAGTAGCTATATCATTATAATACACGGTATATCCTACACCAGTAGCATCATAATACACGGTATATCCTACACCAGTAGCTATATAATACACGGTATATCCTACACCATATATCATTATAATACACGGTATATCCTACACCAGTAGCATCATAATACACGGTATATCCTACACCAGTAACTATATCATTATAATACACGGTATATCCTACACCAGTAGCATCATAATACACGGTATATCCTACACCAGTAGCATCATAATACACGGTATATCCTACACCAGTAGCATCATAATACACGGTATATCCTACACCAGTAACTATATCATTATAATACACGGTATATCCTACACCAGTAGCTATATCATTATAATACACGGTATATCCTACACCAGTAGCATCATAATACACGGTATATCCTACACCAGTAACTATATCATTATAATACACGGTATATCCTACACCAGTAGCATCATAATACACGGTATATCCTACACCAGTAACTATATCATTATAATACACGGTATATCCTACACCAGTAGCATCATAATACACGGTATATCCTACACCAGTACATATAATACACGGTATATCCTACACCAGTAGCTATATCATTTAATACACGGTATATCCTACACCAGTAGCATCATAATACACGGTATATCCTACACCAGTAGCTATATCATTATAATACACGGTATATCCTACACCAGTAGCATCATAATACACGGTATATCCTACACCAGTAGCTATATCATTATAATACACGGTATATCCTACACCAGTAGCATCATAATACACGGTATATCCTACACCAGTAACTATATCATTATAATACACGGTATATCCTACACCAGTAGCATCATAATACACGGTATATCCTACACCAGTAGCTATATCATTATAATACACGGTATATCCTACACCAGTAGCATCATAATACATGGTATATCCTACACCAGTAGCTATATCATTATAATACACGGTATATCCTACACCAGTAGCATCATAATACACGGTATATCCTACACCAGTAGCTATATCATATAATACACGGTATATCCTACACCAGTAGCTATATCATTATAATACACGGTATATCCTACACCAGTAGCATCATAATACACGGTATACCTACACCAGTAGCTATATCATTATAATACACGGTATATTCTACACCAGTAGCTATATCATTATAATACACGGTATATCCTACACCAGTAACTATATCATTATAATACACGGTATATCCTACACAGTAGCATTATAATACACGGTATATCCTACACCAGTAGCTATATCATATAATACACGGTATATCCTACACCAGTACTATATCATTATAATACATGGTATATCCTACACCAGTAGCATCATAATACACGGTATATCCTACACCAGTAGCATTATAATATACGGTATATCCTACACCAGTAGCTATATCATTATAATACACGGTATATCCTACACCAGTAACTATATCATTATAATACACGGTATATCCTACACCAGTAGCATCATCATCATAATACATGGTATATCCTACACCAGTAGCTATATCATTATAATACACGGTATATCCTACACCAGTAGCTATATCATTATAATACACGGTATATCCTACACCAGTAACTATATCATTATAATACACGGTATATCCTACACCAGTAGCATTATAATACACGGTATACCCTACACCAGTAGCTATATCATTATAATACACGGTATACTCTACACCAGTAGCTATATCATTATAATACACGGTATATCCTACACCAGTAACTATATCATTATAATACACGGTGTATCCTACACCAGTAGCATTATAATACACGGTGTATCCTACACCAGTAACTATATCATTATAATACACGGTATATCCTATACTCTATACTAGTAACTATATCATTATAATACACGGTATATCCTACACCAGTAGCATCATAATACACGGTATATCCTACACCAGTAGCATTATAATATACGGTATATCCTACACCAGTAGCTATATCATTATAATACACGGTGTATGCTACACCAGTAACTATATCATTATAATACACGGTATATCCTACACCAGTAACTATATCATTATAATACACGGTATATCCTACACCAGTAACTATATCATTATAATACACGGTATATCCTACACCAGTAGCATCATAATACACGGTATATCCTACACCAGTAGCATTATAATATACGGTATATCCTACACCAGTAGCTATATCATTATAATACACGGTATATCCTACACCAGTAACTATATCATTATAATACACGGTATATCCTACACCAGTAACTATATCATCATAATACACGGTATATCCTACACCAGTAGCATCATCATAATACACGGTATATCCTACACCAGTAGCATCATCATCATAATACACGGTATATCCTACACCAGTAGCTACATCATTATAATACACGGTATATCCTACACCAGTAGCATCATCATCATAATACATGGTATATCCTACACCAGTAGCTACATCATTATAATACACGGTATATCCTACACCAGTAACTATATCATTATAATACACGGTGTATCCTACACCAGTAACTATATCATTATAATACATGGTATATCCTACACCAGTAACTATATCATTATAATACACGGTATATCCTACACCAGTAGCTATATTATTATAATACACGGTATATCCTACACCAGTAACTATATCATTATAATACACGGTATATCCTACACCAGTAGCTATATCATTATAATACACGGTATATCCTACACCAGTAGCATCATAATACACGGTATATCCTACACCAGTAACTATATCATTTTAATACACGGTATATCCTACACCAGTAGCTATATCATTATAATACATGGTATATCCTACACCAGTAGCATTATAATACACGGTATATCCTACACCAGTAGCTATATCATTATAATACACGGTATATCCTACACCAGTAGCATCATAATACATGGTATATCCTACACCAGTAGCTGTATCATTATAATACACGGTATATCCTACACCAGTAGCATCATAATACACGGTATATCCTACACCAGTAGCTATATCATTATAATACATGGTATATCCTACACCAGTAGCTATATCATTATAATACACGGTATATCCTACACCAGTAGCTATATCATTATAATACACGGTATATCCTACACCAGTAGCTATATCATTATAATACACGGTATATCCTACACCAGTAGCATCATAATACACGGTATATCCTACACCAGTAGCTATATCATTATAATACACGGTATATCCTACACCAGTAGCATCATAATACACGGTATATCCTACACCAGTAGCTATATCATTATAATACACGGTATATCCTACACCAGTAACTATATCATTATAATACACGGTATATCCTATACCACAGTAACTATATCATTATAATACACGGTATATCCTACACCAGTAGCATCATAATACACGGTATATCCTACACCAGTAGCATTATAATACACGGTATATCCTACACCAGTAGCTATATCATTATAATACACGGTATATCCTACACCAGTAACTATATCATTATAATACACGGTATATCCTACACCAGTAACTATATCATTATAATACACGGTATATCCTACACCAGTAGCTATATCACTATAATACACGGTATATCCTACACCAGTAACTATATCATTATAATACACGGTATATCCTACACCAGTAGCATCATAATACACGGTATATCCTACACCAGTAGCATTATAATATACGGTATATCCTACACCAGTAGCTATATCATTATAATACACGGTATATGCTACACCAGTAACTATATCATTATAATACACGGTATATCCTACACCAGTAGCTATATCATTATAATACACGGTATATCCTACACCAGTAGCATCATAATACACGGTATATCCTACACCAGTAACTATATCATTATAATACACGGTATATCCTACACCAGTAACTATATCATCATAATACACGGTATATCCTACACCAGTAGCATATCATATAATACACGGTATATCCTACACCAGTAGCATATCATCATAATACACGGTATATCCTACACCAGTAGCTATATCATTATAATACACGGTATATCCTACACCAGTAACTATATCATTATAATACACGGTATATCCTACACCAGTAACTATATCATTATAATACACGGTATATCCTACACCAGTAACTATATCATTATAATACACGGTATATCCTACACCAGTAACTATATCATTATAATACACGGTATATCCTACACCAGTAACTATATCATTATAATACACGGTATATCCTACACCAGTAGCTATATCATTATAATACACGGTATATCCTACACCAGTAACTATATCATTATAATACACGGTATATCCTACACCAGTAGCTATATCATTATAATACACGGTATATCCTACACCAGTAGCATCATAATACACGGTATATCCTACACCAGTAACTATATCATTATAATACACGGTATATCCTACACCAGTAGCATCATAATACACGGTATATCCTACACCAGTAGCTATATCATTATAATACACGGTATATCCTACACCAGTAGCATCATAATACACGGTATATCCTACACCAGTAGCTATATCATTATAATACACGGTATATCCTACACCAGTAGCATCATAATACACGGTATATCCTACACCAGTAACTATATCATTATAATACACGGTATATCCTACACCAGTAGCATCATAATACACGGTATATCCTACACCAGTAGCTATATCATTATAATACACGGTATATCCTACACCAGTAGCATCATAATACATGGTATATCCTACACCAGTAGCTATATCATTATAATACACGGTATATCCTACACCAGTAGCATCATAATACACGGTATATCCTACACCAGTAGCTATATCATTATAATACATGGTATATCCTACACCAGTAGCATCATAATACACGGTATATCCTACACCAGTAGCTATATCATCATAATACACGGTATATCCTACACCAGTAATGTCATCGTCATAATACAGGTTGCCCGCATGAGCCACGCCCTGTTAGGCTTTGACTGATATTGCAATGATACTACTGACAGACTCCCGTTGTAGAGACTCCTCTGGTACTTTCATGTGCACGGTGTACAACACTGACTCGAGATGGATTAGCGGGAATCGTATCTCTCGAGTCTTAACGGTACTTGACGTGACACAACAATTACCCAGGGATGGTAACCCACCCCCCCCAAGCAGTAGTTCATGCACCGACGGGCATTCTGGTAGAACCACCGACCTTCTGCAAGCCAGCTGGGATTACGTCGTAGAACCACATACCTTCTTCAAGCCAGCTGGGATTACGTCGTAGAACCACCGACCTTTTTCAAGCCAGCTGGGATTACGTTGTAGATCCACCGACCTTCTTCAAGCCAGCTGGGATTACGTCGTAGAACCACATACCTTCTTCAAGCCAGCTGGGATTACGTCGTAGAACCACATACCTTCTTCAAGCCAGCTGGGATTACGTCGTAGAACCACCGACCTTCTTCAAGCCAGCTGGGATTATGTCGTTGTTTTCCAAACCTTAAGGCAGAGGTACTTGGCCAAATGGCGCTCTCGATCCAAAATAGTATCACCCATTCACCGCTATAAATGGCGAACGCATAAACCTAATAAAAAACGTAGTTTCCAAGGATACGCATTTTAGTTTTGTAATGACGGAACATTTGTTATTTATATACATTTAGCTCGATTGCGAAATTACAACATTAGTTCAAGCGCTCTCGAGACTTCATTCCTGATGAAATTCGTCGCCACGAGGAATATAGACGAGACAACCGCTACGGGCGGACACTGTACCCAATACCAATGGGGGAGCCACAGCCACTGTTCCCGATCAAACAACGAGGAAGCTGTTTCCTCAATCCACGTTCCCCCCAATCCTAACTGTGCTGTTGCAACTATTCCTGTGTTATGTACCATTCTTGAATAAAATATTGCTTAAACTAATATAGGCCCTATACATACACTTACTACAATACTACTACAGTCTACATCCGTTATGTCGAATTCCGTCGGACCGAACAAAATACATCGACATAACCCAAGTTTGACATAACGAAATTCGGTATAAACAGATCCAGTTATATGTAAAATGATAGTGTCTGAAACGGGACTTTGATCCGACTTCGAGATAACCGGATAATACGACATAACCGACTTTGACATAACGGATATAGACTGTATAAGACAATAGGGCATACTTGTGCCCGTGAGAGGAGCCACGAACAGTTTATATTATAATTATTATGAAAGCTGTCTATATTTGTTGTTTTGTTATTGGATACAAGTAGCGTACAACAAGTTAGGTATCCGAATTATACAGTAGATGAATTATGCATTGCGGCAAAACCATTTGTCTCGGTATGTATTGATTTTCGTCAAGTGGAAAATACCATTACGCATAAGCATATATACAGTTAAACCTGTGTTAGTGGTCACCTCCATTAAGCATCCAATCTGTACAGTCAAACCTGTGTTAGTGGTCACCTCCATTAAGCATCCAATCTGTACAGTCAAACCTGTGTTAGTGGTCACCTCCATTAAGCATCCAATATGTACAGTTAAACCTGTGTTAGTGGTCACCTCCATTAAGCATCCAATATGTACAGTCAAACCTGTGTTAGTGGTCACCTCCATTAAGCATCCAATATGTACAGTTAAACCTGTGTTAGTGGTCACCTCCATTAAGCATCCAATATGTACAGTTAAACCTGTGTTAGTGGTCACCTCCATTAAGCATCCAATATGTACAGTTAAACCTGTGTTAGTGGTCACCTCCATTAAGCATCCAATCTGTACAGTCAAACCTGTGTTAGTGGTCACCTCCATTAAATAGCCAACTTGTATTAATCAGCCAGTTTTTAGATTTCCAACATCTTGTTTTATTATATATTTGATCTCAATTAAGCAGCCACATGTGCTTAGTAGCCACTTTCTGTTATTACATTGGCCGGCTGCTTAACAAAGGTTTGACTGTACTCTGGCCTTAGCTTAGTAGCAGTGAACGCCGACAGGTTACAGCATTACTCTACACCAACAGATTATGTACGTCAAGTACAGCTCAAGGAATTTGATTGGTTGAATCTGAGTTGTACACCCAGCAGAACCAATCAGAAGCTTGAGTCGGAGTTTGAGATTGGAGAAAAGTTTGATAAAAGTACCAAACTTCCTAAACATTGTGATAATTGAAAAATGAAAGAATGATTGAAAACAAATGGCTTAAAAGCAGTAAAAATACAATTGATCGTTTCCATATCTTTTTATATGGGTGTACTATATTGGAAGCACTTATACAAATCGTGGGAGGACTAAAGAAAATGTGACCATTTCTGATCGTGTCGTTCTAATTTGTTTCTTTCCAGTGCTATTTGTTTACGTTTATTTATCGTCGCTAGCGGTTGCCCATATGAGCGACGCCTCCTGAAGAGATTAGTCATTTTAGATTTTTGGAGGATAGTGCAATGATACAGAGAGACACCCATTCCAGAGTCTCCTCTGGTTGTTTTACGTGCACGGTGTACAGCACCGACACGAGACCTCGGTTTAACGACCCATCTGAAAGACTGTTAATTTTATTAGGGTCAGACGGGGGTTCAAACCTGCGATCCCTGGATTACCAGTCCAGCGTGTTACCACTGGGCTATAGATCCGTCTGTTTCCAGTGCTATGGCTTTTTCTAGACGGATTCTTATATCGAGGTATTTTTTAAATTGCCCGAAACGTGGAATAGTTTTCCTATACTCATTTTACATATAAATGACTCTGTTTATATCGAATTTCGTTATGTCAAACTTCGGTTATGTAGAAGTATTTTGTTCGGTCCGACGGAATTCGAAATAACGGATGCAGACTGCACTTGAAAACTGTTGATAAATATATAATCTTATTTAACTTAGTCTTTTTCATGTAACTCTCTTCATTTTCTGCGTAACAAATAATACATGTAACAGCAATTAATGTGCTTCCATCTGTGTTTCCTCTGTCTGAATGTTTGTCTGCGCCACTTCTGTCGCCAATTATAAAACACTGGAGCCAATTAAAAAAAATTGGAGCCAACTAAGAACCATATAGTTCACACATAAATATTTGAAGCCATGACAAAACATGTGCCAACATTTGTATATTTGTTTTTTGTCGCAATTGGCGACCGACAGCGGGAGCCCTGCATCACTGTTAACATGTTTGATTTATTATTCTAACACGACCCAGCTAATAACATACATACTTGTAGAGCAAAACCTACCTCGGGTTATTCTGCGATATACCTACCTTGAACTATGCTGCGCGCGCACCGTGTTTTGGCTATTCCATTTATACAATGCGTGTAAAGTTTTATGAATGAAAGTCATGTGATGTTTGTAAATACTACCGTGGTAATTCGCGGAAGTGAGCTATTTTTAGAATCAGATAATCTCTTGTCCGTCTTGTTTTTCTGTTAAGTAACGTTTCAGTTACTATTCTGTACAGTTTTATTTGACACAATAAATAAAATTATTGATCAGTTACAACTTTTGTTCATTTATGCACTAGATTGATATTTTCCATAAGAAATAACGTCATCACCCCTTACGCGGGAGGAAATTTCAAAAGCCAAATGCAGCGGAGTAGCACCGCGTTTGAAGAAAATACTCCTTTGATTCTCGTCTAATATTATTAGAAGTAAGTCATGTTAGAATCGTAATAATAAGTATCAACCGTGATATATCGCAGAATAACCCTCGTTTGTCGTTGCCGAAGACCTGAGTGATATATTTCTACGCATAAGAACTTCAAACTCGGGTTATTCTGCGATATACCACTGTTGATACTTATTATTTATTAATATTGATGGCATTAAAACGGGACACTCGTATACATTGGAATTGCTACTGTAGCTGGACATGGCTATTTGGATGAAATAAGCGATTGGGCAGGATTTGTAGTGTTAATAGCCCGTCTGGCAGGAGTTATTGTGCTTATATCTGGAGGATGATTTTCAGCGCCACTGGATTTTCGGCTCCATGTTGTTTGCTTATTTTGAATACCAATTGTGCTCATTTGCATAGTTATTACACTAGTGAAATACGAACAACGTGACGTCATTACGTCGTCTGCAGCGCAAACCATGTTATCAATTAATATTTTTCATTGGAAAACATAAAATAATAAGTACTCACGTCGAAATATGATAACATTGCTGAATGCATTGTGTCAAGGTTGAAGCATACACGGTATGCAAAGGTGTCTCTATGTCTGTGTCCAGTTGTACGTCCTTAACCTGGTCAGTCAGATCGAAATATGTACATTCTCCATACGTTACTGTAACCAGCACGGAGATACAAACAATCACAGATATCCAACGCCCCATTCTGTATTATTTTTCATAAACCTTTCAGCTGTTTGTGAAACTCGAAATCAAATATTCAACCGGATGTCATGTGTCATCGGAGCATGGCTGATTTAAAGTTCGCATTGGTTTTAATAACACATATTGATCTATACATGTCTATAGAATTACATAGAAATTCTGGAAACCTGCTACGAAGTTCAAATATTGATGTTATATCATATTCCATTTGTTGAAACAGTTGAATATTTTATTCATGGTGCCTATGTAGTGTGCTGTAGAATGTGACGAATCATGCATATGTACGGTATACAGGGTCAATACACAGAACCGGTTCATACGTATAGCGTAGTGGATTCACGTTCGCTTCAGGTGCGAAAGGTCCGGAGTTCGAGCCCCGCTGGAGCCATTACGAGTGTGCCCTTAGGCAAGGCAATTCCACGTTGCCTCTTCTCTCTCTCCCTCGTGGCGATGGATACCACCAGGAATGAGGTCTCGAGAGTGATTAATATAAGTTGTAAGAACTTGTTTCGCAAACAAGGTAAAATATATGTGTATAAACTAATACGTGTATATAGCGTATGCATGTCGTATATAAACATGTACTGTAGTCCAGTGGTTAACACGCTGGACTGGTAATCCAGGGATCGCAGGTTCCATCCCCAGTCTGACCGTAACAAAAATTAACAGTCTTTCAGATGTGACTTTAAACAGAGGTCTCGTGTCGGTGCTGTACACCGTGCACGTAAAAGAACCAGAGGAGACTCTGGAATGGGTCTCTGTCTGTATAATTGCACTATCCTCCAACAATCTAAAATGACTAATCTCTTCAGGAGGCGTCGCTCAAAATGGGCAACCGGTAGCGACGATAAATAAACGTAAACCACAAACACATAAGCTTTTATGTATACGCTTCAATAAGCGTTTACTTATTAAGAGATACGCTTTGTTTTTAGCATGATCCCAATAAGCGTTTTCCTGATTCAGACTATAAGCTAAGACAGTCAATATTATCGAAAATATTGACTGGTCAACCTGTCAATATTATTCGGGGGGGGGCGAATAATAAATAATATTGACTATTGACCTATGATTTGTTTGCATTGAGTAGTCACGTGAGGTATACTACTATACAGTCAAACAACCAGGTCTGAACGATCAAAGATCAGGCAGGTTCATTTCATACACAATAATAGGGTGGTTAATATTTTAGTGTATTGGAAATTTAGTTTATATTATAAAAAATTACAACAGTTGATATATACATCATACTTGGCTATGACAGTTAGACCTTAGTTTAAGAACTAGTGGTATTGTGGAGTGTGAGTTCGAGCCCTACTTTGGAAAAAACATTTGATTATATTTATTTTATGCACGAAATAGTCGTGAAACATCTAAAATACACACGCTATGTGGCTATATAAGTGCATTTTTACACATACCAGTCATATTCAGTACACACTGAGCAGCAGGGGGGGGGGGGGGAGCAACATTGGATATTAAGCCCCTCACATGTGCCCCAGCGTCTTTTGCCGTCCCCACCACCATCTCGGATCCGCGATCGATCGGATATAAATAAAAAGGTAGTATACACAAGGCTGGGTCTGGACCACCTTACAACATCGATCGGATTTTGGTCGCGACGCCTTTTTTTTATATCCTATTAGATATACCCAACTGTACGGTATTCCCGAATAGAGACACAATGCGGCTGGGTAAAAACGAATGCAAATGGCTTACTTTGAGCTCCATCAAATTCTGTGCCCGGAGGTATATGGGAGAGTATTGTAAAGTTCACCTTGCCCGTCTCCGGAAAGGTGCCGGCACAAAGCCATGTAAAAAATGCGGCCAGAGCGTAATAAATTGTTTCTCTTTGTGTCAAGGCTGTGGATATGAGAGAGAGAAGGTTACGGCCTGGCAGCGAAAGAAGTCGGCCTTTGAGAAGGAGGTACTGTGAAATGAACTGTAACTGTAATTGCTTGAAATGAAATAAAGTTGAAAATTAAATTATGAGAAAAAATATCAAAAAATGAGAGTAAAAATACATACAATTCATTTTATATAAAATATAAATTTGAAGAAAAAAAACTAGTAATAATACACCCAGTGAGATTTGAACTCGCAACTACAAAATATATCACTAGATATGTTATCTGTATTCCTCCGTCGTTACCGTTCGGCCACGTATCATGTTCATTGATTTTGCGATGTTTATATATTGTTATTATACTAATGTTATTATAATAATAAATGCCCCATGTTATACGAAAGCTTCCACCCCTCTGAACTGGATGTGGCCGATCTTTGATCGTTCAAAGTTGAAAGTTTATCTATAGTTTGTTTGTATTATACAGATTAACCATGTAGCGATGTTAAATAAACTTAAATAAAGAAAAGATAGATTAACCAGTGGACCGGCCACATAGCTGCGTGATACAGGTAAACATAATGTAGGCATTCAGGTAAATATAGATATGCCATATACACGGAACAAAATTCCGAACTGATCATTTGTATTTTTGTAATACAGTCTACATCCGTTATGTCAAAGTCGGTTATGTCGAATTCTCCGGTTATCTAGAAGTAGGACCAAAGTCCCGTTTCAGACAATATCATTGTACATATAACGATTTTTTTATATCGAATTTCGTTTAAGTCAAACTTCGGTTATATCGAAGTATTTTGTTCGGTTGTGCGGAATTCGACATAAAGGGGGTGTAGACTGTAATTGAAAAGCAAACATGAATATTTTCAATATATCACGTGAGGCAATTTATTTCATACATTTGATGAAAATGTCTTTAAACTATAATTATCCAAGAGCTCAAATGTATTAAAGATTATATAAACGTCTCAATTTCAAGAAGTTCGTATGATTGCCTTTTCCAGCAATTAC
The DNA here is from genome assembly GCA_014843695.1 of Archivesica marissinica. Classification (NCBI taxonomy): domain Eukaryota; kingdom Metazoa; phylum Mollusca; class Bivalvia; order Venerida; family Vesicomyidae; genus Archivesica; species Archivesica marissinica. The sequence continues at coordinate 46,753,243 of CM026401.1, read as the reverse complement.
AGCAAGGCATCTTGACCTCATGGGGATGATGTAACCCTGTGAATACCACAATGGAATGACATTCCATGCATGTGTAACGCTGGAGATACCTCTGTGGATTGACATTCCATGCCTGTGTAACGCTGGAGATACCACTGTGGAATGACATTCCATGCCTGTGTATCGCTGGATATACCACTGTGGAATGACATTCCATGCCTGTGTAACGCTGGAGATACCTCTGTGGAATGACATTCCATGCCTGTGTAACACTGGATATACCACTGTGGAATGACATTCCATGCCTGTGTAACGCTGGATATACCACTGTGGAATGACATTCCATGCATGTGTAACGCTGGAGATACCTCTGTGGAATGACATTCCATGTCTGTGTAACGCTGGATATACCACTGTGGAATGACATTCCATGCCTGTGTATCGCTGGATATACCACTGTGGAATGACATTCCATGCCTGTGTAACGCTGGAGATACCTCTGTGGAATGACATTCCATGCCTGTGTAACACTGGATATACCACTGTGGAATGACATTCCATGCCTGTGTAACGCTGGATATACCACTGTGGAATGACATTCCATGCATGTGTAACGCTGAAGATACCACTGTGGAATGACATTCCATGCCTGTGTAACGCTGGAGATACCACTGTGGAATGACATTCCATGCCTGTGTAACGCTGGAGATACTACTGTGGAATGACATTCCATGCCTGTGTAACGCTAGAGATACCATTGTGGAATGACATTCCATGCATGTGTAACGCTAGAGATACCTCTATGGAATGACATTCCATGCATGTGTAGCGCTGGATATACCACAATGGAATGACATTCAATACCTGTGTAACGCTGGATATACCACTGTGGAATGACATTCCATGCCTGTGTAACGCTGGATATACCACTGTGGAATGACATTCCATACCTGTGTAACGCTGGAGATACCACTGTGGAATGACATTCCATGCCTGTGTAATGCTGGATATACCACTGTGGAATGACATTCCATGCCTGTGTAACGCTGGAGATACCACTGTGGAATGACATTCCATGCCGATGTAACGCTGGAGATACCTCTGTGGAATGACATGCCATGCCTGTGTAATGCTAGAGATACCACTGTGGAATGACATTCCATGCCTGTGTAACGCTGGATATACCACTGTAGAATGACATTCCATGTCTGTGTAACGCTGGATATACCACTGTAGAATGACATTCCATACCTGTGTAACGCTGGATATACCACTGTGGAATGACATTCCATGCATGTGTAACGCTGGATATACCACTGTGGAATGGCATTCCATGCATGTGTAACGCTGGATATACCACTGTGGAATGACATTCCATGCATGTGTAACGCTGGAGATATCACTGTGGAATGACATTCCATGCCTGTGTAACGCTGGAGGTACTACTGTGGAATGACATTCCATGCCTGTGTAGCGCTGGATATACTACTGTGGAATGACATTCCATGCCTGTGTAACGCTAGAGATACCACTGTGGAATGACATTCCATGCATGTGTAACGCTAGAGATACCTCTATGGAATGACATTCCATGCATGTGTAGCGCTGGATATACCACAATGGAATGACATTCCATACCTGTGGAACGCTGGATATACCACTGTGGAATGACATTCCACGCCTGTGTAACGCTGGATATACCACTGTGGAATGACATTCCATGCATGTGTAACGCTGGAGATACCTATGTGGAACGACATTCCATGCCTGTGTAACGCTGGAGATACCACTGTGGAATGACATTCCATGCCTGTGTAACGCTGGAGATACCACTGTGGAATGACATTCCATGCCTGTGTAACGCTGTATATACCACTGTGGAATGACATTCCATGCCGATGTAACGCTGGATATACCACTGTGGAATGACATTCCATGCATGTGTAACGCTGGATATACCACTGTGGAATGACATTACATGCATGTGTAACGCTGGATATACCACTGTGGAATGACATTACATGCCTGTGTAACGCTGGATATACCACTGTAGAATGACAGTCCATACCTGTGTAACGCTGGAGATACCTCTGTGGAATGACATTCCATGCCTGTGTTTCGCTGGATATATCACTGTGGAATGACATTCCATGCCTGTGTATCGCTGGAGATACCTCTGTGGATTGACATTCCATGCCTGTGTAACGCTGGAGATACCTCTGTGGAATGACATTCCATGCCTGTGTAGCACTGGATATACCACTGTGGAATGACATTCCATGCATGTGTAGCGCTGGAGATACCACTGTGGAATGACATTCCATGCCGATGTAACGCTGGATATACCACTGTGGAATGACATTCCATGCCTGTGTAATGCTGGATATACTACTGTGGAATGACATTCCATGCCTGTGTAACGCTGGAGATACCACTGTGGAATGACATTCCATGCCGATGTAACGCTGGAGATACCTCTGTGGAATGACATTCCATGCCGATGTAACGCTGGAGATACCTCTGTGGAATGACATGCCATGCCTGTGTAATGCTAGATATACCACTGTGGAATGACATTCCATGCCTGTGTAACGCTGGATATACCACTGTAGAATGACATTCCATGTCTGTGTAACGCTGGATATACCACTGTAGAATGACATTCCATACCTGTGTAACGCTGGATATACCACTGTGGAATGACATTCCATGCATGTGTAACGCTGGATATACCACTGTGGAATGGCATTCCATGCATGTGTAACGCTGGATATACCACTGTGGAATGACATTCCATGCATGTGTAACGCTGGAGATACCACTGTGGAATGACATTCCATGCCTGTGTAACGCTGGAGGTACTACTGTGGAATGACATTCCATGCCTGTGTAGCGCTGGATATACTACTGTGGAATGACATTCCATGCCTGTGTAACGCTAGAGATACCACTGTGGAATGACATTCCATGCATGTGTAACGCTAGAGATACCTCTATGGAATGACATTCCATGCATGTGTAGCGCTGGATATACCACAATGGAATGACATTCCATACCTGTGGAACGCTGGATATACCACTGTGGAATGACATTCCACGCCTGTGTAACGCTGGATATACCACTGTGGAATGACATTCCATGCATGTGTAACGCTGGAGATACCTCTGTGGAACGACATTCCATGCCTGTGTAACGCTGTATATACCACTGTGGAATGACATTCCATGCCGATGTAACGCTGGATATACCACTGTGGAATGACATTCCATGCATGTGTAACGCTGGATATACCACTGTGGAATGACATTACATGCATGTGTAACGCTGGATATACCACTGTGGAATGACATTACATGCCTGTGTAACGCTGGATATACCACTGTAGAATGACAGTCCATACCTGTGTAACGCTGGAGATACCTCTGTGGAATGACATTCCATGCCTGTGTTTCGCTGGATATATCACTGTGGAATGACATTCCATGCCTGTGTATCGCTGGAGATACCTCTGTGGATTGACATTCCATGCCTGTGTAACGCTGGAGATACCTCTGTGGAATGACATTCCATGCCTGTGTAGCACTGGATATACCACTGTGGAATGACATTCCATGCATGTGTAGCGCTGGAGATACCACTGTGGAATGACATTCCATGCCGATGTAACGCTGGATATACCACTGTGGAATGACATTCCATGCCTGTGTAACGCTGGAGATACAACTGTGGAATGACATTCCATGCCTGTGTAGCGCTGGATATACTACAGTGGAATGACATTCCATGCCTGTGTAACGCTGGATATACCACTGTGGAATGACATTACATGCCTGTGTAACACTAGAGATACCACTGTGGAATGACATTCCATGCATGTGTAACGCTAGAGATACCTCTATGGAATGCCATTCCATGCATGTGTAGCGCTGGATATACCACAATGGAATGACATTCCATACCTGTGTAACGCTGGATATACCACTGTGGAATGACATTCCATGCCTGTGTAACGCTGGATATACTACTGTGGAATGACATTACATGCCTGTGTAACGCTAGATATACCACAATGGAATGACATTCCATACCTGTGTAACGCTGGATATACCACTGTGGAATGACAGTACATGCCTGTGTAACGCTGGATATACCACAATGGAATGACATTCCATACCTGTGTAACGCTGGCGATACTACTGTTGAATGACATTCCATGCCTGTGTAACGCTGGATATACAACTGTGGAATGACATTCCATGCCTGTGTAACGCTGGATATACTATTGTTGAATGACATTCCATGCCTGTGTAACGCTGGAGATACCACTGTGGAATGACATTCCATGCCTGTGTAACGCTGGATATACTATTGTGGAATGACATTCCATGCCTGTGTAACGCTGGAGATACTACTGTGGAATGACATTCCATGCCGATGTAACGCTGGAGATACCTCTGTGGAATGACATGCCATGCCTGTGTAACGCTAGAGATACCACTGTGGAATGACATTACATGCATGTGTAACGCTGGATATACCACTGTGGAATGACATTCCATACCTGTGTAACGCTGGATATACCACTGTGGAATGACATTCCATGCCTGTGTAACGCTGGATATACCACTGTGGAATGACATTACATGCCTGTGTAACGCTATAGATACCACTGTAGAATGATATTCCATACCTGTGTAACGCTGGATATACCACTGTAGAATGACATTCCATACCTGTGTAACGCTGGATATACCACTATAGAATGACATTCCATACCTGTGTAACGATGGATATACCACTGTGGAATGACATTCTATACATGTGTAACGCTCGATATACCATTGTGGAATGACATTCCATGCCTGTGTAACGCTGGATATACTACTGTGGAATGACATTACATGCCTGTGTAACGCTGGAGATACCACTGTGTAATGACATTCCATGCATGTGTAACGCTTGATATACCACTGTGGAATGACATTCCATGCATGTGTAACGCTAGAGATACCTATGTGGAATGACATTCCATGCCTGTGTAACGCTAGATATACCACTGTGGAATGACATTCCATGCATGTGTAACGCTAGAGATACCACTGTGGAATGACATTCCATGCCTGTGTAACTCTGGAGATACCACTGTGGAATGACATTCCATGCATGTGTAACGCTAGAGATACCACTGTGGAATGACAGTCCATGCATGTGTAACGCTAGAGATACCACTGTGGAATGACATTCCATGCCGATGTAACGCTAGAGATACCACTGTGGAATGACATTCCATGCCGATGTAATGCTGGAGATACCACTGTGGAATGACATTCCATGCCGATGTAACGCTGGAGATACCACTGTGGAATGACATTCCATGCATGTGTAACGCTGGCGATACCTTTGTTACTGATACTAATGTTTACTAAACATTACTTACTATAGGACAAAAAAGAAATTTGAGATGCTTAAGGTACACGTGAATGACAATAATGAATACAGTATGGACAGTATTAGCGTCTACCATATAATCCAAGTACCTGTTACTGATAGCGATGACGTCATTTGTAAACACATTCGAAAACACGTGGGCTACGAAAACAAGGCGATTTGGCGATAGCATAAACCTTTCTGTGCACTCTGGAGCCGACTATTGTTGCCGCCAAACTTAAAAAGGGGACTTATCTGCCGTGAAATCCACATATAATTCAAAATGATAGCACTTCCGGAGTTATGTTCATATTTGACTTCATATTCTATTGACGCCTGTCCTAGGTGAGTGCGCCGGTTGACCATTTCCATGCACAAAGCTTCCGGTTCCGTAATACGATAATAATTTCCGTCGAAGTTCCGAAGTTCTCCGGAAAGTACCGGACTCCGGGACTGATGTTACGTCACCATTTATTATTTCTATTGAAACTTCTCTGGTCGTTTCGTTCCTTTTGATGAATAAAACTGCCAACCTATATATCAATAAAGCTATCACAAGAGTGTTTTTGGATGTAAAGAACATATTTGTGTAACTGAGAACATTGTATTTGAAGATTAATACCAATCGTAATACCAAGAACGGTAAATCTTGCAGAATAATTGATATCACAATTCCGAAGATATCCGCATGACAACATCCAGGATTACTTCCCATCGTGATATTTGTCAAATATAATGTCGATTGATCACGTCTGGCACGAGCGGCCGTGAGAACTAGCGAGAATTGGACCAGGCTAAGCGACCAAATTCCGAGAATTATTAGGATGAGTATTTTATGGTTACGAACCTGAAAAATAATAGATAAAGACTGATCTAGATTTACCTATCTTTGTTAAATATTATTTCTATCATTATAATGAGCGACATCGCTAGCTTTTTTCTCTATTACCTCCCTTAGATTTGTCACGAAATGTTTATCCTTCCCTTTAGCTGGAATCGTTTGTTTCTACTGTTGTTCTCTAACCAGGTGGTAAGATAAATGTGATTTTACTGGTGTTACTATTATCTCCCTTGGCAAATACAGTCCGATTTAGCCTAAAATGTAAATAGGTCCTTTTAGTTGGAATCCTTTGTTTTTACTGTTGTTCCATAATCAGATGTTGCGGTATGATAGATGTGATTTTATCAAAATCGTGTTGATTAATAGATAACAAAGTCTTACAAATAAGTATCCATTGCATATACTGTAGGAAATCTGTCGGGATATAGTACCGTCTACATACGTTATGTCGAATTCCATCGGACCGAACAAAATGCTTCGACATAACCTAAGTTTGACTTAACGAACTTAAATATAAACAGATCCAGTTATATGTAAAATGATAGTGTCTGAAACGGGACTATGGTCCGACTTCAAGATAACCGGAGAATTCGACTAATTTAATAATCATAAGATGATCAAGTAGATGGAAATTGCTAGCATGTGGTGTAAAGGAAATAACGATAAAAACAGAGGAAAACACTTAATAGGACCAATCTACTTTTAGGGAGTATTCAGGGGCAGTTATTGACCAATGTCTCTCAGTGATAACCCATTGGCTAGCATCAGATGAGAAAGTGGATGACAATTGATGGCATGTTTTGCAAAGGAAACAACGATAAAAACAGAGGAAACAACTTAAGAGGACCTCTCTACTTTCAGGGAATATTCATGAACGATGTCTCTCAATACAAATAGTGCGTATTCATTGTCATGGGTATAATTGGAACCAAACATTGTACCCACACCTGAGTTGAAAAAAACAACGTTGGTGTAGCAAACATCTTACACAATGATAATATACAAAAATATCTGCCTGTGGCTATTGCCGTAACTTGGTCCACCTCCGTGGTTGAGTGATTAAGGTAGCTGACTTGTATACCACTGAAACCTATAATCACTGATGGTCACGTGTTCGAGCCACGCTTAGACAGTGCCTCTTTGCCTACATCAGGGCTGTCAACACTGACAACATAGTCCTATTATCATTACACCCACATATCATGCTTATGTAGCATAAGTGACCAGTCGCCAACTGCCATATCGCTCCGCACCAAAGAACATGTGATCCTGTAAAGCGAAACCTCCGACAAACAAATGCAATATTACGTCTGTGATATATAGAACGTCCGCCTCCGTGGTCGAGTGGTTAAGGTCACTGACTTGTATACGACTGTAAAATATCAATACAGATGGTCACGGGTTCGAGCCCCTCTCAGGCTGTGCTTCATTTATATGAAACAGTTGGCAGTTTCTTACTGTAGGTGCTTTACACCGTGCACGCAAAAGAACCAGAGGAGATTGGTTAACCGCTGGAGCCTGTGCAGGAAAGGTGTTGTTAGGTAAACTGCCCGACGCCCAAATGGGTAACCGGTAAACTTAAATTTAAAAATAAGAAGAAGAAAAGCCGTCACTAAGTGTTCGTGTATATGGTAGTTACCTCTCGTTCCTTGAATGATTCAAAGAATTCCACAATATCCGCCGCCGTTCCTATGTAGACCAGCAAGAGCTGTGAGAGCTGGTCGTGCGTTAACCGGCCCTTCGGCAGCAACCATCTGCCCAGAATGAGGATCAACAGCAACAGCTGTTCCAGCATTCGGATCCATTGGTCGGCCGTAAACTTGATAGGGATACGAACTTCGAATTTCACCTGCGAATACAACACTCACCCTGTACATCAGTTACATCTTTATAATAATCTTAAAATCTACTAGCAATGCTTAGTGGTTCGAACTCGAATTTCACCTGCGAATACAACACTCACCCTGTACACCAGTTACATCTTTATAATAATCTTGTAATCTACTAGCAATGCTTAGTGGTTCGAACTCGTGACCCATCGATCCAGAGAAACATGTCATAAATAAAATAGCTCAAATTCAAAAATGGTATTGACCTGCATGAAGTATCATTGTACGTTTATTCAACTTTATTGTATTACTAATATATTTTATGAAGGCGTCGCCCCGATTAACAATGTGCACCACCTCCATAAGTGTATTAGTCATTGTTGTTGCCGGAAATACAGCAGACGCCACAATTCCAGAAATATCTTTTTGACCTCGTTTGAAAGATTGTTAATATTATTAGTGTCAGACGGGGGATCGAACCTGCTATCCATGGTCCGCCTGCTGTTGCTATGTTAGCTTATATGTTAGGTGTAGCCAGATACAATACCACCGGCGCCTCTGTAATATGAGACGGATCTGTAGTACAGTGGTAACACGCTGGACTGGTAATCCAGGGATCGCAAGTTCGATACCCCCGTCTGACCCTAATAAAATTAACAACCTTTCAGGTGTGACTTTAAACCGGAGTCTCGTGTCGGTGCTTTACATCGTACACGTAAAAGAACCAGAGAAGACTCTGGAATAGGTCTCTGTCTGTATCATTGCACTATCCTCCAAACAATCTAAAATGACTAATCTCTTCAGGAGGCGTCGCTCATATGGGCAACCGGTAGCGACGATAAATAAACGTAAAACACACACTGTAGTATGATATGGACATACAGACTAATACACTTGCTTAGAACGTCCTGTCCGGTGGACAACGTCACGCGACCGGGGCATGTCGTCATGTCCCGACCTGAATACCCGGATGAGGCGAAATAATCTCGCCTATTGTGTAGATAGCTCTCAACACGTCCCGACATCTCAAGAGCACTGTACACAGAGACGTTGTTCTTGTATGCAGTGGTTATGGAATGATAATGGACTACTCACCATATTAGTGACAGTGTAATTTCCGGGAGTAAATGAAACAGCCGTACAGAAATAAATCAACATTATCGATAGCTGTCTTAGAATGACATGCAACACTATAGACAGTCATTGTAGCCGTGGATCACATATCTGGAAATGAAATGAGGTGTCTGCCTACTAGACCAAGAGTGCACAGTGTGTGTTTTACGTTTATTTATCGTCGCTACCGGTTGCCCATATGAGCGACGCCTCCTGAAGAGATTAGTCAATGTTAGATTTTGGAGGATAGTGCATGATACAGACAGAGACCCATTCCAGAGTCTCCTCTGGTTCTTTTACGTGCACGGTGTAAAGCACCGACACGAGACCTCGGTTTAACGTCCCATCTGAAATACGTTTAATTTTATTAGGGTCAGACGGGGGATCGAATCTGCGATCCCTGGATTAGAGTGCACAGTTCTCCACTTCTCAGTTATGTATCTTATTTTAAAGGCCATATGACGCGTTTATTTAGAATGTTCTGCGGATAATTAGAAACCAAGTTTATGTTCTAATCTGTCCATTTGCCGCATAGTAATTCACCTAAATTGTAAACATCATCTTGAATAAAAAATATATAAAAGTATAAATTATATTAACTTTACAACGAATGCGAAATAAGCCTTAGCAACTAATAGTAATCACTCACGCTGGCTGATGAAAGTGTATATGTGGTATTTCCTGTGAGAGAAAACAGGAGTGTTCTGAGAAATCCCACATATCCGATATGTCGACCACCATGCAATCTAACATACTTCCCGGTCTGGAGGATCGAACACGGATTGCTTTGTGGTTAGACGCGAGTGTGTTAACCACGGCACCAATCGGATAGCTGCCCTTATGTGAACGTACAATATGTAGATTACCTCCCTTTATGAATATTTATTGTAAATGGTGGTTTAGTAAAAGCAACATTAGGATAAATTTGCATAATACTAATACTTTTATTTTTCTATTTAAAGCGACATTATATGCTAAGGAGTAAGCGTATTATAAATTTTCAAATTTTACGTACAAGTAGCAAAACTACCACACGGTCGTCCATTATAATTTGAATAATTATTTTCAGTCAATATAAAGTTTATTTGTTTGCAATATAGCTTAAAGTAACGCATTGCACTATATCTGCAACCAGAACACACATCTAAGAGAATCGTCTCAACATCCGGTTATGCGCCTCGTGTATTAGCATAATTATATTCTTTAAATATTTGGTACATTTTACCCCAAAATACCATCTTTTATTTCAGGCTCGTTCGATCCCCCGTCTGACCCTAATAGAATTAAAAGTCTTTCAGATGGGACTTTAAACCGGAGTCTGGTGTCGGTGCTGTACACCGTGCACGTAAAAGAACCAGAGGAGACTCTGGAATGGGTATCTCTCTGTATCATTGCACTATCCTGCAGCAATCTAATATGACTAATCTCTTCAGGAGGCGTCGCTCACATGGGAAACCGGTAGCGACGATAAATAAACGTAAAACACACGAACTCATCTCTTCAGATCCGTTCATTCAGATCAGTTTAGAACACATACCATGCACGTTTAATATAAAGTGCTCATAATTTTACAATGAGATTTGCCAAGAATAAGTAGGATGCATAATACCTATTGAACATTTAAAGAATGAACCCGATCATAAATGAGTAATTAGGAATTATGGTTGAAGAAACGTTCAAGTAGTGTAGTTTCCAGGCTGGCAACATCTGTATGCCAATGTAGAGTTCCCAAATACCTAGTTTAGTTTATACAAATGTATTTTAGCTCGATTGCGAAACAAGTTCTTACAACTTATATTAATCACTCTCGAGACCTCATTCCTGATGGAATCCATCGCCACGAGGGAGAGAGAAGAGGCAACGTGGAAATTAAATGCCTTTCCTAAGGACACAATCGTAACGGCTCCAGCGGGGCTCGAACTCCAGACCTTTCGCATCTGAAGCGAACCCAAATACCTCTTTTCAGCTATTATATATATTTACCACTTTGCTTGTAATCCGTTTAATACAGCCATTACATATTTTCGTATTTTTGTGTTACACTTGTAATACAGACTGTGAGAATTCTGAATGGCCACGGCATGATATCTTCTTTTACACATTCGACATAATTTAAGGCTGTCCGATTAGTGCAGTGGTTAGCGCGCTCGCTTCTCACCAATGCAACCCGGGTTCGATCCTCGGACCGGAAAGTATGTGAGATGGTACGGTGGTCGCCAGATCGGACAGGTGGGTTTTCTCTGGGTACGCCGGTTTCCTCCCACACGAATGATCACATTTACGCCTTCATCCGAGGCAACGAGAGTGATTAATATAAGTGGTTAAAACTTGCTTCGCAATCGTTGTAGAATAAATAAAGTTTAAAACTTAATTTAAATCCATAAAAATGGAAATATGACAGTTCTCTGCAAACGTGCTTGGAAAAAAACACACACACTTGTATTTCTTTTAATGCTCAAATTTAATAGATATATATATTTCTTTATTTATAGAGGGTGACCTAATTAGTTCTGAACTAATCTTCCTTAGGGCCCTCTTAAATTTCTTAACACTATAGCATTAATGCACATACACAATAATTATAACCAAAGTACACAGTTACGCCATGCAATATACATGTATAGCACTATAGCATTAATGTACATACACAATAATTATAACCAAAGTACACAGTTACGCCATGCAATATACATGTATAGCAATATAGCATTAATGCACATACACAATAATTATAACCAACGTACACAATTACGCCATGCAATATACATGTATAACAATATAGCATTAATGCACATACACAATAATTATAACCAAAGTACACAGTTACGCCATGCAATATACGTGTATAGCAATATAGCAGTAATGCACATACACACTAATTATAACCAAAGTACACAGTTACGCCATGCATTATACATGTATAACAATATAGCATTAATGTACATACACAATAATTATAACCAAAGTACACAGTTACGCCATGCAATATACATGTATAACACTATAGCATTAATGCACATACACAATAATTATAACCAAAGTACACAGTTACGCCATGCAATATACATGTATACTGGTGTACAATGTAACTTAAATAAATCAGGTAATGTTATCGAAATACAAAACGACATTGGAATATTGAATGACAATCATTATAATTTTATATATAACTTTCTGGTGTCTACAGCTTAAAATGTTGTTGTATCCATACTTTACATTTTGTCTTAAACATATTTAAAGATATGGACGTCTGAATTTCCAATGGTAGACAATGGACCAGAGTATTCTAAAGATTTCTTGTACATTTCACATCTAGGTCTTGGAATATAGATATCAATATTTGAAGCATATCTATTGTCTATGTCACTGTTCCAAACGTTTATAAACCTGAGACTAGCCTGGGTTCCAGTCTGCCGATGTTTCAATAATTTACTTCTGGCAAAATGACATTATCAGAAACTCAATACGGCCCAATTAATCGTCTCGGTATTACAATATTTAGAGGTTATTAAACCGCGGAGGTGGGCCATTTGTGGATATTGGGCCAATATCTCCATAGGGTGCGCCAATATCCACACATGGCCCACCGCAGCCGTTTAATAACTTCTTTATTGCATACATAGCCGTATGTTTTTTCTGCTGTTATTTGCTTATTTCGCTCAGCCATTTTACCGTCAAGAGACAACAATTTGTCAGACAACGACTTTAGTGTTGCTTCGGCGGCCATGTTTACACAATGTAGTTACTATGTTGTTGCTACCTGTGACACGTGCTCGTGATTCGTTCTCGGCGCGTGCCGGGCCAATATCGAATATTGGCCCGGCACGCGCGGGTCAATATCGGATATTGGCCCGGCAGAGCCGAAAATCGAAATATATTGCCCGCGTCGACCAGATATTTTGCTTTTCTACCATTAAATGTGTTACTATTTATAGTAACGTATGCAATAAATATTTATATGACTGACCAGGCAAATATATATCAAACGCCCCTGTTCACAGGCTAGGTAACACGATGCCTCGATATATGACATTGTTCCACTTCTGTAAACCTGAGACTACATAACATTATTGCATACGTTACTATAAATAGTAACAAATTTAATGGTAGAAAAGCAAAATATCTGGTCGACGCGGGTAATATATTTCGATTTTCGGCTCTGCTGGGCCAATATCGGATATTGGCACGCGCCGAGAACGAATCACGAGCACGTGTCACAGGTAGCAACAACATAGTAACTACATTGTGTAAACATGGGCCGCCTGGTGCCGTTATGGTATGCAATAAAGAAGTTATTAAACGGCTGCGGTGGGCCATTTGTGGATATTGGCGCACCTATCCGATATTGGCCCTCGGGCCAATATCTCCATAGGGTGCGCCAATATCCACAAATGGCCCACCTCCGCGGTTTAATAACCTCTAAATATTGTGCTTCATATCATCCTAATTTTATGTATTATGCTGCTGTCTGCTGTTTTTAAGTTGCACTATAACAACACAAGGAAAACGTTTTATGAAAGCTACTTTTAGCTTCCTACTTGATCCTTTGTATCTATGTATTATGTATGTTGTTGTGTGTGTTATTATGTGTAACTATTGTATTGTATTTGCTTTAAACGTCTTATATATGTTTTACGCAATAAACCCCACTGGAGCCGTTACGATTGTGCCCTTAGGCAAGGCATTTAAATTCCACGTTGCCCCTTCTCTCTCCCTCGTGGCGATGGATTCCACCAGGATTGAGGTCTCGAGAGTGATTTATAAAAGTTGAAATAACTTGTTTCGCAATCGAGCTAAAATAAATTTGTATAAACTAAACGCAATAAACTATTGTTGTTGTTTTTGTTGTGTTGTTGTTGTTGTTGTTGTCGTCGTCGTCGTCGTCGTCGTCGTCGTTGTCGTTGTCGTTGTCGTTGTTGTTGTTGTTGTTGTTATACGTGATTTGTGTTCTGCGATAAATAGTGTTTAAACCCATTGTTGTATTGTTGCATTGGTCATTTTCGATATTACGCCAAGTTATTAAAATTGCCATATATACCTGGCCCCGAGGTTATAAAACTTTTCTCAGATCTCACAACTCAGTCTCAATCGTCTAATTGGTTCAGTAACACTCAGAGAATCAACCAATCAGATCACTTGAGCTTGAGTTTGAGATCTGATAAAAGTTTTATAACCTCGAGTCCAGGCCAGTGGTACCAATTCACAGACGGATCTGTAGTCCAGTGGTAACACGCTGGACTGGTAATCCAGGGATCGCAGGTTCGATCCCCCGTCTGACCCTAATAAAATTAACAGTCTTTCAGATGGGACATTAAACCGAGGTCTCGTGTCGGTGGTTTACACCGTGCACGTAAAAGAACCAGAGGAGACTCTGGAATTGGTCTCTGTCTGTATCATGCACTATCCTCCAACATCTAAAATGACTAATCTCTTCAGGAGGCGACGCTCATATGGGCAACCGGTAGCGACGATAAATAAACGTAAAAAACACAGTGGTACCAACATTTAGTACGCAGTGGAAAGAAATACCCTAAGCGTTTAGCTTTCAGTGCATTCCACATAATATAAATGTCGATATAAATGTATGTTTCTGTATATTTCTCAATGTAAATTACATGTATCCTGATACATAAATATGTTTAAACAAATTGTTGTAAATAATCATTTAGCCTATGCAAATATATTTTTGCTCGATGGATGCGCGTTCGCTTCAGGTGCGAAAGGCCCGGAGTTCGAGCCCCGCTGGAGCCGTTAGGCAAGGCATTTAATTTCCACGTTGCCTCTTCTCTCTCCCTCGTGGCGATCGATTCAATCAGGAATGAGGTCTCGAGAGCGATTAATATAAGTTGCAATAACTTGTTTCGTAATCGAGCTAAAATAAACTTGTATATAAGTATGATAGAATGATGACAACGAAAGTCATTGGAGAGAATTACTTCTAAATCGAGCGGCGGTGTGTCCGGATTTTGTGAAAAGCTCTTCACAAAGGAGGGTATCAAAATGGCTGCACCCACAGCCCCGAAAATCAAAATGACTGTACTGTGCACATAACACCGCAACGATAGTTAGTTCGTTTAATAATTTTTTTTTTACAAAGAAACAGTTATCTAGTGTTTTATGAATTCCTTCTCAATTTACACATACCAGTAGCGTATACATTCACTAATACGTGACTGTAGCAAAATAACAATCGTCTCTTCTGCTCGAAATACGGAAGAGAAAGAATTAATTCTGAGAAGAGAAATGCTCAAACCGAACAACCAGCATTACCTCTAAGACTTACTTCCGAAACTCGTGTATAAGCGAGAATTAAAGTGCTTGATAAATTGTATTATTTCATAGAGCGTCTGTAAGTTGTGATCAACAGGATGTCATGAACATGTCCAAACGGTGACATCGTAATTTATATCAACTGTGCGAAGTGGTCGTTCTATGAAACATTACGATAATTAGTTTTATGTTCTCTTTCATGCATATTTTGGATACACACGTCTCGTGCATGTTATCTATATGTGGCAACATAAACCTGAGCGGGCTTATTCGTTTTCTAAAATATTCTTATATTATGTTTTACACAATTCATTTGCCCTCTCCCTGATTCTAGAAGTATCTACTGCACTATAAAATGATGGTATGCTTAATCTTATCAGGTAAGTGCATTCCGAAATTTAGTTTATTGTCTTTGATACTATCTATGTAATATTCGCAGTTGAATGTGCATTAAACGTTACACTTATATTATGAGTCTAGTCTACAGGCAGGAGAATAATAATAACACACCATGTCTGCATGCATATAACGTTCGTGTTTCTTGGGGGGGGGGGGTAAGCATTAACACGTTAAACCACCGATCATTTCTAATGCTTTTCCTGACGGTTATATGTAGCCTGGGAACAGGCGTCGATATAGTTTGCCTGATCAGTCAAATAAATATATTTTAACACCGAGACTATTAATTGGGCTGTATTGAGTTTCTGATCAGGTCATTTTGCCAGAAGAAAAAAAGTGAAAATCGACAGACTGGCACCCAGGCTAGGTTATATGTAGCATCATTTTAATGTGTGGTGCCCAATTCCCGCCGATATGACTGCAGTCAAGGCTGTCTTAAGCAGCGCGCCAAGGGTACCACGCGGTAATTCATATAATTGATAGTGGTTTTCCCAGGTAGTGCCTATTTCATATCAGCACATTATGTATATGCCATGTTTATTTATTATAAATGTTACATATACTAGAGGACATAGAAAACGCACACCTACATTATATGATTATTATTACATGAAAACGAAATACGAATGATTCCATCAAAGATATATCACATCTTTATTACAAAACACAAATTGAACAAGTAAAAATATTCCAAAATGTTTAATACTTTGTATTTATACGAGGGATGTTCAAAACGTTCGCAGAAAGTGCTTATAAAAATCTTTTTCATGTGAAAACACACTTATCCGAAGTGTGCGTTTTCTATGTCCTCTATGATAGTATGCTACTCGTGTACTTAATATCATCAAAGTAGATATTCCGTTGATTTCCGTATCACGTGCACCTGTTATATTCGTTAGTTTCCACTGTACAATATAACAGGTGCACGTGATATTCGTTCGTTTCCGCTGTACAGCTGTATGTTCTTAGAACAATGTACCACAGGGTGCTAGAGAGAAGTTAGGCATAGTTATGGAGCATGCGCAATGTACTTACCCCAAGTAGTGAACCAACATAAGCACTGAGGTCCTCCTGTAGTTCCGGCGGCAACACTGGTATATATGTCGTATGGTTGAGAGTTCGGGCAAATCGCAAGGCACGTTCGAGATATCTGGTACGTTTGTCATACTCGTGCAACTCGAGAAACCAGATGGCCGGAACAGATGTTATCAAATAAATAAATACACTTGGGCAAAACCTGTAATCATAACACAGACTACATGTATAACTAGTAACAATTCAGCATGCGAATATTTATAAGGAATAATTTATTGTTGAACACAAATAACGGTTGTGTAATGGTAAATCTCGTCCACTCATTCGTTCGTCCGTCAGTTCGTTCGTCGGTCCGTTTATATGTTCGTTCTGTGGTACATTCCTTCCTTCATTCGGTGATTCATTGAGTCACTGAATCATCTCTTTAATTCCTTACAGTAAGAAGCTGTCGAGTCTGACGTACAGTTCCGAGGGGCACCGGAGATCTTCATTAACCAATAACAGCTGAAGAATCATCACGTGACCTACACTGTCAGTGCGACGCTAAAGCAATATGCAAATGAAGCAATTGGCAGATGAAACCCCAAACTCCTGTGGTTAAAGATGCAATTCGTATCTACGTTCAGTATATAAAACACTGCCAATGTCAAGTTTACTCTGAAAACCACACTGGGAACAATATATTTTATTATTACCTAATGCTCTATATAACTTGTAATTCGTTATTTTTGCCTGTTTCATTGCATTTTTTATTCTTCGCTCAGGTCTGGGCAACGGTTCGAACTGTTGACCGGGCAATAGTTTGAACTGTTTCATACTAGACTTTTGAACCAATCATACTCTGAGTACGGCCTCGGGCAACAGTTCGAAAGTCTTCCCTGATACCTCCGGACAATAGTTTTGACTGTTCCCCAAACACCCATGAAATAACTGTATACTGCTATTATTTTTAAACGGCAAAACCTTTTGACAATTTACAACATTTCTAGTTATTTGACACCTAGCACGTCCTTCTGCCATAACAGTCAATGTGCAATTACAATTTTAGACTTACCTCGTATTAAAACACTGGAGCTTGAAACAGTAACCTCGTATTAGAGCATCGGAGCTAGAAACAGTAACCTCGTATTAAAGCATCGGAGCTTGAAACAGTAACCTCGTATTAAAACACCGGAGCTTGAAACAGTAACCTCGTATTAAAACACCGCCGGAGCTTGAAACAGTAACCTCGTACTAAAACATCGGAGCTTGAAACAGTAACCTCGTATTAAAACACCGGAGCTAGAAACAGTAACCTCGTATTAAAACACCGGAGCTTGAAACAGTAACCTCGTATTAAAACACCGGAGCTTGAAACAGTAACCTCGTATTAAAACACCGGAGCTTGAAACAGTAACCTCGTATTAAAACACCGGAGCTTGAAACAGTAACCTCGTATTAAAACACCGGAAATTGAAACAGTAACCTCGTATTAAAACACCGGAGCTTGAAACAGTAACCTCGTATTAAAACACCGGAGATTGAAACAGTAACCTCGTATTAATGCACCGGAGCTTGAAATAGTAACCTCGTATTAAAACACCGGAGCTTGAAACAGTAACCTCGTATTAATACACCGGAGCTTGAAACAGTAACCTCGTATTAAAACAATGGAGCTTGAAACAGTAACCTCGTATTAAAACACCGGAAATTGAAACAGTAACCTCGTATTAAAACACCGGAGATTGAAACAGTAACCTCGTATTAATGCACCGGAGCTTGAAATAGTAACCTCGTATTAAAACACCGGAGCTTGAAACAGTAACCTCGTATTAATACACCGGAGCTTGAAACAGTAACCTCGTATTAAAACACCGGAGCTTGAAACAGTAACCTCGTATTAAAACACCGGAAATTGAAACAGTAACCTCGTATTAAAACACCTGAGCTTGAAACAGTAACCTCGTATTAAAACACCGGAGCTTGAAACGGTAACCTCGTATTAAAACACCGGAAATTGAAACAGTAACCTCGTATTAAAACACCGGTGCTTGAAACAGTAACCTCGTATTAAAACACCGGAGATTGAAACAGTAACCTCGTATTAATGCACCGGAGCTTGAAATAGTAACCTCGTATTAAAACACCGGAGCTTGAAACAGTAACCTCGTATTAAAACACCGGAGCTTGAAACAGTAACCTCGTATTAATACACCGGAGCTTGAAATAGTAACCTCGTATTAAAACACCGGAGCTTGAAACAGTAACCTCGTATTAAAACACCGGAGCTTGAAACAGTAACCTCGTATTAAAACACCGGAAATTGAAACAGTAACCTCGTATTAAAGCATCGGAGCTTGAAACAGTAACCTCGTATTAAAACACAGGAACTTGAAACAGTAACCTCGTATTAAAACATCGGAGCTTGAAACAGTAACCTCGTATTAAAACACCGGAGCTTGAAACAGTAACCTCGTATTAAAACACCGGAAATTGAAACAGTAACTTCGTATTAAAACACCGGAGCTTGAAACAGTAACCTCGTATTAAAACACCGGAGCTTGAAACAGTAACCTCGTATTAAAGCACCGGAAATTGAAACAGTAACCTCGTATTAAAACACCGGAGCTTGAAACAGTAGTCACGAATGTTTTTATATGTTTTTTGGGTTTAAAGTCGTACCAATTTCAGCTTAGGTCATACGGCAATTATCCAACTAGTATTGGCTGCTCCGTGCAGTATTACAGGCACAGACGGGTATAACCACAACCACAAGCCAACACGATAGCTTCCTCACATGAAATAATTCGTCAGCCCCAGTGTTGTTCGAACCTACAGCGGCGTGGGGCAAGCAACCACGGATGCCCATATGAAATACTTCCGTGCAGTATTACAGGCACAGACGGGTAGAACCACAACCACAAGCCAACACGATAGCTTCCTCACATGAAATAATTCGTCAGCCCCAGTGTGGTTCGAACCTACAGCGGCGTGGGCGGAGGCCCATATGAAATACTAGTCTTCCTCTAGTCGTGTGTGTGTTGACGTTTATTAATCGTCGTCATATGGTGCGACTAGTCATTTTTTAGTATCGGAGGATATTGTAATAATACAGACAGAGACCCACTAAATATGGAGTACGCACCATTCTAGGGGGGGGGGCATTTCCCCGCTATATGATCTCAGGTGACTATTGCATACTATGAACATCAGCTACAATCAATATCTGTTGGCATTTCAATCATGACTGCTTTCTTGTGAATGACCAATGTCTGTGTCCCAGTTTTTATTGCATTTTTCGCATTTATATAATTTTCATGAACTGTCAAAATGAATCTTACGCACGTGCGTACATGCGTAAGCCTAGCTACGCGCCTGACAGTTTACTCTTGATTATAACGAAAGACTGTTAATTTTATTAGGGTCAGACGAGGGATCGAACCTGCGATATGTTTTGTGTGTTTTACGTTTATTTATCGTCGCTACCGGTTGCCCATATGAGCGACGTCTCCTGAAGAGATTAGTTATTTTAGATTTTGGAGGATAGTGCATGATACAGACAGAGACCCATTCCAGAATCTCCGCTGGTTCGTTTACGTTCACGGTGTAAAGCACCGACACGAGACATCGGTTTAAAGTCCCACTGAAAGACAGGTAATATTATTAGTGTCAGACATGGGATCGAACCTGTGATCCACCAGTCCAACGTGTTAACCACTGGACTACTGTCCCTACTCTACCTCATATAGTTACAAATCACTTATATATGTATATTGGTTGTCACAGGCTAGATGTACTCTATTTTTATGGTGCCATATCGATACTACTTCAAGTTCTTGTTCCTGATTCATTTCAATGCTTGCACCTGAGACTAGTTTTAGAATAGAGGATTCTCTTTATGAATACAGTCAAACTTGTCTTAAGCAGCCAGCTAGGGAATCGCAAAAAGTTGCTGCTAGCACAGGTGGCTGCTTAATAGATGTCAACTGTATTATACAACAGCACATTGGGAATCTGGAAACTGGCTGCTTAATACAGGTTGCCTGCTTAATAGAGGTGACCACTAACACAGGTTTGACTGTAGACATGCAATACAGCGTAGTTTCAAATAATGTAAAATTAAAATTACATAGATAAAGGTAAAATATTTAAATTCACCATTTCCACTCCTTCCCTTGACGTTTCACTAGCGTCACCATTCCTTCTAAAAATAGAAGTCCAAGTGCACCTGCTAGATACCAGAACGAGGCTTCATTCGTGACGTCAGCAAGCCGCCATATTGACACTACGCCATGACAGGCAAACAGCAGGCGAACCGACAAGGCACGTGCAACTAACAAATGACCCATTAAGCATCACTCACCTAAACGATATGAATAATTAAGTTCACACACATTTATAGTTCGATTGGGAAACAAATTCGTAGAACATTATTTTCATCGCACCTGTCCGATCCACAGGCACCAGAAACAAAACAAAATTATTTTTTTTGGCCTATGGTCATATAGTAAGTAATACAAATTTTGTGTGTGTGTCTGGTGCCTGTGGTCCGATCTGGCTACCATCGTACTATATCTAATACTTCCCTGTCCGAGGATCGAACCCTGGTTTCAGACAGAAGTGAGCGCGCTAATCGGACAACCGATTGTGAATACAATCTCATGTTCCTGTGGTCTGAATCCAATTCACACACTGCTTGACCACAGGCATATGGAGTCAGGGTAGTTTCATCGATGTTTATGTATAGTGTGCAACGCCTCCTGAAGAGATTAGTCATTTTAGATTTTTGGAGGATAGTGCAATGATACAGAGAGAGAGAGAGAGAGAGAGAGAGAGAGAGAGAGAGAGACCCATTCCAGAGTCTCCTCTGGTTATTTTAAGTGCACGGTGTAAAGCACCGACATGAGACGAGACATCGGTTTAACATTTTTTTTTTTTTAGAAGACTTTGTTACTACTGGTCACGTATGCAATACGTATGGGTTTATGCACAGTTGGAATTTCAAACGCCCGCTAATCGTTAATCGCATATTTACCTGTTCATATTTGTTCAATAGTAATAGCACTTGCCCCTCGCGCTGTAGGTTCTAATCCCGCTGGGGTGTCGAATTAGTTCATGCTTGGAAGCTATCCAACTGGCTTGTGGAAGGTCGGTGGTTCTACCCGGTTACTCGGGCCACAGATAATGGTTGGTCTTCCTCATCCAATGAATCGCCATAAAACCGCAGCTGTTGTTGCGATATTAACCCCTTAACCATCCCTCCACCCTTCCTCCCTCCCTCCCATAAGAAAACAGCAACAGAGTAGTATCCAGAAATGGAAATGAAATTAAATGTTTGATCCAATAGTAGCTGGAGAATCGCCATACATCTGTGTGTGTTTTACGTTTATCTATCGTCGCTACCGGTTGCCCATATGAGCGCCGCCTCCTGAAGAGATTAGTCATTTTTAGATTTTTGGAGGATAGTGCAATGATACAGACAGCGACCCATTCCAGAGTCTCCTCTGGTTCTTTTACGTGCACGGTGTAAAGCACCGACACGAGACCTCGGCTTAACGTCCCATCGGAAAGACTGTTAATTTTATTAGGGTCAGACGGGGGGAGGGTCGAACCTGCTATCCCTGGATTAGCAATCAAGCGTGTTAGCCCTCCACCCTCCCTCCCTCCCTCCCTCCCATAAGAAAGTAGTTTCCAGAAATGGAAATAAAATTAAGTGTTTGCATTAGTAAAACGTATTTATAAACTATATACAAACCGTATTATTCTTCTCCGTTGTCAAAGCATATTATTCTGTAGCGTATGCCGGTTAACTAATCATAAATTGTATTTCCTTTTCCAGATATATCATTAACGACACTTTCGTTGTTTTGGCCAACATATATGACCATAACATCCAATCGGTTGGTTTTAATATTGCATTCTCTGTCAAATTACATCAGCTCTAGTAATATATGGCGCCAATATCAACGCAATTCTAAGAAACGTGCTCAGAAACGCAATACGATTTTTTTTATCGTACATCAATCACTTGAAACAAGACTTCTTAACGAATATTTTCCGATTCCGCCTTAATCCATATTTATTTAACTAAACATATCTGTAATCATGGCCGAGGAATGTCTGCCTGAAATATCCACATTTAACAGTATATTTCTTCCCGCCTAACAAACACCAACTGTATTGATTTGAAATACCCAATTGTTCCAAATAAACATTTCATACATTTCGAGTGTCTTACTTCCTCGATTGTGGATTGCTTCTTAGATTATTTTTTTTATTTATACAAATTTGTTTTAGCTCGATTGCGAAACAAGTTATTTCAACTTATATTAATCACTCTCGAGACCTCATTCCTGATGGAATCCATCGCCACGAGGGAGAGAGAAGAGGCAACGTGGAATTTAAATGCCTTGCCTAAGGGCACAATCGTAACGGCTCCAGCGGGGCTGGATTGTTGTTTATATTTAGATGTTGGCTTAACTTAGATTGTGTTCGAGTTTTACTTCTTAGATTTTGGCTTAACTTAGATTGTGTTCGATTTTTACTTCTTAGATTTTGGCTTAACTTAGATTGTGTCCGATTGTTGCTTCTTAGATTTTGGCTTAACTTAGATTGTGTTCTATTTTTACTTCTTAGATTTTGGCTTAACTTAGATTGTGTTCTATTTTTACTTCTTAGATTTTGGCTTAACTTAGATTGTGTTCGATTTTTACTGCTTAGATTTTGGCTTAACTTAGATTGTGTTCGATTTTTACTTCTTAGATTTTGGCTTAACTTAGATTGTGTCCGATTGTTGCTTCTTAGATTTTGGCTTACTTAGATTTGTCTTTTTTTACTTCTTAGATTTTGGCTTAACTTAGATTGTGTCCGATTGTTGCTTCTAGATTTTGGCTTAACTTAGATTGTGTTCTATTTTTACTGCTTAGATTTTGGCTTAACTTAGATTGTGTTCTATTTTTACTTCTTAGATTTTGGCTTAACTTAGATTGTGTTCTATTTTTACTTCTTAGATTTTGGCTTAACTTAGATTGGTTCGATTTTTACTTCTTAGATTTTGGCTTAACTTAGATTGTGTTCTATTTTTTACTTCTTAGATTTTGGCTTAACTTAGATTGTGTCCGATTGTTGCTTCTTAGATTTTGGCTTAACTTAGATTGTGTTCTATTTTTACTGCTTAGATTTTGGCTTAACTTAGATTGTGTTCTATTTTTACTTCTTAGATTTTGGCTTAACTTAGATTGTGTTCTATTTTTACTTCTTAGATTTTGGCTTAACTTAGATTGTGTTCGATTTTTACTTCTTAGATTTTGGCTTAACTTAGATTGTGTCCCGATTGTTGCTTCTTAGATTTTGGCTTAACTTAGATTGTGTCCGATTGTTGCTTCTTAGATTTTGGCTTAACTTAGATTGTGTCCGATTTTTACTTCTTAGATTTTGGCTTAACTTAGATTGTGTTCTATTTTTACTTCTTAGATTTTGGCTTAACTTAGATTGTGTTCTATTTTTACTTCTTAGATTTTGGCTTAACTTAGATTGTGTCCGATTGTTGCTTCTTAGATTTTGGCTTAACTTAGATTGTCTCCGATTTTTACTTCTTAGATTTTGGCTTAACTTAGATTGTGTTCGATTTTTACTTCTTAGATTTTGGCTTAACTTAGATTGTGTCCGATTGTTGCTTCTTAGATTTTGGCTTAACTTAGATTGTGTCCCGATTGTTGCTTCTTAGATTTTGGCTTAACTTAGATTGTGTCCCGATTGTTGCTTCTTAGATTTTGGCTTAACTTAGATTGTGTTCGATTTTTGCTTCTTAGATTTTGGCTTAACTTAGATTGTGTCCCGATTGTTGCTTCTTAGATTTTGGCTTAACTTAGATTGTTTCCGATTGTTGCTTCTTAGATTTTGGCTTAACTTAGATTGTCTCCGATTGTTGCTTCTTAGACTTTGGCTTAACTTAGATTGTCGCCGATTGCTACATTTTAGATTTTGGCTTAACTTAGATTGTCTCCGATTGTTGCTTCTTAGATATTGGCTTAACTTAGATTGTCTCCGATTGTTGCTTCTTAGACTTTGGCTTAACTTAGATTGTCTCCGATTGCTACATTTTAGATTTTGGCTTAACTTAGATTGTCTCCGATTGTTAATTCTTAGAATTTGGCTTAACTTAGATTACGTTCGATTGTTACTTCTTATATTTTGACTTAACTTAGTTAACTGAGTTACTTCTTATATTGCGGCTTAGTACTAGATTGTCTTACTTATATATTGTCGCTTGTTATAGATAGGGGGTGTGGTAAAGTCCAATCAACCGCTAAGGTCATATGGCGACTCTCCAAGCAAGCAGTATTTCAGGGCAAGGGATTTGAAGTCAATGACCGTTTCCAGATGACCATGGATGCCCTCTAGGATAATTGGTACATTGTGCATGCAACGGTAATACATTCCAGGAACAAGCTGTTATCAGTTCGTAGTCGCTGGAAATGTCACATGAGGACAATATATTTGGATGAAGTCAAGTACATTAACCCTACTTGATGACGAACTTGTATTATAATTGTATTATTGATAAAAAAGCGATTCCCAGAAGTGGATGACGTATACTTTGTATTGAACTATATAGGACATTGAAATTGAAAGCGTATTCCAAACTCGCTGACCAACGCGGAGACAATGGATCATTATGTATGTATGTGTGTATGTGTGTATGTGTGTGTGTGTGTGTGTTGTGTGTTGTGTGTTGTGTGTGTGTGTGTGTGTGTGTGTGTGTGTGTGTGTGTGTGTGTGTGTGTGTGTGTGTGGTGTGTGTGTGTGTGTGTTGTGTGTGTATGTGTTGTGTGTGTGTTGTGTGTTGTGTGGTGTGTGTGGTGTGTGGTGTGGTGTGGTGTGTGGTGTGTGTTGTGTGTGTGTGTTGTGTGTGTGTGTTGTGTGCGTGCGTGCGTGCGTGCGTGCGTGCGTGCGTGCGTGCGTGCGTGCGTGCGTGCGTGCGTGCGTGCGTGCGTGCGTGCGTGCGTGCGTGCGTGCGTGCGTGCGTGCGTGCGTGCGTGCGTACGTGCGTGCGTGCGTGCGTGCGTGCGTGCGTGCGTGCGTGCG
>CM026401.1:46701011-46726283 GCA_014843695.1 Archivesica marissinica | reverse complement strand
TAGATCTATTAATTCCTAGCTAGAACATGCATACAAGCTCACGTTTTATTTAAGTTAACATAGATAACATACCTTCATTCATACATAACTAAAGTTACTTCAGTTGCAAGCCTTTGCATATACGTTAACAATCATAATAATACTTCTATTATGTTGCTGTTTTCCTTAATGTGTACATAAAAGATAAGCGACCATTACAGTATGGATTACTGCCCAGGCGAAATGATGACCATGGTCACCACGGTCTGACCATGGTTTTTGATGGTTGAATCATCAAATACCATGGTGAAAACATGATCATGACCATGGTGAGAGAAGATCGACCATGGTTGACCATGGTGAGAGAAGATCGACCATGGTGAGAGAAGATTGGCTATGGTCAACCATGGTGAGACAAGATTGACCATGGTCGACAATGGTGACAAGACAATCAACAAATATGACCATGGTCTACCATGGTCAACCTTTTTCATTACCACTGTCAAAATTCACCACACCATGGTTGACCATTGTCGACTGTGATGAACACAGCACTTAAATCACTAACAACGTAAGTATTGCTACTATATTTGGTATTGCTGGACGCGTATTGTTAATGGCTGGAACGTGGGCACTATATTAAACTTAAGAAACTGCAGCTGTAATAATGATAGAGATTAATCGATTCGGCCCCGTGCTCGTACCGTAAACAAAAGACCACGTGATTATCAGTCTGGTTTTGATAAGGGACGTTTTGGCCGATTTCAGACGGTACTGTGTGCTTTTGAATAATGAAAATTATGTTTCGAAATCCGAGTGATTGGGAAATATTTCGGCAAGTTACATAGCAAATTCACTTACTTTTCTAATTTATTTGTTCGTTATTTGAGGGTCCATTGCCCCAGATTGACTTGTTATTAATTATGCCAAATACAGAGAAGACGAGTTGAAAAATACAAGTGACACGGTCAAGTCTATGTAAATCGAAAACGAAAGTAGATTGGTAAATACAGGAATGTTTACATCTTAGACGGTCAAATTGACAGGACCCCGCTGTATATATTGAAATGTATTGTTATCTAACGATTGTAAATATGCAACATATTAAAGGTCGGACTAGATCTTGTCTATCCCGTATTTTGTGTTGGGTCTGGATTTTACCCCCTAACAGTATTTTACCCATAGCCAGGGGAAGCAACTTTGTATCTCGGCAAATCTAACGATGTTTTTCATTGGTCAATCAAAGTAAAAAATACGCGTGTTAACCAATCACAGAGTTCGATAGAAAAACCTCAGCATCACGAAAGGCGCGTTTTTCACAGCAGCAGTCTCAACAACATGTCGAAAGAACTTTCAGGGAAATTTGCGGTTGTTCGTTGGCTGAACGACGACAATAGACTTTCTGTGCATAATCAGAAATACTTCATGGAACCGCAAATATAAACATACGTACCAGGAGACGAGGGTATTGCTTGCTACCCCGGTGTTCTTGGAAAATGGCAGTACAGAATTCTTGCCGTTGGTGGTAAGTACAAGCACAAATATGTGTGTGAATGATATAATGTTAAATTAAACAGGTCATTCTTTAAAATGATGCTTTGTGTATACATGTATCTTGTTATGTAACCTTCTTCAAATAAATTATTATTAGCATGTTATGTGCCCATGTTCGCTCGGGTGAGAGATATAGGGCCATCATCATCCTCTGTTTTCATAAAGCTATCTGTTTGTAATAATAATGCTCCTCAGCTTGCAATGATGTATTTCATATATACTTTTTTCAGTTGTGTTTCTATCCAAGACTTCAAAGCACTCAAGGATGACGTTCGCACACTCAAGGATGACGTTCGTCGGCTAAAGAGAAAACTCAACTCGGATCAGCTGCAGCACCCCGAAACCAAGAAAAGTATGTCTTCAACTACCTTGACACCAAGAAAATTAGGGACACAAATAACTCTCAACTCAAGTGCACAGACAGCAGAAAAGTCAGTGACGCCTAGGAAGTTGACTCCAAGAACGTCGCCAAGGAAGTTAACTCCAAGAAAGTCATCACCAACACCTAGCCCTCCAAGAGAGGTAACGACGCCACCCCATGGAATGTTATATAACAGTCTCACTAGGTCTCAACTGGTAGATGCTATATCGCATACTGATGGACTGTATACAGCTGTAAAAATTTTAATGTTGATGCTCTTCCCTGAAAGCTACATTCTATCACATTCTATCACAGGAAAACCAAGTAACAGTAAAGTTGAGGCAAAGCCTCCGTTTGACACAAGGCTGTACAACATACTACTTACAATTATTAAAGAAAAATATGGGTCGTCGGCAAAAGAAATAACAGCAAAAGTTCATTCTGTACAAAAGGGGTGCAAAAAAAGAGTAAAACTACCCCACGTCCCTAGATGGCAAGCTATTCTATAAATATAGGATCTTACATAAGTGTTCATTTATTATTGAAATTATTAAACTAGTCTTCTAAAAACCATAAAAACGAGCCTCTGGCGATTTATTATTGAAATTATTAAACCCGTCTTCTAAAAACCATAAAAACGAGCCTCTGGCGATTTATTATTGAAATTATTAAACTCGTCTTCTAAAAACCATAAAAACGAGCCTCTGGAGAGTTTTTATGGTTTTTAGAAGATGAGTTTAATAATTTCAATAATAAATGAACACGAATGTAAGATTCTATATATAACATAAGTAGTTAAGTATGGCACTTTGGGGGATTTTTTAACAATTTATAGGCCGTCCATAGTGCCATAAAGAAAATCCCCCATAGTGCCTACACTAGTGACTACTAAAATAACATATCGCGTAATAATTTTTCAATATTTTATTTACTAATAATTAACTAATAACTAAAACATTAGCAACATACATGTTTATCATAAGTTTTTGATCAAAAGTGTGTTTAACTAACTTAACTAATAACTAAAAAACATTAGTAATATACATGTTATTTTTAAAATGTTTTGTCACATATACAACATTGGTTATTTTTATAATTAACATAAACAGTATCTAATTTCCTCATCATTTTACTGTGTTCATATAATTTTCCATAATGTTTATCAAACCAAGTTTTAACAATAATGTCGTTTTTATACAAATATTCATTATTTGTATAGAACATATTGTTTAGTATTTGTTTTAAATCAATACCTTTAGCTAAAATATCAAGTACAAATAAACAAAACACACCACACATAACACTATATGTGCTTTGAATTCTAATATAATTTTTAGTCCATGTTTTGCAATTATTGTTCATAAAGTTCACAATTTCCTCTTTTATATGTTGTGTATTGCCTCAATATACTTTCTATATCCATTTCTTTCCCTAAATATTGTTGCGCATGTGAAAAAAGCATACCATAATAATCATCACATCGTTCCCCCATCTAAAATTAGAATATGTTCTGGGGTTAATGTTGTTAAGTCAACATCTCCTACTTTTCTGATTATTTCATCATTTACCATTTCTATATAAAGATCTGTATCTAAACCTAACTGTACTTTAGAATATTGTAACCCAAATGATGTATCAACCCTATGATGTGAATACATATTGCTATTATTCATGATTGATGTCAATATCATAAGTAGCAAAATGATAGTGTTCTATGGTTGTTCTAACTTATATAGCTTATTTACTCTTGGTATATATTAATAGAACACTGTATTAATAGTTCCATGAATATAATCTATTTAAATGTCTATATAATAAGACATGAAGTACATTTATAGTACCTGTATTATCTGGTATATTGTGAGCACATTTTGATATAAGATAATCATTATACATTGAAATCCATTTGTCATATCCCATACCTAATGTATTATACATATATTCTATATCATCCATTGTAACAATATCTAATTTTCGTTTTGTTAAATAATTTACTAACAAACTCTCTATATCCATTTTAACCCCTAAATACAATTTTGCATTTGTATGCGCTAAACCATAATAATGTATAACCAATCTATGTTTAGACACAATGTAATTATCATACATTGAAATCCATTTGTCATATCCCATACCTAATGTATTATACATATATTCTATATCATCCATTTCAACAATATCTAATCTTCTTTTCGCTAAAAAATGTGATAATATACTTTCTATATCCATTTCCTTTCCTAAATAGACTTGTGCATTCCCCATCTAAAATTAGAATATAATTATTCTGGTTGTATTGTTGTTAAGTCAACATCTGAACCTACATTTCTGATTATTTCCTCATTTATCATTTCTATAAATACATCTGTTCTTATTCTCCAGTAGTACACAATTTTAAATCTTGTTAAAAGTCACTGTACATGTAGGCGCTATGACGTAATACAGCTCGTTGCCCATAGCAGCGAGTGATCGTCCACTCTACATGTAGATGTGTTATTTTGCCCATGTTCATTGCCATATGCTTTGTACTAATTCATTAAATCAAATCTATGTCTTTGAATTGTGTTGGATATTCGATATACAGGATACTATATACAGGATACATCCATACATGGATATTCCATAAGGATCCTTCCATTTAACAGGATACTTCTATACAGGATAATTGTGTACGCGTGTACAACTGTATTTTTAATAAAATAAATTAAAAAATTAATATAAATAAAATAATTTTTTTAATAAAATAAATAAAAAAATTAATAAATAAAATTTAATAAATAAATAAATAAAATCAAATTAAAAAATTTAATAAATAAATAAAAAATTTAATATTAAAATAAAATAAAAATTTTAATAAAAATAAAATAATTTTTTTCACATTTACAACATTGGTTATTTTTATAATTAACATAAACAGTATCTAATTTCCTCAAAAATAACATAACACGTAATATTTTTCAATCTTATTTACTAATAACTAACTTAACTAAACAAACAGTAACATACATGTTATTTTTAAAATGTTTTTTCACATTTACATAGTTGGTATCGTGTGGCTATAAATATACTATCGTTATATGGTATAAACCCTAAATTAATGTTAGCCTATGGTTATTATATTACAAACAACGAACAGACAAGTAGGGTGTTATTGAATGATAATACAGAATATATGTTAACTGAAGGTTCTGGAAGGTTGATGAGCGGTGCTTATTGTCAAGGGAAGAAGGTTCCCCCCGGAACATATTGCCCCACATGTCGTGGAAAACATTGTAGCGAATAGTTTTTAAAACTATATATCAACGGTCCTTTTCAGGGCCCATAATAAAATGAAATAAAAACCTCTTGGATTTTGTCAAAACTATTTTATTATAATACAATCACAACATCAAAATATAAAATTGAAATAAAACACAATACATGTAGCTCTATATTATGATTATTCAAAGAGTCTTAAACTAATGACTATTTAAGAACAGATATAGAATCAAGAGATGATATTTCGAATTATACTAAACAACAATTATTTGATCTAATCAACGAAAGATTAGAAGACTTGGAAGATCTTACTAGTACATTATGGAAGTTTGAAATAAGAAATGTAACATTTGACGATCTAAACAATATATTAATTGCAAGTAAGAATAGAAGTGATTGTTATATGTGTATTTCACAATATTTACAAACAAGATTCACCCTTGGATATTCGTGTAAACCCTATACTGTACCTATAGTATGAGGGTTTATATTATTAAACCACCGTGTAGGTAAATATACAATTAAACAAATCATTAAGAAAGGTGATGTGAACAAGGTAGATATGGATATACCTATAAATACATTATATGATGATTTACAAATATATTGCAATGTAATATTACAGTCCGACAGTCCTGATATTGCTCCTGAACTAGTAGCTATAATCAACAATAATTAAAGAAGATGTCAAAGATATGGTCGAAATCATATATCTCATTATATTATATTATATTCTTGAATATAATTTATATACAGAAGCTTTGTATCAAACTATTGATCTGGATATGGAAACAGATGAAAAAATTTCTGAGAATTTATATCAAATAAGAACATTTGATATATTTCTATTGAATGTAGAAGAAATGTTACAAACAGACTATAAAGATGTTATTCTGAATATGAATGCACTAAACTTTGATGATTGGAAAAAATATGTAGCTAATAATAGAGATGTATTAGCTGTTATAAGATCGTGGATATATGATTGTTATCAATTAGACCTTTAAAAATGACAGCGACTAGACGTACATTAGCTACCGGAATCTATAAAGCAGCATTAGTACATGCTTTTATGAATATAACCGATGATTTTGAAATCATGAATTATGATTTTATAGAATTAAAGTCTCAACACTTTTACAACGCCTTTGTAGAGAGTGTTGATTGGATGAGTCTTATATTTCTATGTGGTGTTGTACATTGGAGTTTTGATGAATTTAACACTGAATTAGTAAATACAAAAAATGTTGTAACATACTTATATAAATATTGGAACATGTATATGGATGTACATAATAATGATGTAATACGTTATTTAGAAATGTAATTTTGAATGTTACATAACCTATATTAGACTTTTTTATAAATTGACCTGTTACTATTAATAGATTTTGTGTTAGCTCTTATATAAGATTGTGTTATAGACACTTATCAGTTAGAACTTTTAAAATGGTTGAAAACACACATACATTGGTTAGTGATGTGTACAGTTCAGCATTAATACATGCTTTTATAAATAAAAATAACACGGATGATTTTGAAGATATGAGTTATGATATTATAGAGCAAGAATTAAATGCTCCATATTTTTACAATGACTTTTTAGAGAGCATAGATCACATGCGTGTTGTATATATATGTGACATTGAACATTGGACCTTTGATGAATTTACAAATGGAATAGTAAACAACAAGGATATTATTCCAATGTTATTTAAATGTTGGTTATATAACTAATAATAGATACTAACTCTTATATAAGATTGTGTTATAGAAACTTATCAATTAGAGCTTTAAAATGGCTGAAGAACCACGTACATTAGATACTACAGTATACAGAGCTGCATTAATACATGCTTTTATGAATAACACAGCTACACTTGAAGATATGAGTTATGATATTATAGATCGAGAATTGAAAGCACCCCACTTTTACAGTGACTTTCTGTGGAGCGTTGAGTACATGAGCCTTATATTTCTAAGTGAAGTTGAACGTTGGAGTTATGACGAATTTGTTACCGAGATAGTAAACAACGACAGTGTACCGATATGGTTATTTAAATGTTGGAAGACGTATATGGAACTACATAGGTATTTTACCTGGAACACCATTTAAGGGGGAGCTACCAAATATGACTTGTTCGACTCCAAAACCAAAAAGAACCCTGATAGATACCCTAGATGAATGTGACGAACCATTGAAAAAGAGATCACGAGTTGAAGACCCCACAAAGGAGCGAGTCCCATTGAAGGCATTTCGTAAAAAGAGACCGTTGAATCTATAAGATGATTGTATGACATTACATTTTAATTGATTATTTTATTAAAAATGGAACTAATAAGGTGTAAGAACGACATTGAAATACCCATAAATAGAGTTAACAAATAATAACACTCATTGTATTGGATGTAAATATTATTTTTTGGATGTCTTGTATTACATGTATCCTGTATGGAAGTATCATGTATGGATGTATCCTGTATATAAGTATCCTGTATATGAATATCCAACAACAATTAAAAGAAATTAATTTGAAGTTAAATGAATTATGGTACAAAGCATATGGCAATGAACATGGGCAAACTAACACATCTACATGTAGAGTGGACGATCACTCGCTGCTATGGGCAACGAGCTGTATTACGTCATAGCGCCTACATGTACAGTGACTGTGTAGAGGTTTAACAAGATTTAAAATTGTGTACTACTGGAGAATAAGAACAGATGTATTTATAGAAATGATAAATGAGGAAATAATATATAGAGCTACATGTATTGTGTTTTATTTCAATTTTATATTTTGATGTTGTGATTGTATTATAATAAAATAGTTTTGACAAAATCCAAGAGGTTTTTATTTCATTTTATTATGGGCCCTGAAAAGGACCGTTGATATATAGTTTTAAAAACTATTCGCTACAATGTTTTCCACGACATGTGGGGCAATATGTTCCGGGGGAACCTTCTTCCCTTGACAATAAGCACCGCTCATCAACCTTCCAGAACCTTCAGTTAACATATATTCTGTATTATCATTCAATAACACAATACTTGTCTGTTCGTTGTTTGTAATATAATAACCATAGGCTAACATTAATTTAGGGTTTATACCATATAACGATAGTATATTTATAGCCACACATACCAACTATGTAAATGTGAAAAAACATTTTAAAAATAACATGTATGTTACTAATGTTTGTTTAGTTAAGTTAGTTATTAGTAAATAAAAGATTGAAAAATATTACGTGTTATGTTATTTTTGAGGAAATTAGATACTGTTTATGTTAATTATAAAAATAACCAATGTTGTAAATGTGAAAAAAATTATTTTATTTTTATTAAAATTTTTATTTTAATATTAAATTTTTTATTTATTTATTAAATTTTTTGATTTTATTTTTATTAAAAATTTGATTTTATTCATTAAAATTTTTATTTATTAAATTTTTTATTTATTTTATTAAAAAAATTATTTTATTTATATTAAAATTTTTATTTATTTTATTTATTAAATTTTTTATTTATTTTATTAAAAAAATTATTTATTTTTATTTATATTAATTTTTTTATTTATTTTATTAAAAATACAGTTGTACACGCGTACACAAGTATCCTGTATATAAGTATCCTGTATGGAAGTATCATGTATATAAGTATCCTGTATGGAAGTATCATGTATGGATGTATCCTGTATGGAAGTATCATGTATATAAGTATCCTGTATGGAAGTATCCTGTATGGAAGTATCCTGTATGGATGTATCCTGTATATAAGTATCCTGTATGGAAGTATCCTGTATGGAAGTATCCTGTATATAAGTATCCTGTATGGAAGTATCCTGTATGGAAGTATCCTGTATATGAATATCCAACAACAATTAAAAGAAATGAATTTGAAGTTAAATGAATTATGGTACAAAGCATATGGCAATGAACATGGGCAAACTAACACGTGTATCTACATGTAGAGTGGACGATCACTCGCTGCTATGGGCAACGAGCTGTATTACGTCATAGCGCCTACATGTACAGTGACTGTGTAGAGGTTTAACAAGATTTAAAATTGTGTACTACTGGAGAATAAGAACAGATGTATTTATAGAAATGATAAATGAGGAAATAATCAGAAATGTAGGTTCAGATGTTGACTTAACAACAATACAACCAGAATAATTATATTCTAATTTTAGATGGGGAATGCACAAGTCTATTTAGGAAAGGAAATGGATATAGAAAGTATATTATCACATTTTTTAGCGAAAAGAAGATTAGATATTGTTGAAATGGATGATATAGAATATATGTATAATACATTAGGTATGGGATATGACAAATGGATTTCAATGTATGATAATTACATTGTGTCTAAACATAGATTGGTTATACATTATTATGGTTTAGCGCATACAAATGCAAAATTGTATTTAGGGGTTAAAATGGATATAGAGAGTTTGTTAGTAAATTATTTAACAAAACGAAAATTAGATATTGTTACAATGGATGATATAGAATATATGTATAATACATTAGGTATGGGATATGACAAATGGATTTCAATGTATAATGATTATCTTATATCAAAATGTGCTCACAATATACCAGATAATACAGGTACTATAAATGTACTTCATGTCTTATTACATAGACATTTAAATAGATTATATTCATGGAACTATTAATACAGTGTTCTATTAATATAATCCAATTCTATTAATATATACCAAGAGTAAATAAGCTATATAAGTTAGAACAACCATAGAACACTATCATTTTGCTACTTATGATATTGACATCAATCATGAATAATAGCAATATGTATTCACATCATAGGGTTGATACATCATTTGGGTTACAATATTCTAAAGTACAGTTAGGTTTAGATACAGATCTTTATATAGAAATGGTAAATGATGAAATAATCAGAAAAGTAGGAGATGTTGACTTAACAACATTAACCCCAGAACATATTCTAATTTTAGATGGGGGAACGATGTGATGATTATTATGGGATGCTTTTTTCACATGCGCAACAATATTTAGGGAAAGAAATGGATATAGAAAGTATATTGAGGCAATACACAACATATAAAAGAGGAAATTGTGAACTTTATGAACAATAATTGCAAAACATGGACTAAAAATTATATTAGAATTCAAAGCACATATAGTGTTATGTGTGGTGTGTTTTGTTTATTTGTACTTGATATTTTAGCTAAAGGTATTGATTTAAAACAAATACTAAACAATATGTTCTATACAAATAATGAATATTTGTATAAAAACGACATTATTGTTAAAACTTGGTTTGATAAACATTATGGAAAATTATATGAACATAGTAAAATGATGAGGAAATTAGATACTGTTTATGTTAATTATAAAAATAACCAATGTTGTATATGTGACAAAACATTTTAAAAATAACATGTATATTACTAATGTTTTTTAGTTATTAGTTAAGTTAGTTAACCCTTTACTCCATATAGGCTTATCTGCTATCCCATGTCCATACAATACACAGTATAATTGATAATCAATGATCAATAGAGGACATAGCTAAGAGATGCATTTACTACACTGTCTCCATACAGGTTATTGGGAAAATAATGAAGACCTGATACCCGTCTTATTCTAGGCAAAATTAATGTATGAAGTATTAGTTTTACCATTTTGTGATGAATGTAAAGTTTTTATAGAATTAAATTATCTTTTCAGTGATGTAAGTTTCATACTGGTGGGACAAATATTTCTGTTGCAGTTGGGCAGTAAAGAAAATGGAAAACTAATTTTTCTGTTAAATTTGAAATTTAAACTTAATGTTTTTAATTTCATAGGCTATATATACTCCAGTTCTGTAAATAATAGCATACAAAAACTTAACAACATTCTTTACCTAGTATTTACATAATATTTACATTAAAAATACATCTAATAATTTGATGATGTAAATATTATAAGATCGATGTTAACTGGTCGGTGTTCTCAAACGAACTAATTCAGAAGTATCCTAAATGTCTTTAGAAATTTTAATTGGCAGTAATTAGACGCTATCTCTCGCCCCTGGCTAAGTGATAATGTAATATAACATGTTTGATTAGATTTATTACTTGGGGACCATGATTTCCAATATACAAGTTTCAATGTTTTGACAGCTGAGTCTGGTAGTATCCTCGTTAGCATGCATGAGTGAACTATGGGAATCGAGCTTTTTATTGGTTATTATTTTGATAAAATTAATGATATTCATGAATAGATTTAACTTTGACCTCGCTGGTTCTGATTTGGTTCCAATTGCGCAGTAGTTACATCACGGTAAGCCTTTTTTCTCAACCACCCAACTGAATAATGACATCAACCACGCGTTTTGACCCTGGGCGGAGCAAGTGATGAAGGCGCGTTATGCGTGGTTGATACTATATTCTGATCGGCTGGTTGAGATAAAGATTTAACGCAAAATCACTCCCGTGACATGCATTTCCCCAATTCTTAATTTCATAAACTCCGATTGAGTCACATCGTGGCTATCAAAAATATTAGTAGCCATAGGTCTAACGAACAATAGTAATTAGGAATTAAATTGACAATAAATGTCGATCTTTGTGTTTGGGTGTTCTAACACGAAGTGATGTAGGAGCATAATTTTTCAGTTGAAGTATTGACTGTTTGACATACCCACCCAAGTTCAAAGGTTACGCTGTTCTCCGCTATCTCTGTGAAATACAAACTTCAAAGGATATAATATACTAGAAGCCTGTAATGCTTGCAATATACAAGCTATTTTATCTTGACATCATGTTTTGACAGGTACAGTCACTGGTGTGTGATCAATTTCGACACATTTATGCATGGCAGTAATGCGTGATATATGGAAATCCATCCTTTTCATTGGTTGTTATTCTCGGGGAATCCTGTTTTCATGAATAAAGTTTATCATTGCCGTGCCTCGTTCTGAAATCCAGCACATTTTTAGAACAAATGTTTGGAAATTTCTGTGAACTCTAAATCAAGCGTCTGACGATTGGGGATTCCTACTTTCGATTTCAAGCTATTTACGCATGCCGTTTTCGTAAGTATTTTAAATAGCAACACCATTATTTTTCATGGCCTATTGTTTCATAAATGTTCAATGCTTATTTTAATTCATTTGCGGGATTTCTGACATTAATAAATGTATTGGAAATTTACATTTAAAAATGGACGCGTGAAAAGTCGTATGCATGAAGATCTCCACAAAGCGGGATAATGCGTATGTATGGAGGAATCGATAGACACGGGAAATGTCGTATCAATGGAGGAGTCGATAGACACGGGAAAAGTCGTATATATGGAGTAAAGGGTTAAACACACTTTTGATCAAAAACTTATGATAAACATGTATGTTGCTAATGTTTTAGTTATTAGTTAATTATTAGTAAATAAAATATTGAAAAATTATTACGTGTTATGTTATTTTAGTAGTCGCTAGTGTAGGCACTATGGGGGATTTGCTTTATGGCACTATGGACGGCCTATAAATTGTTAAAAAATCCCCCAAAGTGCCATACTTAACTACTTATGTTATATATAGAATCTTACATTCGTGTTCATTTATTATTGAAATTATTAAACTCATCTTCTAAAAACCATAAAAACGAGCCTCTGGAGAGTTTTTATGGTTTTTAGAAGACGAGTTTAATAATTTCAATAATAAATCGCCAGAGGCTCGTTTTTATGGTTTTTAGAAGACGGGTTTAATAATTTCAATAATAAATCGCCAGAGGCTCGTTTTTATGGTTTTTAGAAGACGAGTTTAATAATTTCAATAATAAATCGCCAGAGGCTCGTTTTTATGGTTTTTAGAAGACGGGTTTAATAATTTCAATAATAAATCGCCAGAGGCTCGTTTTTATGGTTTTTAGAAGACGAGTTTAATAATTTCAATAATAAATGAACACTTATGTAAGATCCTATATTTATAGAATAGCTTGCCATCTAGGGACGTGGGGTAGTTTTACTCTTTTTTTGCACCCACTTTTGTACAGAATGAACTTTTGCTGTTATTTCTTTTGCCGACGACCCATATTTTTCTTTAATAATTGTAAGTAGTATGTTGTACAGCCTTGTGTCAAACGGAGGCTTTGCCTCAACTTTACTGTTACTTGGTTTTCCTGTGATAGAATGTGATAGAATGTAGCTTTCAGGGAAGAGCATCAACATTAAAATTTTTACAGCTGTATACAGTCCATCAGTATGCGATATAGCATCTACCAGTTGAGACCTAGTGAGACTGTTATATAACATTCCATGGGGTGGCGTCGTTACCTCTCTTGGAGGGCTAGGTGTTGGTGATGACTTTCTTGGAGTTAACTTCCTTGGCGACGTTCTTGGAGTCAACTTCCTAGGCGTCACTGACTTTTCTGCTGTCTGTGCACTTGAGTTGAGAGTTATTTGTGTCCCTAATTTTCTTGGTGTCAAGGTAGTTGAAGACATACTTTTCTTGGTTTCGGGGTGCTGCAGCTGATCCGAGTTGAGTTTTCTCTTTAGCCGACGAACGTCATCCTTGAGTGTGTGAACGTCATACTTGAGTGCTTTGAAGTCTTGGATAGAAACACAACTGAAAAAAGTATATATGAAATACATCATT
The DNA here is from genome assembly GCA_014843695.1 of Archivesica marissinica. NCBI lineage: Eukaryota > Metazoa > Mollusca > Bivalvia > Venerida > Vesicomyidae > Archivesica > Archivesica marissinica. The sequence goes on along the minus strand of CM026401.1, from coordinate 46,712,508 downwards.
GCAAGCTGAGGAGCATTATTATTACAAACAGATAGCTTTATGAAAACAGAGGATGATGATGGCCCTATATCTCTCACCCGAGCGAACATGGGCACATAACATGCTAATAATAATTTATTTGAAGAAGGTTACATAACAAGATACATGTATACACAAAGCATCATTTTAAAGAATGACCTGTTTAATTTAACATTATATCATTCACACACATATTTGTGCTTGTACTTACCACCAACGGCAAGAATTCTGTACTGCCATTTTCCAAGAACACCGGGGTAGCAAGCAATACCCTCGTCTCCTGGTACGTATGTTTATATTTGCGGTTCCATGAAGTATTTCTGATTATGCACAGAAAGTCTATTGTCGTCGTTCAGCCAACGAACAACCGCAAATTTCCCTGAAAGTTCTTTCGACATGCTGTTGAGACTGCTGCTGTGAAAAACGCGCCTTTCGTGATGCTGAGGTTTTTCTATCGAACTCTGTGATTGGTTAACACGCGTATTTTTTACTTTGATTGACCAATGAAAAACATCGTTAGATTTGCCGAGATACAAAGTTGCTTCCCCTGGCTATGGGTAAAATACTGTTAGGGGGTAAAATCCAGACCCAACACAAAATACGGGATAGACAAGATCTAGTCCGATCTTTAATATGTTGCATATATACAATCGTTAGATAACAATACATTTCAATATATAATTATTATATATATTGAAATCGGCCAAAACGTCCCTTATCAAAACCAGACTGATAATCACGTGGTCTTTTGTTTACGGTACGAGCACGGGGCCGAATCGATTAATCTCTATCATTATTACAGCTGCAGTTTCTTAAGTTTAATATAGTGCCCACGTTCCAGCCATTAACAATACGCGTCCAGCAATACCAAATATAGTAGCAATACTTATGTTGTTAGTGATTTAAGTGCTGTGTTCATCACAGTCGACAATGGTCAACCATGGTGTGGTGAATTTTGACAGTGGTAATGAAAAAGGTTGACCATGGTAGACCATGGTCATATTTGTTGATTGTCTTGTCACCATTGTCGACCATGGTCAATCTTGTCTCACCATGGTTGACCATAGCCAATCTTTTCTCACCATGGTCAACCATGGTCGATCTTCTCTCACCATGGTCATGATCATGTTTTCACCATGGTATTTGATGATTCAACCATCAAAAACCATGGTCAGACCGTGGTGACCATGGTCATCATTTCGCCTGGGCAGTAATCCATACTGTAATGGTCGCTTATCTTTTATGTACACATTAAGGAAAACAGCAACATAATAGAAGTATTATTATGATTGTTAACGTATATGCAAAGGCTTGCAACTGAAGTAACTTTAGTTATGTATGAATGAAGGTATGTTATCTATGTTAACTTAAATAAAACGTGAGCTTGTATGCATGTTCTAGCTAGGAATTAATAGATCTAACAGGCTACATTATTGTTCCGCCTAATGTGTGATGATTGACTCGTTTACAGTGTCAATTAAACGCTGGACTTAGTAAACTTACGCCTGGCCCAATACCGTAAGATATAATGGCTGATCCTTATTTTATCCTTACCATTATCACAACAATCATTATCCTTTTTGCCATTATCCCACCAATCATTATCCTTTTTATCAAAATAATCCTTATTGTCATCACACCAATCATTATCCTCTTTATCACAACAATCCTTATCTTTATTATCACACCAATCATTATCCTCTTTATCACAACAATCTTTATCTTTATTATCATTTTTACAACAAACAGTCCTTATTAAACCAAGATGGCGGATATAGAGAACAACCGGTTTATCTCGCTAATAATATGGAAGTTGTGTGCTATAAAAGTTGTACGAATGTGAAGAGAAACTATTAGATAATGTCGGAAACTGGAAATTTGGAATTTAATACGTGTGAAAAGATAGAATTTGGAAGTAAAAAACGCGTGGCTAGTTCACCGCTCAGTGATAACGTGGACATTTTCGTGCAAAGTGGAAAATCTATCGGTCAACAAAAAGGTCAGCCATTGAAAGGAAAACGAAGACGTAAACAGAAAACCATCAAAGCAAATACTGACATTGTACACAAAATACAAATATAAACTATTCTTTGCCAATGATGTCTTATCCTCAGCAGCCTGGCTTCAGTATGTCGCAGCCAACTTTCATGCAGAGTCCACCTCCCGTTCAATTTGGGTTCCAAACTACACAAATTCCTCCCTGGGCTACAGAGATACTCGGTGAAATTAAATCGATCAAAGACAAATTTACAACCATCGATAGTATCGAGAAGACTGTAAACACCATTAATTATAAAGTTGGAAACTTGGAAATTAAATTGAAATCCCTAGAGGCTCGGGTAACGGACAACGAGAAATCTCAACAGTTTCATTCTGAAATATTCGAATCTCAAAAAATGGATATTAAAAGGGCAAAGGATGAGGTTAGGTCCCTAACCGAAAGATGCAACAAAGTTGAGACAAACTCCCAATCGCTAGAAAACAAGAGGCAGAAAATTGACGATAAACTCGAAGATCTAGAGACCAGGTCTATGAGGGAGAATCTCATGTTTTATGGGCAAAAAGAATCGGACAATGAAAATTGTGCAACCATAGTTAAAGAATTTCTAAAAACAACATTAAAAATGGAAACAGCCGACACATTATTATTTGATCGCGCTCACCGTGTCGGCCGGAAGTCATCTCAACCCCGATCTATCATAGTGAAATTTCACTACTACGCCGAACGGGTGCAGGTCAGATTGCGCTCATTCGACTATACCGACGAACTGAAGGTCAAAAAAATGGGAATAGGTGCTCAATTGCACCAGAAAACCACTTTACGTCCCCATGAAAGCAGCCAAGGAGGCTGGAAAACATGTCAAATTCGTAGGGAAGAAACTCCTAATTGATGGGAATGAATACAGCCCACCGACTGGTACCCACTAGAGGGGTCATGAAGAGACATCCATAAACACTATCTCGTGGAATGTGAACGGATTATGCCGTAAATTAGGTGACAGTGACTTTCTGGAATATTTGGAACAGTTTGATTTAATCTTTTTACGCGAAACTTGGTTATCTGAGAAAAATCCTATAAACACTGACATTAATGGTTTTTGTAATGCACATTTATATGGAAATAAGTCTAAAAATACCACCAAAGGTCGCTATAGTGGAGGTATTTCTGTCTACTTTAAAAATGGTCTTAAGAATTATATACATGTCGTTGAGAAACATCAATGTGGAATTATCTGGGTAAAGATTTCAGTGGAGTTATTCTCGTTTAATCGAGATGTATATATTTGCAATGCATATGTTCCTCCACATGATTCAAAGGTTTTACATTTTTCAGATTTCGATTTTTTCGAACAAATAGAGCTTGATATAGTTAAATATAATACTCTCGGTAAAGTACTTGTTTCAGGAGACATGAATAGCCGAACAGGTAGCGATTTAGATTATTTTCACCATGATAAATATATTGATATGAATATAAACCCATTTATGATAAATAGTGACATAATACCACCGCGTGTGAATAAAGACCACGTGGTTGACCATAGTGGGCGGCGCTTGACGGAACTATGTCAAACCACGGGTTTACTTATTGCAAATGGACGTATTATGAACGATGCGGGGAATTTCACATTTTACTCCCTCAGGGGATTAAGCACAGTTGACTACCTTTTATTAAATCTATCAGATTTCGATATAATTAGTAAATTCGAAATATCGGGCTTTAATGAATATTCCGACCATGCATCTATTAATTTCGGCGTCCAGCTAGACACAAATAATAACGTGCACATTAATAACGAACATGCATATACGTATGTATACTTGTAGTGAAACAAACAAAATTGTTTGGGACGAAGATAAAATTCCCCTGTTCCGCACCCATCTCCTAACTAATTATGCAAAACTTGATGAGCTGATCATAGGCGTGTCTCACAATACAATAGATCACGTGGTACAGGAATTTACTACACTTGTAGCTGATATAAGTAGTCAGAATAATAATAAATCACCAGGCGTTGATAATCTCGCTAGCGAGCTTTTCAAATCCAGCTACGACATTATTTCTCCGTTTTTAATAAAATTATATAACAAAATTTTTGTCAGTGGCGATTACCCAAGTTCTTGGGGTCAAGGCATCATTGCACCAATATTCAAAAAAGGTGATGTAAGCACGGCAGAAAACTATCGCGGAATTACTCTCATAAATATAAAATTTATTCTCAGATATTATTAAACAGATTAACGACGTGGTCTGACAAATACGATAAACTCGACAATAAGCAATTCGGATTTCAAAAGGGTAAATCTATCACAGATTGTGTCTTTATTTTGCATTCGTTTATATCTAAAGTACTAGATTCTGGACAAAAGCTATACTGTATCTTTATAGACTACATGCAATGTTTTGATAAAATAAATCACTCATATTTATTCCAAAAACTATTAAATGAAAAATGAAAAATGAAAAAGCAATAAAATGGTCAGAGCGCTGACCTCTATGTAATGTAATGTAAGGTCATATGTACGCTATAATTCGCAATATTCAGACCTTTTTGCATCAAATATCGGATTAAAACAAGGGGATCCGAGTTCGCCATTACTGTTTATGTTGTTCGTTAACGACATTTCACAAAATATTAATACCAATCATGACGGTATATTCACTATGGACGAAGTTAAGTACTTTCTCATTCTTTATGCAGATGATCAGGTCCTATTCGCGACATCACCTGAAACACTTCAATTAATGTTAACAGACGTTGAAAACTATTGCCAGAGATATGGGGTTTGAAAATCAACATTTCAAAAACAAAGGCAATGATTTTTGAGAAAGGCCGACCCACAAGCTATGTCTTCAATATTGGAATTAATCGTATTGAAATGGTTACATCATTCAAATATTTGGGAATTAATCTCTTTAAAAATGGAAACTGGTACCGAACGCAAAAATCTTTAGCACAACATGCATCTTTCTCATTATATAATCTATTCTCTGTCTTGCGGGATATAGAACTACCAATTTCACGACAGATGCAGTTATTCGATTCGCTGGTAGGATCTATTTTGAATTTTGGCGCCGAAATATGGGGCATACATGATGCTGCAGACATTGAGCAAATCCACACTAAATTTTTAAGGCGGCTTTTATGTGTCAAAAAATCGACTAACTTTGCAGCTATTTATGGCGAATTAGGGCGTGTCCCCATGCACATAATTAGAAAGATACATATAATTAAATATTGGATTAAAATTTTAAAAGTAAATAATTCTTCATTAGTAAAGAAAACGTATTTATTTTTAAAACAGGACAGCGATTCCGGTCGTAGCTATAGAGGAAGTAATTCGGCTTCGCAGGTGAAAGTAATATTGAATGAAACCGGACTGTCTAATATTTGGAATCAGCAACTAGAGATAGATATTCCTTTCCCTATTATAAAACAACGTATTCTTGATACGTATCTACAGAGTTGGTATTCTACCATTAATAATTCACAACGTTTAGAATCTTACTGCATTTTTAAACACGATTTTGAACTCGAAAACTATTTGAAATATCCCATTGATAAAAAGTATAGAAATGCGCTCTCCAGGTTTAGAACTTCTCATAATTTACTAGTAGAAACAGGTAGATATGAAAACATACCACGTAACCAACGAATCTGCAAATCATGTAATATGAATCTTACGGAAAAGGAATTTCATTTTTTGCTTGTGTGCCCTAAATTCCGAGAACTAAGAACACGATATTTTAGACCTTATTATTGTCATTGGCCAACACTACATAAATTTCAATATCTATTAGAATCTCGGTCAAGAAAAGTTTTATATAATCTATCAAAGTCTATATATCTTGCGTACGCCGTAATTAAAACCAAACTAGTGCTTATATGAACAAACCCATATTGTTTCAACTTACCTCTGTTCAACTTTTATGCTCAACACATCTTATACCCTAGTTTAGATCTCTTCATAAAATTATAACATGTTGTTCTCACTATATCACAGTTTGTATTTTGCTATAAAACATTGTATATGTTTTAATGCAATAAAATGTTTTGTATTGTATTGTATATTAAACATTATCTAAACGGTCCTTTATTATAACAGTCCTTATTATCACAACAGTCATCCATCAAACATGTAGTTTTCTTAATGAATTATGTACGACTGTCTTTTTATTATTATTTAACTGTGCAAAACCCGGGTACCGTAATTTCGAATATATTACTGAATAACAGTAATTCATACTGTAATGCTGGCTTCTTTTATTTACACATTAAGAACTATTATTGTAACATATATCCAAAGGCTTGCAACTGAAGTTATGTACGAATGAAGGTATGTAATGTATATATGATGCAGGCTACATTATTTTTCAGCCCATAGATTAAAAGTGCGAAGATTGACTCATTAACGATTAACAACAATCCTTATCCTTATCACAACAACCTGTATCAACACCAATCATTGTCCTTATTATCAGTATCACAACAATCCTTATCATTAGTATCACACCAGTCATTATCCTTTATATCACAACAATCCTTATTATTAGTATCACACCAGTCATTTTCCTTTATATCACAACAATCCTTATTATTAGTATCACACCAGTCATTATCCTTTATATCACAACAATCCTTATTATTAGTATCACACCAGTCATTATCCTTTATATCACAACAACCAAAACACACCACACCAATCAACAATCCTTATTATTAGTATCACACCAGTCATTATCCTTTATATCACAACAATCCTTATTATTAGTATCACACCAGTCATTATCCTTTATATCACAACAATCCTTATTATTAGTATCACACCAATCATTATCCTTTATATCACAACAATCCTTATTATTAGTATCACACCAATCATTATCCTTTATATCACAACAATCCTTATCATTAGTATCACACCAGTCAGTTTCCTTTATATCACAACAATCCTTATTATTAGTATCACACCAGTCATTATCCTTTATATCACAACAATCCTTATTATTAGTATCACACCAGTTATTATCTTTTATATCAAAACAATCCTTATTATTAGTATCACACCAATCATTATCCTTTTTATCAAAACAATTCTTATCAGTATTATCATTTTTACAACAATTTTTTCGATATGATAATTTCCAAACAGTTCCAATTTTATCATGATCTAGGCGATCCTTATCATTGATTATAACAGTCCTTATTATTACAACATTCCTTACCTTCTTTATTTTGTCCTTATCGTTATCATTGTCTTATTATTATCACCATTTATATCACCACACTATAGTCCCCTTATAAATCACAATGGATCTGTATCCTTATAAAATTAATTAATATTGTGATGTTCCAGTCCTCATATATCTTTCCTCAGATGTACATCCCAGGTATACCGATTACTGACATATCAATAATGTGTGTATGTGTGTTTAAAAAAGAGGCTATGTAAATAATGTTCATTCTCAATTAAGCATAATATTATATATTTTATTGTATGCAATATCAGTTAGTAAGAAATAAATAATAACCGAATCAATAAGTGTGGCGCCCGTGGTCCAGTGGTAGAATGTCGGATTTGGAATTGAACGGTCCCGTTTTTGATTACTAGGTGAGGCCACTTATGTAGTGTCATCGAGCAAGGCACCTCACACACATTGCTTTAAGTACCGGTTAAGTCGGCTAAGCCTGCCCAGGAAAACTTGTCCAGGTCCCCAGAAGGGGTTTGACATTAATGGGGCATACATACCAAAGTGAAAGCAACAACACTGACCTCCATGCATACCATAAGGCAATCATGTGACGTGAGTTTAATGAAAAAAGAAAAAGTTTTGAATACATTACGATTACTTTGCCAATAGAAACAACATATCAGCTTGGTTTTGCCATAGCCAGTTGCGAATGTCCGACAGAAATAGTCAATAGTAAACAGAAATTGAGCATGTGCAGTTCATTTGGATGTATTCTGATATCAGCACTAATTAGTAGTCATCACCGATATTAGCCAATTACGGTCACTGTGGATACGACTTTCTATGCCTCTTTGCCTGACACTGCTTTTCATATGTGTTAATCAGTAGTATTTATACAATCATGCACATTAACTTAATGTCGTGAATAAGGTTATACTTGAGTAATTTAATCATAATCACTCATTTTCCTGTAAACTACGTTTTCTACAAAGCTGGAAATGATTTTGTCCGCCAGATTCTATGTTGTTGCGGCATCCCAGTGGTGTGATGTCATTTGTATACCGGTGTGGAATTTCAGTTAGGAGGTGACAACTGTACAGGTGGCACTTTAGATACAACTTGTCCCAAAGCAATGGAAGATATTCTTATCAAATGGTTCAAACAAAGTAACCTTATTTGCATTTTTGTATGAAGAATATAATTATAGTGTGTGCCTGTAGTCTAATCCTCAGTGTCCAGCCGTTATCGCCTCTATTATGAACGACATTTCTGAATATATTGATAACCCAAATTGAATATCAAAATAATTGTTAGAATTTGTATATGTTAAATATGATGCTTATTTAGATGAATATTCAGTTGTAGATAAATGTCTATGAAGTATTGTATCTTTGTAATATTTTACTTCAGCTTTTGCTAATTATCAAGTTCTACTTAACAGCTCTATTAATTATTTAACTTTTAGCACTTATTTATCCACCTTTTAAAATTGGTTTAAGCATATTTTATTTATCAAGATAAACATGACTTATTTTCTCCCTCTCTGGGTTCGTCCGAAAATAAATATTTTCTTTCCTGAACCCCGTCTAGATTAAACACAAACACGCTTTAAATTAGAATGCGGGTCGTTACCGTTCATTTAATGTGTACATGCTAGCATGTTAACAAATGTAATGGCGAATCATATTATGATTCAATGTATGCATAATATTGTCATCAGCTAAATATAATTATTTGAAAAACATCAATATTATATATCTACTAATAAATATTGTGACTTAGCTTTTTCAACTGATACACAGTCTGTATGTACTGTTGCTATATTATCCCGCTGTATTATAAGTCTCGTACTGTAGGCCTATTTCCCTAGAATAATGTCTAAAGACATTAAGATGACGTTAATTTAACGTGTACTTTTACAGAACCCCGTACGTTGTTAAGGTGTAGACTTAACACTATCACATGGAATTAATTGCACCCAAGTTCTCCTAGCTCTACGGTAGCCGACCTTCGAATGATAATCAGACCATATTTTACCCCAAATTCTTCCGAGCGTATATCACGCTATAGCACCTAAACCTCGTGCACCGCGTGCACAACTACACGGCGTAGCGAAAAGAAAAGACAATATAACATCTGTACATATAACATTCATACAATACAACTATCAAGACAAGTGGATTGAATTGAAAGCTACAGGAGCTTATGGTAATTCTCTCCTTTTAAAATTAATCACCATTTGATAACATAATTACTTTCGAGTAACAGTCACTTCCTACCCTAAAGCTCTATGTCAAAATGTATACAATATGTGTTGTCACCAATGACTTCCAGGTTGAGAACCAATCAGTTTGTTTTATTGTTCTGTATTAATCATATAGACAAATGCTACCTTTTATCAAAGAATGAATCTCACCAGACATTAAAATATTACTTAACATGTCAATTTTGAATGAAAATAGTATAAAACCCTCAGTTTATTTTTTTTAAGTCCAGTGGTAACACGCTAGACTGGTAATCCAGGGATCACAGGTTTGATCTTCCGTCTGACCCTAATAAAATTAACAGTCTTTCAGTTGGGACTTTAAACCGAGGTCTTGTGTCGGTGCTTTACACCGTGCACGTAAAAGAACCAGAGGAGACTCTGGAATGGGTCTCTGTCTGTATCATTGCACTATCCTCCAAAAATCTAAAATGACTAATCTCTTCAGGCGGCGTCGCTTATATGGGCAACTGGTAGCGACGATAAATAAACGTAAAACACACACACACAAATAAGAATAAAGAAATAGAATTAAAAATAGAATAACAGAATAGAAAATTGGTAATTGTGTGTAAACTTTTAGGACTATAGTTTGTGTTAAGTGGGTGCTTGCATTTCTCCGAGTGATATTAATTTTGTTGTCTTGGGATTCAATGATTCGTGTCAGAAATTCAATACTTAAAGTTCAACAATCTTGTATTTAAACTGGAACTGGTATATACAACATACTTCTGTTCAAAATGCATTCATACATGTCAAATTAATGTTGGCTATTGTAATTTCATAATTCTAAAATTGAAAGATGAAACAAATAATGTGTCACCGCAAATGTTGTGTTGATGTACAGTTTAGGATCAACATTACATAAACCCAATGCTACACTACATACATTTTAAATTTATACAAACTTTTCTACATACAATAGTTCTTATATCCTGCACACCTCTATTAAATACGGGTTCACTTTTTTGCAGTCGGTGAAAAGTCAATGTCTCCCCATTTCTCCCTAAATGTTCTCACTTCTCCCTAAATCATCTGAAGGGAGAAGTCACTTCTCCCAAAAATTAGAGTTTAGCTTGAGCCCTTTATTGTAACATATTTCTGATCGTTATATTCATATATTACTGTCAAGTATTTCTGAATGTAATAAGAATAGGTAAGACAAAATAATATAAGGAACGTAAAGGAAACGCAACCCTACCGGTATATTTGTTTGAATATTACAATAATCACCTTTTGAATTTCATCGCATATAGTAGAATTAATTTCATTAAATGAGTCGATGCACACAATCACCACAGTTTCATGTAATAATCCTCAGCTAAAGTGTATAAATAGAATATGTTTGCAATATAAAATACATGTGTGTACATGTAGCACCTGTACAGTTGTCAATTCTAAAATGTTGGGTTTCTTTTGCGCTTAAGCATATAATTCAGAACAACATTTCCTGCTGTATCGAGTAGCCAATCTTAGATACAGTTCATTTACTTTATATTACAGCTTGTACATCAATGGCAAAAGTACCAACATTGGAGTGACGTGTAGTGTCGGGGACACAATTGGCTGTCATGTCAGATGGAACGGTGGAGTTTTTGGATCTGCAAATTATAGGTTCACCAAAAATGGAAAGCAGGTAATTTGCTGATTTTATAATTCCAATGTTTGGACAAGATGAAAGACGACAACATACCATATGAATAATTATGAATAACCGTGATGAATGATGACTAGATAAGATACATGTATATATGTGTGATGTATAATGTAGTTTACTAGATAAGATACATGTATATATGTGTGTGATGTATAATGTAGATTACTAGATAAGATACATGTATATGTGTGTGATGTATAATGTAGATTACTAGATAAGATACATGTATATATGTGTGAGGTATAATGTAGATTACTAGATAAGATACATGTATATATGTGTGATGTATAATGTAGATTACTAAATAAGATACATGTATATATGTGTGATGTATAATGTAGATTACTAGATAAGATACATGTAT
>CM026401.1:46564100-46700011 GCA_014843695.1 Archivesica marissinica | reverse complement strand
CGCATAAATAATAACACCGCACAAGTGACGTATTTGAGAGATTCAGGTGCGACAATTAGTTTATTGTCGGCTACTGATCAGACCGCTGATCATTTAGAATACACAGGTGAACGGGTAACAATCCGCGGTGTCAATTATATCCCTGGTAATTATCCGATAGCAAAGATTAGCGTCGATTGTCCAATATACCAAGGAACATTGAAGGTGGCTGTATTAAAACACAGATGCACCGCGGGGGTGGATCTTATAATAGGTAACGACTGTGAAACTGCCCCTGTCACTGATTTGATTACCTGTGGCGTGGTTACACGCTCAAATAAGAAAATTATCCCGTTTGATGAAATTGTCACGTCCAACCCAGACTCAGAAAACACGACCGATACAAATCACAATGTCTTACCTTTTCGGAATACAATTGAGATCAATTCCCCCTCTGAGAAAGCCAGTACAGTTAAACCCCAAAATATTCCCTCTATTGACGATTTGAGTCCTGATAAATTATTGCAAGAACAGAATAATGACCCGACCTTAGCACCCCTCTGGGAAATGGCTCAAGAAGGAACACCTATTCGGCAAGGATATTACATCCAGCTCGAACCCCGACTACTTATGAGGAGAGAACAACCTCAAGACACGTCCAAAGTTCGACCCTGGAAAATATATGATCAGGTGGTAGTTCCACGGGGATTCCGTGATCATATAACGGGACTCGCCCATGACAGTTTAAGTACGGGACACCAGGGACCTAGTAAGACCCTGAAGCGCATTAAGCGCCGCTTCTTTTGGCCGGGAATCCGCGCAGATGTTAAACGATTCTGCCATAGCTGTGGGCCGTGCCAGAGAGCGGGTAAGGGACAGAAAGCCACTGTAGCCCCATTGAAACCCCTGCCCATTATATCCCAACCATTCAAATTTATATCCGCTGATTTCGTTGGACCCATGAAGAAAACTATAAATGGGAACCAGTATATCTTGAATTTTATTGATCATGCCACTAAATATACGGAATCTTTCCCATGCGCCGCAGCGACAGCTGTTAATGCACAAAAAGCCCTGATCGAGATAATATCTCGACATGGAAAACCCCAGACCCTGTTGACTGACCGAGGAAGCGCTTTCATAGCTGAAACATTCACACGCTTCCTAGCCGAGCACGATATACGTCACTTAACTAGCACGAGTTACAGGCCTCAAACCAACGGATCAATAGAGAAATATAATGGTACATTGAAAACCATGCTTAGAATCCTTGGGGAGAACTCTTTATCGTCTTGGGATGAGATGCTACCCTGGCTATTATTTGCATATAGAAGTGCAGAGCACTCTAGCACAGGATATTCTCCCTTCTACCTTCTATATGGGCGCGAACCTAGAGATAATCTAGATTCCACTTATGATCTCTGGGCTAGAAATGAGCGGGATGAAGGGATCCCCATAAATAACTATGTACAAGAATTATGTCATAGATTAGCTGAAGCGTTACGTGACGCCAGCGAGAATGCACAACAGGCCGCAGATGGTCGTAAAACAAAGTATGACAGAAGTAAGAAAGCGAAAATGCGTGTATTCCAGCGTGGTGAATTAGTGTTAGTACGATTACCGTTAAAAGGTAATAAGCTGAAAAATGCCCTCCAGGGACCGTATCCGGTACACGAAAAGGTAGCGTCGCATACCTATATTATATACATGCCTGATAAGAGAGTAAAATACCGTGTTATGCATGTAAACCAGTTGAAGCCCTGGACAGGTAGGGAGGAGGGTGCAGCTCTAGCTGATAGTAGTCCGGTGTATGAGTCCCAAGACCCTACCCTATTAGATTACCAAGCCCCTACGGACTACCCATCTCCAGAAAGAAACAAATATTAAAAACTGAGCTAGATCAAATGTTGGAGTTAGGAATTATCCGCCCTAGCAGAAGCCAGTGGGCCTCTCCCATAATATTGGTACGCAAATCAGACTCAGAATGGCGACCATGTATTGATTATCGGAAAATTAATGACCTGACTCGAGGAGAAACTACTCTACAATAGAAAAGGAATTATTAGCTATAGTGGCCGGTATCGAACATTTTCGCATATATGTCAGCACAAGCAAAACAATAATTAATTCAGATCATAATCCCCTTGTATGGTTAAGTAGGTCGAAAACGTCCAATCAACGCCTCTTAAGATGGGCACTGTGTCTCTCAGAATTTAATCTGACCATTAAACATATCAAAGGGACTCAAAATGTTCTAGCAGACTTTCTCAGTAGAGTTCAATGACTGTGATGTTTGACTTAGTAAATGTACTTGGTATTATTTCAGTTGTTCAGTAAATAGTTATTGCCTCTATGATTAGAATGTTGGTACCTAGCGAAAGAAATGCTATTTTAGGACATATGATGTATTGATATTATGATTGTTTTCTACTGTATATTCAAAGGAATGAAGATTTGTAAATCGGCCGATAGCGGGCGATGTCAAACTTCTCCCCGGGTAGGGAGGATTGTGCAAAACCCCAATTTGCACGAAATGTTTATTATTGTTATATATAAATAGTAATGTATTATATAAATACATTAAACTGTTTCTATATATGGCCAAATGTTTACCATGTAATATATATATATTTGTATTATGCATAATCGTCTGCTATTATTTTCGCGCCTAAAATTATCAATCTCGCTTCGCGCGGGAAATGACTTAAGATGTTAGGCCTAATCTCAGTTTATCAAGGCCGTGGTTGCAGGTGTCCAGTTATGTAATACAAAGGCACCGAACTGGTTTGATGGTGTAATATTAGATAACAGGCCGTGGTTGCAGGTGTCCAGTTATGTAATACAAAGGCACCGAACTGGTTTGATGGTGTAATATTAGATAACATAACAGATGTTTAGGAATAACAGATGTTTTAGGAATTGTTATATCATATATACACTGATTCAATCATGTATATAAGAAATGGATTTTATTAACATAAATCAGACACACTAGAGCCTAACTCCAGGAGCGAGAAAGGTCGTGATCTCAATCTAGTATATAGAACATATAAACTGTATTTATGATACTTAGATATTATGGACATTATAAGAAATATAACTTATAAAGATTTGTCGAATAATTAAATTGTTCAGCCATAGAAGAAACATAGAGTTTCGGCGAACCATATAGAAGGTGATTAAAAGTTAATCTAATCAGAAACAGTGATTAGATTATAGTGATATTGAGTAATGACGGATTAGAAAGATTGGATGTTAAATATACTGTGTAAGCGCATAGTCGGCTCACACAAATGGATTGTTAAATAAGCTTTTAATGATACGATGTATATATATATAGATCACTGATTATATATATATGGATATTTCTGATGCCAATTTAAACAAGATATTATATAGAAGAAATGTAATACTGTGTTGAGTTATCATTAATACATATAATAACGAAGAAACCCCCTAGACAACTCCAGCGAGTCTACAATAGGATAGACCCTGGTAAGAGCCGTAGCAACCGAGACATATTATTACGAGAAGAAAAAGGAGAGTTTGCGACACACCACGCAGACGCCACAAATTGTCCGTAATTAAAACACTACCATGACGTCATACCTTTGTACTTGCGCAGTCCATTATTATTAATATTGGACTGCTGTCAAAAGGCCAGAGTATTATATTAAATCCTACGCGTACATGTACGCAACGAACAATTTTAATTAGTACGATCTTGTTATATAAGTGTGTGTTTTAGGTAAGATATAAGCCTCAAACGGATCCAATATGCAAAATATTGGTACTGTTTTCGGCGCTACACACCTCATACAGTCCAATATTTTACATATTGGATCGTTTTCGGCTTATATCCTATACTTTAAAGATATACAACCTTAAATAATAAGCAAATTGGTGAAATATAACAACGGTAAAGCGATTAAAACTTAAAGATATAGTCATGTTCAAACTGATTGTAACAGACGGATATGTAGTCCAGTGGTAACACGCTGGACTGGTATTCCAGGGATCGCAGGTTCGATCTCCCGTCTCACCCTAATACAAGTAACAGTCTTTCAAATGGGACGTTAAACCGAGGTCTCGTGTCGGTGCTTTACACCGTGCACGTAAAAGAACCAGAGGATATTCTGGAATGGGTCTCTGTCTGTATCAAGCACTATCCTCCAAAATCTAAAAAACTAATCTCTTCAGGAGGCGTCGCTCATATGGGCAACCGGTAGCGACGATAAATAAACGTAAAACACACAAATGTGTAGCATGTTATTAATATTACTGGCGTAAAATACCAGACACTCGCATACAGCGCTATTCAATTGTTCCAGCATTAAAAAAGGTAGTCCACTACTTATTATACATTACACATACAATGAAATACGAGGAAAACAATTAAGAAATTTAAATTAGTAAATGAGTATCAATTATTATTGCTGCATACGATTTAATCTGGGGGAGGGGAGCAAATAGGTTGGGTTACAAGTTATGACATTTACAACCCTCCCCACTACTTCAAAACTAGATTAACAATGTTGGATGAACAATTTCTGATATGCATGATCGGGTGTAGAAAAATACCAGATATATACAATTAAGCTTCCGTGATAAATATATATTACAAACATGCGAGCATTATCATTATTAACGAAAAAGAAAAGTTCAATTAATTTATTATAAAAAACTAGATTAACAATGTCTGTTATGTATCCGAAATAACACACAAACTACGTGTTATTAAAATATGTATCAACTATTATAACATGTAAGGATTATTAACGAAACAGAAATGAAATAAGTTCAATTAATTTATTATTATAATAATTGAAATTATTTATATACGTGTAGAAATATCCCCACTTACTAGTCTATTGGTGAAATTCTGCTCTGCTATCCGATTCTTCTTCATCGTGTCCAACAATAAACCAACGCTACCGAGTGGGTTGTATATATAGTGGGTAATGTCCTACCAATGTGCAAGAACGTTTCACTCAATTGTGCAATCTATCGATATACTGTAATATCGATCTAAATATAGCAATTACCTGCCTACTAATAGATGGGTCAGTATTCCAGTGGTAACTTGGTTTTAGTTTAATCAGATTTTATTGTAAATCGATTGTAAACATGCCATGCACATACAGATACAGCATGGGAACAGACGTAGATATATTTTTCCTGGTCAGTAAAATAAATATATGTTTACACCGAGACTATTAATTGGGCCGTATTGAGCATCTGATCATATCATTTTGCCAGAAGTTAAAAATCGATAGACTGGAACCCCGGCTAATACAGATACAATACATAACATGAACATACAAATGGATTGGGATTCATGTTTTAACATTAGACAACGAACCGCACCAGAAAGCCCAGATAACGTTTAAACTAAGTCGAAGTGGTTCAACACTTTGGACTGTGAATTCAGTGATCGCAGGTTCGATCGCCCCGTCTGACCACAATAACAGAGGGGGTGGGGGAGGATGGAAATGTAATGTTATAACATGTGGTCCAATCGATGTGTGCATGTAAGTAATACGTGTACGAATGAGATTGTGCAGTAACATATTAAACTAAACCCTAATTATGTCAAGTCGGTATGACCGTGCATGTAGAAGAACCTGTACACTGGGTCTCAGTCTAAAGAACCTGTACAATGGGTCTCAGTCTCTAAAGAACCTGTACAATGGGTCTCCGTCTAAAGAACCTGTACAATGGGTCTCTGTCTAAAGAACCTGTACAATGGGTCTCTGTCTAAAGAACCTGTACAATGGGTCTCGGTCTAAATAACCTGTACAATGGGTCTCAGTCTAAAGAACCTGTACAATGGGTCTCAGTCTAAAGAACCTCTACAATGGGTATCAGTCTAAAGAACCTGTACAATGGGTCTCAGTCAAAGAACCTGTACAATGGGTCTCAGTCTCTAAAGAACCTGTACAATGGGTCTCAGTCAAAGAACCTGTACAATGGGTCTCAGTCTCTAAATAACCTGTACAATGGGTCTCAGTCAAAGAACCTGTACAATGGGTCTCAGTCAAAGAACCTGTACAATGGGTCTCAGTCTCTAAAGAACCTGTACAATGGGTCTCCGTCTAAAGAACATGTACAATGGGTCTCAGTCTAAAGAACCTGTACAATGGGTCTCAGTCTAAAGAACCTCTACAATGGGTCTCGGTCTAAAGAACCTGTACAATGGGTCTCAATCTCTAAAGAACCTGTACAATGGGTCTCGGTCTAAAGAACCTGTACAATAGGCCTCAGTCTAAAGAACCTGTACAATGGGTCTCAGTTTAAAGAACCTGTACAATGGGTCTCAGTCTCTAAAGAACCTGTACAATGGGTCTCCGTCTAGAGAACCTGTACGATGGGTCTCAGTCTAAAGAACCTGTACAATGGGTCTCGGTCTAAAGAACCTGTACAATGGGTCTCGGTCTAAAGAACCTGTACAATGGGTCTCGGTCTAAAGAACCTGTACAATGGGTCTCAGTCTAAAGAACCTGTACAATGGGTCTCTGTCTAAAGAACCTGTACAATGGGTCTCAGTCAAAGAACCTGTACAATGGGTCTCAGTCTAAAGAACCTGTACAATGGGTCTCGGTCTAAAGAACCTGTACAATGGGTCTCAGTCAAAGAACCTGTACAATGGGTCTCAGTCTCTAAAGAACCTGTACAATGGGTCTCAGTCAAAGAACCTGTACAATGGGTCTCAGTCAAAGAACCTGTACAATGGGTCTCAGTCTCTAAAGAACCTGTACAATGGGTCTCCGTCTAAAGAACCTGTACAATGGGTCTCAGTCTAAAGAACCTGTACAATGGGTCTCAGTCTAAAGAACCTCTACAATGGGTCTCGGTCTAAAGAACCTGTACAATGGGTCTCAATCTCTAAAGAACCTGTACAATGGGTCTCGGTCTAAAGAACCTGTACAATGGGTCTCAGTCTAAAGAACCTGTACAATGGGTCTCAGTCTAAAGAACCTGTACAATGGGTCTCGGTCTCTAAAGAACCTGTACAATGGGTCTCCGTCTAAAGAACCTGTACAATGGGTCTGTCTCTAAAGAACCTGTACAATGGGTCTCCGTCTAAAGAACCTGTACAATGGGTCTCGGTCTAAAGAACCTGTACAATGGGTCTCAGTCTAAAGAACCTGTACAATGGGTCTCGGTCTCTAAAGAACCTGTACAATGGGTCTCCGTCTAAAGAACCTGTACAATGGGTCTGTCTCTAAAGAACCTGTACAATGGGTCTCCGTCTAAAGAACCTGTACAATGGGTCTCGGTCTAAAGAACCTGTACAATGGGTCTCGGTCTAAAGAACCTGTACAATGGGTCTCGGTCTAAAGAACCTGTACAATGGGTCTCGGTCTAAAGAACCTGTGCAATGGGTCTCGGTCTAAAGAACCTGTGCAATGGGTCTCAGTCTAAAGAACCTGTACAATGGGTCTCAGTCTAAAGAACCTGTACAATGGGTCTCTGTCTAAAGAACCTGTACAATGGGTCTCTGTCTAAAGAACCTGTACAATGGGTCTCAGTCAAAGAACCTGTACAATGGGTCTCAGTCAAAGAACCTGTACAATGGGTCTCAGTCTAAAGAACCTGTACAATGGGTCTCCGTCTAAAGAACCTGTACAATGGGTCTCAGTCAAAGAAGCTGTACAATGGGTCTCAGTCTAAAGAACCTGTACAATGGGTCTCAGTCTAAAGAACCTCTACAATGGGTCAGTCTAAAGAACTTGTACAATGGGTCTCAGTCTAAAGAACCTGTACAATGGGTCTCGGTCTAAAGAACCTGTACAATGGGTCTCGGTCTAAAGAACCTGTACAATGGGTCTCGGTCTAAAGAACCTGTACAATGGGTCTCGGTCTAAAGAACCTGTGCAATGGGTCTCGGTCTAAAGAACCTGTGCAATGGGTCTCAGTCTAAAGAACCTGTACAATGGGTCTCAGTCTAAAGAACCTGTACAATGGGTCTCTGTCTAAAGAACCTGTACAATGGGTCTCTGTCTAAAGAACCTGTACAATGGGTCTCAGTCAAAGAACCTGTACAATGGGTCTCAGTCTAAAGAACCTGTACAATGGGTCTCCGTCTAAAGAACCTGTACAATGGGTCTCAGTCTAAAGAACCTGTACAATGGGTCTCAGTCTAAAGAACCTCTACAATGGGTCAGTCTAAAGAACTTGTACAATGGGTCTCAGTCTAAAGAACCTGTACAATGGGTCTCGGTCTAAAGAACCTGTACAATGGGTATCGGTCTAAAGAACCTGTGCAATGGGTCTCAGTCTAAAGAACCTCTACAATGGGTCTCAGTCTAAAGAACCTGTACAATGGGACTTGGTCTAAAGAAGCTGTACAATGGGTCTCGGTCTATAGAACCTGTACAATTGGTCTCAGTCTAAAGAACCTGTGCAATGGGTCTCGGTCTATCATTGCATTATTCTCCAAAATCTACAACCAATCTATTCAGGAGGGTTTCTCATATATACAACCGTTAACGATAAATTAACGCTAAAACACACATTACAGGCTCTGTTATAGGAATGTACAGGTATCAAAGTAGAGGAACAATGGTTAACAGGCTGGACTTGTAATGCAGGTGTTGCAGGTTCGATTCCCTCGCTGCCATACTAAAATGACTCATATCAACAGTCTTTCAGACGAGACATTAAACCGAGGTCTCGCGTCTGTGCCTTACACCATGCATGGAAAAGAACCAGAGGATACTCTGGAGTTGGTCTCTTGTCTGTATCATGGCACTGTTCTCCAAATTCTAAAATCACTAATCTCTTCAGGAGGCATCGCTCATATTGGCAACCGGTAGCGACGGTAAATAAACGTAAAACGCACACAAGTATTATATACTATCGATCTAGCTTAAAAATACAGGATACATGTTAACTTGGCAAGAAAGTATCGAGTCTGTCAAAGTATTTTTCATGGAGAAGTGATGTGATGGCAGGATCCCTAAGACAACTATTCCGCCCAGTCGTCTTCGAGAATGAGCCCGGTCCATCTACTATAGTATTCAAGGGTTGTAAGTGATCAATGTTTCTCATTGCAAGAGTCGATGCCTTATAAAGCAAAATAAAGCACAGGCAATCTTTGAACTTCAATTAAGATGTAGAATACGTATCATTATTACCGCTTTCAACCATATATCGAGTGGGTAGAAGCCCAAGTCAACAGGACATCAATTGGCGTTGCAATTTATTATGTATATATATAGAACAATTTGTTGTCTTGTTGGTAGTCAATAAACCAATCTGGTATACGTTGTTACATCACTCCCAGTCGACATATATACTACTCAAAATTTGGCAACAGTTTCACTGGTGGGCAACAACGATATCCCGGGCTGTACATCTAAATATACTGATAACATATAAAAAAGCGTGTTTGTTTTCCATTTCCCAACCGACCAGCAAAATCCGAGTTTTACAATAACGAATATTATTATTTTGTACACATAAACCAACCAGCAAAATCCGATGAGTCGATTAGTTTTACAATAACGAATATTATTATTTTGTACACATAAAACCAACCAGCAAAATCCGATGAGTCGATTAGTTTTACCATAACGAATATTATTATTTTGTACACATAACAATATTGAAATCTAGTCGTCACTTTCCGATGTGGTTCATAAGATTTGTTTGTGCACAAACTAAACTCACCGGTTGATACATATTATACCAACATTACCATGAAAATGTTCCTTTTTTTGTAATTTTTAAAAATTAATTTTCCAACCTATCGACCAAACTACAAAAATCGGGGTCGGGAAATGGTAAACAAACATTATTTTAATTGTGGCCCGGTTGACCAGTTGCAATGATCTATGAAACCAGAACACTAATTGCCATACTGAAAGGAATCCGTATACAATTGCTTCAAGATATATAGAATTGATAAAATTTAGATTCAATGGTTGACAAATTGAAAGTTATAAATAATCACCAAAAAATTAATCAAAACCCAGGTGTGGCCATTAGTTGTTCCCTTAGGCAAGGCACTGTGCCTCTTCTCTCTCCCTCATGGTGATGGATTACACCATGAATGAGGCCTCGAAAGCAAATGAACGTAAAGTTACAAGTTCGTGTTTCGCAATCGACCTAAAAATAAAGTTTGTATAAACTAACTGGCCAAACAGTCTGTAACTGAAAAGCTGCGGATTGTTCCGATACCAAATTTAGCCAATTCTGAGTAGTATATAGTTACAGTCAAACCATTGTTCGTTGTCACCTCTATTAAGCAGCCCGTTTCCATATTCCCAATGTTTTATTTTACATTTCATCTCTTTATCAAGCAGCCACTTTCTCTGCAATTCCCATGGCTGGCTGCTTTAAGGCGGGTTTGACTGTATATACCTGTACACGCTACAATACAGTATTACTCTGATCAATTCATTATAAGCATGGCAATGATTATACACATATGAGCACATCAAACAAGTTTGCATATATACTTCGTAGTCGGAATTTTGTAAAATAACTAGCAACACATCGGAAGTTCAAATTAAAGACGAAAATGATGCACCAATCACAATGTGTTCCCACCAACAGACGTGGACGTACATTGTATTTAGAACACGAGGTATTATGTGTCCGCCCCCCCAACGGGCATGGTGGTGGACGCAGTGTTGTTAGAACACAAGGTATTGAACATTCAAAACAGCTCAAGAAAACATGGGGGTGTGGAATAACTTGCAGAGGGCCATTATTCCCCCCCCCCCAGGAATAATAATTATGTAAAGTAGCCCATCACCCTACCTCCTTCCATTTCTGTTGGGGGGGGGGGAGAATATTGTTAATGGGTACATCACAACTTTCTGCATTTGAGCCACATTATAAATATATATATTATATATATAACCAGTTTACGATTTTCTTGGTCAAGTTACCGGAATAACGCTGCATGTTTCCTTATTGCAGAACTGACTCCCTCTATCGCTCAGTGTGAAACTAACATACAGTTTGTTCTGCATTTGATATTAAAAGTTACATCTTTATTAATGTCCTGGGTTATACAAATAAATGTAGTGGCAACCAAAATTGACATACGTACGGTCTTTAATATAAATACACGTTTTCATAGCATTTCAGAGGCGCTGCAGCTATTTAGACAGAAGTCAGGGTTCGTGTTGTCAGTCACCAATGGCCCTAGAAAACAAATACTGGCGCTAAATTTTGTTGATCGGCGAAAATATTTGGCGCCTTTATTTTTTGGGCACAATATGTTTCATCAAATATATATCTGTGAACTCTCTGTATTGCTCTTAGTTGGTTTTTAAATTGGCTCCAGTTTTTTCAATTGGCAACAGGAAGTGGTGCAAACAAAAATTCTGACAGATGAAACCCTGGGAAGTACAATAAAGACATTATGAACAGGGTAAAAGAAAACGAGAAAAAACACTCAATAACAATGTAAAAAAAAACACCTTTCAAATGAGAATACTTTACAAGACTTGCTACATTGAGAGCACTAGACGCATGTATCAAAATTAATACTCTCCGTCCGTCATCAAGCTCTAATAAAAATATTTTTTGGAGCATCCATATCACATCCCATAGGTGGTTCTTGCTTCTCCCCCGCAGTAAATGCTTGCAAGGATTTCTGGGTAGCGCTCCAGTCATATTTCGCGCCCCCAAATAGGTGTAGCAATGATTTCTGGGCAGCGCTCTGGTCATATTTTGCGCCCCAATCAATAATTTCTGGGCAGCGCTCCGGTCATATTTCGCGCCCCCAAATAGGTGTAGCAATGATTTCTGGGCAGCGCTCCGTTCATATTTTGCGCCCCAATCAATAATTTCTGGGCAGCGCTCCGGTCATATTTCGCGCCCCAATATGTGTAGCAATGATTTCTGGGCAGCACTCCGGTCATATTTCACGCCCCAATAGTAGCATTGATTTCTGGGCAGCACTCCGGTCATATTTCACGCCCCAATAGTAGCATTGATTTCTGGGCAGCGCACCGGTCATATTTCACGCCCCAATAGATGTAGCAATGATTTCTGGGCAGCGCACCGGTCATATTTCACGCCCAAATAGGTATAGCAATGATATCTGGGCAGCGCTCCGGTCATATTTCACGCCCAAATAGGTGTAGCAATGATTTCTGGGCAGCGCACCGGTCATATTTCACGCCCAAATAGGTGTAGCAATGATATCTGGGCAGCGCTCCGGTCATATTTCACGCCCAAATAGGTGTATACATACATCAAACTCAAAACTATATTACAATGTATTTACAATTACATTCGTCACCATTCAAAAGTTTATTAAATTTGTAAATGCGCAACCATTTATACCATGGTATTTCTATTCCCAAGGACAATTTCTTTTTCTTTTTATTTTACATGTATATACTATATAGACAAATTAATTACACTGTTAACTATTATAAAGCAATACTTGGAAATGGGGACGGAAGGAGAAAATGTAACACGGGTCAAAATTAATTTCGAAACAATTATTGTTGATATTGTTCTTGGGGTGGCTACGGTCACTGGCGACCTGGTGGAGGAAGATCCTGGACGCCCCCGCCCCCAGCAGAGATTGTTTCACTGGTGTAGCGTCGATTTACTTACACAACAAATAATGGGAAATTAGAGGTTTTTAGCATAAACTTGAATTTTTTGAGTACAAGAACAAGTATGTGATTTCATTTAAATTGATAAAGAAGCCATTTTGAAAAGTAAACTACTACGCAACATTTCCTGTCCCAAGTCGTTCATGTCCCTAAAAGGCGGTAATGGAGTGTTTGGAATGGGTAGACAACCCATTTCCTGTTATTAAATAAGAAACGCATGGAATACACAATGTAAATGAAATCGTGTCGACATAATGCTGCAGCTATTTGAATTTTACCGCCGATTAACGAGAGCGTGTTCAATGTCATTCGGTGAAATAAAAAGGGCCATAGAGCCCTTGAAGAATCAGTAGAGTGAAACGTGCCGATGATTATGCACAACTAGGCTGGGTACCAATCACGTACCGATGATTATGCACAACTAGGCTGGGTACCAATCACTTCGGATAAGCTTCACCAATTTCCGGCCAGTGGTTCTCGGTTCAGATAATAGCACGACAAAAAAAACAAAATAGCGACTATTATATATCTTCTAATTGAAAATAGTTTGCATACACATGCACTGGTGAAGTTTCATTTCAATATCACAAATCAGATTAGTTATAATGGAAAAATTTAAATATTAAAAAAAAGTTTGTGAATTCAACTCGCAACACTGGGAGCAGGAGCAAGTAACAAACGGGTCAACATGACAATTATGCACTAAAACCATCAACATCTAAGCACTTTCTTTTAAACACCAAGCCTTCTAGAGTTACATTTCGAAGATAGGACGTATTCATACGAGTAGATAGTAATGTGTGTGTGTATATGCCGATCTGCATTGGCAACCCCAAAAGTAACGCCTTTAATAAGAAAACAATCTGCTGATCTATTTTCCGTATCCAAATATTGTAGATAGTCCACTCCTCAATTGTCCAACTTCCAGCCAATAATAGTCTCTATACCCACAGCTTTAAGAACAGTAACCTGAAATATACACACAAACTACAGTAACCTGAAATATACACACAAACTTGTTTATTTAACCCATTTCATTCTGGATACCGTTCAAACGGTATCTGCAAAGAACATAGAGCCAGATCAGGATCTATGCTGTTTACTATTCAGATGATCTTGCCAAGACACTTTGCTATGCAGCAAACAACATAGATCCTGATCAGCATGCGGCGTCACGCTGCGGCTGATCTGGATCTATGTTGTTTGCAAAAGCCTTTGAATGTATCCAGAATGAAATGGGTTAATACACATTAGAATTCTACTACATTTACGGATCTGTAGTCCAGTGGCAACACGCTGGCGATCAACCGTCTAACCCTAATAAAAATGAAGTCTTTCATGTGGGACTTTAAATCAGGTCTTGTGTCGGTGCTTTACACCATGCACGTAAAAGAACCAGAGAAGACTCTGGAATGGGTCTCTGTCTGTATCATGCAACTATCCTCCAAAATCTAAAATGACTAATATCTTCTGGAGGTGTCGCTCATATGGGCAACTGGTAGCGACGATAAATAAACGTAAAACACGACAATTACAATTACTCGTTTATTTGCTGTGGATTTAGAGTGACACTAACAGCTCGCATCAGACAGCCAATTCCTTTGTCTAGTATTTCATTTCTACACATAGATAGTGAATTTCTATTACAAGATTATGGCGTCAAAGTGAGTGCTTAATTACAATTAGGGTTGGCAACCAATAGCGATTTTACTATTCGAATATTCGGTTGGTATGGTATTCGAATATTCGATATAATTCTATTAAAAACTCAAAATCACTCAAACTCTTATAAAAAATGCCAAATTAAGCTACTTTACTAAACGTCATCTTCCTGTCAGGCCATGCAAATAGGACGACGACTCATTCAGTTATTGTTATCGGCCACTGTACATTTATGGACGTTTTCACAAATGAAGCTGGTGTCACTTGAACTGCTTTCCGTTGAAGTGTGTTTGTTTTTCAAATGATTATTCAGATTGATGTACCCGAATATGTCAAATCCAATTTGCATAGATTACACCTACCAATTTCTTATTCTCATCGCGTTTTTAAGGACATCATAAAAATTGTATTTTATATAATGGTAGTACTTTTGGGTAATATTGAGCAGTTAATTTAAGAAACATGGGGTGGATGGTGTAGCTTGTCTTGACATCATAATTAAACACCTTAGCACCTACTGTAATTATGTTATGTTATGTTATATTTCGGGTTTTACGCCTGCATCAGCACCATTTTGGGCTATATCGCCGGCGGGCAGTTTACTTAACAACACCTTTCCTGGGCAGGCTCCAGCGGTTAACCAGTACTTGGGTGCACCAACCTCCGTAAGAAACTGCCAACTTTTTCATATAAATGAGACACGGCCTGAGCTGGGCTTGAACCCGTGACCATCAGTGATGATAGGTTACAGTGGTATACAAGTCAGCGACCTTAACCACTCGACCACGGAGGCGGACCCTACTGTAATTACAGTAATTATCAAATTACATGTCAATTAACACTTGCCATGGATGCGACAACATTGTTTATTCAAACATCCTGGGGCAATTTCTTTTGTATTGGAAGGTTTTATGATGGCTTCAAATTGTAAAAGAAAGCAACGTATCGGATTTATGAGAGTAAATTTATTTCATTTTTGCAAATATTATATTTTTTACCGAATATTCAAATACTGGTGTTAAATTTATGGTATCCATAATTAGGTATGTATGAAGAGTAAGGGGCCACCGGGCTCGCAAACACGTTAAGCAGTAATTGTATACAGGACTTATTCTAGGGACCCCTGACTTTAGCCCCCTCGAGTGCCACACAAAATTATTGCCCAGCAACATACGCTAGCCATTGTAAAGCACTAGTATTAAAATGTTGTAATGGTCCTCCCAAAAATGACTTTAGACGAGTCCTGGTATACCCAAACACAGGTTCATTTTATTCATTAAATAAAATCTGTTTCATGAAAACAGGCGAGAAGGAATTAATCAACATTGCTTCACGACTTTCCACACACAAGTGCAGTGGTAACACGTTCGCTTCAGGTATGAAAGGTCCAGACTTCGAGCCCTGCTGGAGCAGTTACGATTGTTCCACTTAGCAAAGGCATTTAAATTCCATATTGCCTATTCATCACCCTCATGTCGTTGGGTTCCATCAGGAATGAGGTATCGAGACGTGATTAATGTATGTATGTTCCATTAATGTCAAACCCCTTGCGGGGACCTAGACATGTTTTCCTGGGCAGGCTTAGCCGACCTAAGTGGTTAACCAGTACTAAGCAATGTGTGTGAGGTGCCTTGCTCAATGACACTATATATGTGGCCTGACCGTGTATCGAACCCGGGACCGTTCGATTCCAAATCCGACGCTCTACCACTGGACCACAGACGCCACTAATTAATATAAGTTGTATGAACTTGTTTCGAAATAGAGCAAAATTAATTTTTATAAAAACATATATATATATATGTGTGTTTAAATTGTGTTAGAAGATGTTTCTATATTTGAAATAGGTCATATTTTCGTGGATGTCGTGATAGCGCGTTTGTATAAAATTTGTATAAACTAATCAAACATTGATTGGTTGATGTGAAGATTTCACCTTTTTAAGTATCATTACCATTGGTTCACAACAGGAAGCAATCCGTGCAAAGACTACTTACTCTTATTTGATAATCACCGTCAAATTTCGCCCTAATTTCCTTGCCTACATCATTTTCTGGTACCTTTAGGTCATTACGCTCCGTGCTATTGCTATCGTCCATCAGGGAAACGTAATCATCATCGGTTATATCTAAAACCTGTAAATGACAATAAACAGTGACTGCACACCTAGGATGCATGTATGGATATATCCGATATATTATTGGCTGTACGATTAGCGCGCTCACTTCTCATCAATGCAAACTGGGTTCGATCCTCTGACTGGGAAGTATGCAAGATGATACGGTGGTCGCCAGATCGGACAGGTGGGTTTTCCCCGGCGAAGAGCATAGCACGAAGCATGTTGCTTTGCATACCATAGCACGAAGCATATTGCTTTGCATACTGTTGTACGAGCATGGCACGAAGCATGTTGCTTTGCATACTATTGTACGAGCATGGTACAAGCATGTTGCTTTGCATACTGTTGTACGAGCATGGCACGAAGCATGTTGCTTTGCATACTATGGTACGAGCATGGCACGAAGCATGTTGCTTTGCATACTATTGTACGAGCATGTTGCTTTGCATACTATTGTACGAGCATGGCACGAAGCATGTTGCTTTGCATACTGTTGTACGAGCATGGCACGAAGCATGTTGCTTTGCATACTATGGTACGAGCATGGTACGAAGCATGTTGCTTTGCATACTATTGTACGAGCATGGTACGAAGCATGTTGCTTTGCATACTATTGTACGAGCATGGTACGAAGCATGTTGCTTTGCATACTATTGTACGAGCATGGTACGAAGCATGTTGCTTTGCATACTATTGTACGAGCATGGTACGAAGCATGTTGCTTTGCATACTATTGTACGAGCATGGTACGAAGCATGTTGCTTTGCATACTATTGTACGAGCATGGTACGAAGCATGTTGCTTTGCATACTATTGTACGAGCATGGTACGAAGCATGTTGCTTTGCATACTATTGTACGAGCATGGTACGAAGCATGTTGCTTTGCATACTATTGTACGAGCATGGTACGAAGCATGTTGCTTTGCATACTATTGTACGAGCATGGTACGAAGCATGTTGCTTTGCATACTATGGTATTGTACATCATATAGAACAATGGGGGTTTAAAGTCATACGGCGATCGTCCAGCTATTATTGATGGAGGAAGACCCGGGTACCCATCACAAGCGGTAGTGCAGGCAGACTATCGCAGATGTAGAACCACTGACCTACCGCAAGTCACCTGGATAGCTTCCTCACATGAAATAATTGGTCACCCACAGTGGACTTCATACCCACAGATGCAGACAACGACCGCTCATCCACCTATCCTATGTTTGTATAGAGGCTGATCAAGTGTCTTACTGTATATTCCAGGATTCCCAAAAAATCTGAAAAAGTGTTATGTCAAACATCGACCAAGGAAAGCATGGGAGTTAATAGGGAGGGTCCGGGGGTCCTCCCCCGAAATTTGTTTACAATCTTAGATGCAATATCCTGCATTCTGAGTACTTGAGAGTTGTCTTTTCTTCATTAATGCTGTAATAATAAACAGCCATTTTTTTAAACAGGAATAGTAAATAACTTTAATAATTCAAATTTCAACACCCAAAGAAGCATAACCATGACAGTTCGTTACAAGCCAGATCATCTGGATCTACTCTGTGATATAATGGTTTGTACTGTTGGAAGGGAAAAGACACGGCCATAATTATAATATTATAAAAACAATTGCATTTTTAAATATTTTAATTGCATATCCTTATCTGTAACCCTGGTGCACACTTTAAAACTATCATTAGAACGCTCATTTGCTCGCTTTACATTTTCACTTTGAACAGTTATAATTATTTGTATACTTCAACTATCGTTTATAATGCTTTCTTTGCTTGCTTTTTTATGTGCATTAAACGGGCTTTCTTTGCAAGCTGCTCTGAAACTTCCTTCATTAGTCTCTTTGTAGCTAGTTTTTTGGACTCGAGCTGTAATTCCTGTCTTCTCATTTCTTTTGCTTCTCTGGCTACTTTCAGTTCTTCCCTGTATCGTTTGTTTGCTGTCGTCATATTTCTCACCAGTTTGGGTGGAACCTGCTCATGGAGGAAATCTGCCTTTCTGTAGCATTGTACAGCAGTTTTGTCATTGGCCTTCAGATGGTATTTCACTGACATTACAGCACTGAAAGTTTTAACATTTGTACGACTTGAGTTTGTGTCCAGAATGTCACCCATTGTACTGAATGCTGATTCAACTGGCGGGCCGTGAAAGCATAATAAGGCTAGACCCATTTTGCTCAACACCGGATATTTTCCCTCTTCTTTCACTTGTACCCACCAGTGATCGATTCTCTGCTCATTGATGTTCGGCAGTTTGTTCTCAAGACATGTATGGAAGGACCGAACCTCTCTGTCGTAGATGTCTATTTCTTCTTCTGTTAACACATTAGACACTAAATCTGGCAGACGGAGCATGTACTTTTGTATGAGTGAATGCCCTCTTGATGTTGGATCCAATGTGGCGACACATTTAAGGACTTGGTTGTTAATTGGCATCTTTGTCTGAAGTGTTTCTGCACATTTCATATACGCTGATTCAGCAGCATTCAGAAATGTGTTGATTATTCCACGCGACTTCATAGAGGTTGATTTTACCATATTGGCGGCCTTCATGCCGATGAACATCTGGCTCTGTGGCAAACGATTTTCATCCTCCTTCACATTCAAGATGCTTAGCTGTTTTGCCGATTTGTTAGCAGAGAGAACGTCTGGTTTAATAAAACATGCTAGAAATTCACGAAGGAGATCCGTCCGTTTCTCATTCAGTAAGTGAACGAGAGGCTCCGTCATCTGAAAAAGCATAACATACTGCTTCAGGAGTGGCAACATGGCCGAGTATAAACCCATGACCAGGATTGTTGATTTCCGTTGTCTGAACAACTTGTCCAAGATACGATCCTTTCGTTCTTTTCCCTCTTTTGTCATAGCTTTCTTGGACAAACCAAGCTGCACCACTCTGACTCGGTCACGTGCTGCTTCCGATACATTCTTTCTTTGAAAGACTTCCACAAGCCTGATTGACTACTTTCTCTTCCTTTGACAGGAAACTGTAATAATGTAACACGAGTGCATCCATTATAGTTAATGTACTGACAGTAACATCATACACTGACAGCCATCTGTGGCTAACGTATCTATCCGGCATATGATATTTAACACCTACGATATTGCAGATTTCTCCACAAGCTTCACGCAAGTCTGGTGACCATCGGAAATCATTGTGCAGATCATTTAACATCCCTTCAACAACATATTCAAATGGTTTGCAGAACGATTTCGCTGCATTCAGTGCATGACGACACGTTATCACCATCAATGTCCAACAGATGAGGTGCTCTTTCCCGTAGTCTGACCTCAACACCAGTTTTTGATCCCCTCGTGACGTTGCAGGAATCCATCAACACTGACATTAGATTCGACCAAGGTATTTCATGCATGTCAATAATGGTTGCAATTACGTTGAACACAGATTCACTGTTAACTTTGATCAAACTAACTGATTTCAAGTGCTCAACAACAATTTTCTTACTAACTGGTGAGTAGTAGCTGACCAGAACACAGATTCACTGTTAACTTTGATCAAACTAACTGATTTCAAGTGCTCAACAACAATTTTCTTACTAACTGGTGAGTAGTAGCTGACCAGAACACAGATTCACTGTTAACTTTGATCAAACTAACTGATTTCAAGTGCTCAACAACAATTTTCTTACTAACTGTTGAGTAGTAGCTGACCAGAATACAAAGAATCTTATGGAAATTGCTGCTGGTTGCTTCGTCAATGTTGAGTGAGAATGGTGATGTTTTCATACATGTAATGAGATCACTCTTGATGGTTTCTGTAAGACCTAGACGCATTTTGATTGAGGCAGAGGTACGATCCATAGACAGTCCGTTCAGAGCTTGTTGGTCTCTTGCCAACTCCTTTGTCAACCCGATTAGGTCAGGCGCAATGCTAAACGGCAGCTATTTTTCAGCAATAAAACCGAGAACCATGGCTTCTGCATCGACAGCTCTGTCCGACAATAAAATTTTCGGTGGTACTGGATTCGACGCCTTTCTAAACATGGAATGAATGCCGTATTGAGATCCGCCAGCAGAGTTCGGGTTTGGAGCAGGTAGGACCTGCATAATCATCCGAGGCTGAAGCATCCAGCAGAAGGCCTCACCTCTAACGGCACAGTGAAACAGATGCCTATGTCTTCATTCTTGATGAGATCGTCTGCCAACGCGGAATACATCACGCAAGTCATAGCGGGTATGATCATATCAGACTATGTTCCTCTCAGTATAGTGGAAGGGGAAGAGTTCCGTAATTTGCTACAAATCGTTGCCCCGGACTATAAGATTCCTTGCAAGAATACAGTTCATTCCCACGGTAACGGTAACCGAGTACTCGATCGAACACCTTTCCGAGTACCAAAATCACTACTAGTTTTTAGTGATTAGTGAATAAAGATTTTAATTACACTAATTAACACATTAATTAGCAATTGCGTCTTAAGCTGTGTTCTATTGTAAAACAATTATACCAATTTTTCAGTTTTTAAATTGATTAAAGACAACACAACATCTTCACAGATTAGATCAGCACCAAGTTCAAACTTAGAAACCGAGTAGTCAACAGCATCTTCATCATATGACTCGTCTTCTTTCCAATATGCTATCACATAAATATTCCCATTCTTTCTTTTCAGTTTCTCAATTCTACCACAGTAGATGATTTTATCCTGAGTCTCCGAATCATACCACACATGGCATATGTCACGTCCTACCACTGTACCATTCAAAATACTAACAAGATTAACAGTCTTCCAATTCAGGAAATTCCTTTTCTATGTCGTCAGGGTCGAGTGATCGCAATTTCTTTTCAATGTCCTTCCTTGTTTTTTCATATTTTTTTCTGGCGCTTCAGTGCAGCTCTTTTTGATAATTCCTTTCCCAGTTCAAGATGCCTCTTTCTGTTGGCCTGTCGTTTCTGTCTTGCTCTCCCTACAGCCCAAGTCACGACTCTTTCTCTTTTCTGTCTATACATGCTGTTTAGATATGGAAGAACACGGTTTTTCTTGGCCCTCATTCTCGACGACAGAAAGCACAAGTTGGCATTAGGTGCCCTCTGTTTGGCAGCACTAAACATGCCCATTATTTCTTCAGCATCTATATTATGCGACCTTGCAGATTGTGTTTCTTTCTTGAGCTGGGCTGTGAGATCCATTGCAAAGTAGCGTTTGTATTGTCTCTCAACGACAGATATCACAGCTCCTAGACATGAAGCAGTTGTCTCAGAATAAGCTGCTTTATCTGAAGGTTCCGAGAGTAATACGGCCAATGTCTCATCTGTCTCATTTAATTGGTTTCCAAAGAAATCTGTAGTGCGATGAAGAATACTCAATGGGTCAGTCTGGCACTCTTTCAGAGACGCAAGCACATCTTTCATAATACCGATTCCTTCTATATGATCAATTTGATCGATGGCAGACGTATAGAATTTCCACATCCATGGCCCAGACAACAACTTCCCGAGAAGCCCCAAGACTTTCATCTCTAACACAGCTGTAGGATTTTGGAAATCAGCAAGGATGCTGGCTTGTAGTCCACCACACGATACGGTCCGTTGTTAAGAACTGTAGAAATTCATTGTAATGCAGGATGAATTTTCCACAAATATGGAAGAGGATATGAAGCCTGTTTCCGCGGTACCGTGGTAATAATCCTCTTGGGGAGGTTCTTGTCATCCAGAAATGTAGTGAATCCCTTGGGGTCGCCATTCCCATCTTTATACCTGAATTTGTTCATTTGAAGAACAATATTGCCAGCAAGACAGTCATTTCCATATAACTTTCCTTTACTTGTTTCAAGGGATTTCAAAGAAGACCTGCATGTACTGGCTATGGTATCTAATGGATGTAGATGGCAATTGAGTTCATTAAGATTTTCCCCCCAAGATTCATTCACTTTGGCGATTGATGCATGGTTGACTGCAATGCGGCCAGTCATAGTATATGTAATGTTATTGATCATTGTTTGTCTGCTGTGCTGATAGTCCTCATCATGGAAGGAGGAGTAAACAGAGGCTAGGTGATCAATAGAGTTGCAAATATGATTGTGATAGTCGTCAGCGGTCCCACCTGCTAACTGATCAACAGCAACAACATGACAGTCTGCTTTAGTCGTTAAATGGACACTATTTATATGAACACCTTCCTGTGTTGTTGCATCAAATCCAAGTGTGAGATCGCATGTCTTCACACATTGCTCAGCTGTTTGTAAGTCTGAAATTACACCAAGCTCCCTTGTCATTTGCTCCACAGTGCTTCAATGGGGAACATGATCCAAACTTTCACCAGAGTACTCAGCAAACTGTGCAATGAGATCAGGGATGTTTTGCGTGGGCACTTGATTACTCACAGGTGTGTACTGTCATGCGCATATCCAATGAATAGGTTTTACCGTCTTTTTTACTTCACGCTGAATTCCCGAATAGTTTCTTCATAAATAAGTTTTTCATTTTGTAGCGATGCTATTTCATCATCATTCATTCTTATAGTGTTCCGTAATTCAATAATTGTGTCAGTATCCGAAACAGAAGCACTGGCAGCAGTAGCACGCTTTTCTTTATTGGCCTACAATAAACGCCTGTGAGACCGGTTTAAATCTTTTAATTGAAGCTTTAGTTTTTCCAGTTCTATATTTGCACTATTTTGCTTAATCTCAGTCTCCAACTGGTTAATTCTGGCTTCTTTCTTTGCAACAGTTCCCTTTAGCCGTGCTTTATCTTGATTCAGATACTTGATTTTCAGACTTTAATTGTGATCGCAAACGTTTTGTTGTCTCCAAGTATCTTTTCTTTAAATCCAGTTTAGTTGTACATTCAAAAGAGTATGCGTTTTTTTAATGCTATTTTTCTCGGCGTAACTAACTTCCTTGAGCAGCGGACGGCAGAAACTGGTGTTGATGGCATGAAATGGCCTGGTGTGGACTGGATGACAGGTATTGTCTCTGATGGTTGTTGGCTGTAGGAAGGACCTGCTTCAGGCTGTGGTACATCCACTGGGCTTATGTGATTGTCCACTTCCATTTGAGTCCCGTCAGTGTTTTCAGGGACATGCTGAAATTTATTGAAAATCTCATTACATTTTCCAGCAAATACTTGCATGTCCTTATCCCTCGTCTGATGCCTGTATTTGCATAAAATATCTGTCACCGATTTCAATCCATTGGGGATGGATAATGCATGATGTTTGGAGTTTTTCTCTCACTGTAGCAATAGTCTTTGTGATCGAATATTGATTATCGGCATAAAGAAACATGACGTGACCGTTCTTGAGAGGACCTCCATCAGGAACTGGGCTGAAGTTCTCAATCAGATATTGGTATGCTTTGCCAGGTGTCGATGGAACAACCGTCTTCCTTCCTTTCTTCTTCATACCTGTAATACCATAATTATGTTCTTATTATTTGGTATATATATATATGATATTATATCGGATTATCCTATTACTTCCAAATAATTATTTTAATGGAATTTATTTTGTAAAATTATAGAAGATAAAGCAACAATGTATCGGATCAATTCAATGTGGTGAATGTCAAGCATGAATGAGTGTCAATTGAATAATGAGTAGATTAGCATATATAGTTGTATCAACTACATATAATAATAATAGGGTATGGAGTAATACAGAATATATTTAATATGAATCCAATTATTATTATAATATACTTTTCTATAATAGGCCTATACTTCAAAGAAAGCCCTTTTTCTTCAATTAAAAATGTTTCAACATTAGATTAACTATATGGGCAATGCAGAAAAGTTCAAAACACAACTCAAAAACAACACATAAACTCACTAATAAATATCACAACATGTCAAAGTTTATATTTAAAATAGCTTAATATCAATACTTGGCCTGAGCCAATCAAATTGCTGGAACCGGGTCACGTGACCTCGCTGACTAGATCGATTCAGTTTTTAGCATCAAGTGAATCGTTTGTCATCGGCTGTATAACAGTTAATTATTAACTAAACAATCTTGTATATCGGGGAATATATAATAAACATCCCCTTCAAACAATTATTAGTGAGATTAGATGCTTTTAATTACGATTAATCAAGGCGATAGTCCGCCTATTGTGCAAAGAAAATTGACGCATCCGCCATTTTTGCTGTTGTCAACATTTTACATCAATTTTTGTTCTCAATACAAACCTATCTGCTCTCCTTCCAAACTACTCCAAATTAATACCAGAGGTAGAAAAGACCATAAACTATAATGTATGAACAGTTTAAAGAAAATATGTACTCACCTTCAGTAAAATAACGCTCGTTTTTCCACACTTTTTGACAAAATATTTTTTATTTCGCACTTTTTTTCACTTAATCGAAATCGGACAAATTTTATTCGAAATCGAGGCTGAAGCTGACAATGTGAACTACGTCATTGGAAAACCCGTTATTCTCTAGTCCTAAAAATAGCCGAGCTAAACTCACCGCAATCCACTTTGTATATATGGTTCCAGCCAACGTCCGAGTCTCGTCATAGATAACGGTATCGGCCGAAGCGATGGAACTGTAGGCACTACTATTGCCACGTACCTACACAGTGTACAGTACGCTTTACCGGGAGCACGAATCTTACGGAACCATTGTCCTAACATGTGTCCGTCAACTAAATGTTCCATCCATGTCCATTTGAAGGAATTCTTGATACCACGGTCAATTTGTTGCATGTCAGATTCGTCTTTTCCGCGCTCAATGAATCGACGGTCAGACATTTTGTTTTGTAATGGTTTGTAACGAACACAGCCGAATTATTCCGAAATTTTGATACACGTCTATTCGCCGCACTTTCTCCGTACCGTACCGTCCAAAACGTAATAAAAACAAACAGACCCCCCTCACCCCCCCAACATTCTCAACGAATTTGTGCAAATCACGAGACCCTTCCTGGTGATGGAAAAATCGGAAATCCGCCGAAAAACGGAAAAATCTCATGCCTGATATTCAATACGTGACACATTTGGTACATTCATGTTGTGTGTAGACGGGCATATATCCTCGTACTTCTTGGCAGTAAACAGGTCAAGTCCAACCAAGTGAACCTGTTGTGAAAAAAACACAAGAATATAAACATTTATGCAAGAAGCTGGCCATATTCAAGCGCTCTACATTTAGATGTAATACATACTAGAAATGCTAAAACATTGCTATAACTAAGTAAGAATGATGTAGACAACATTATGTGACACATCAGTGCTCACTGATGGTCAAAATAGCGGTTCATATTTTGCACATCAGCCGCATCGAAAATTTCGTAGCTTTAAAAACGTATGCGCACTCGACAAAGTCCCTGCACAAGTGTAGAAATAATTAAGCCTACTCGCCCTGTAGGACTAGTGACCAATAACATCTACTTGCCATGTAGGACTGGTGACAATCTACTCGCCCTGTAGAACTAGTGACCAATAAAATCTACTCACCATGTAGAACTAGTGACCAATAAAATCTACTCGCCCCGTAGAACTAGTGACCAATAAAATCTACTCGTCCTGTAGAACTAGTGACCAATAAAATCTAATCGCCCTGTAGAACTAGTGACCAATAAAATCTACTCACCCTGTACGACTAGTGACCAATAAAATCTACTCGCCCTGTAGAACTAGTGACCAATAAAATCTACTCGCCATGTAGGACTAGAGTAACCAAAATATAAACCAATAAAATCTACTCGCCATGTAGGACTAGTGACCAATAACATCTACTTGCCATGTAGGACTAGTGACCAATAACATCTACTTGCCATGTAGGACTAGTGACCAATAAAATCTACTTGCCATGTAGGACTAGTGACCAATAAAATCTACTTGCCATGTAGGACTAGTGACCAATAACATCTACTTGCCATGTAGGACTAGTGACCAATAACATCTACTTGCCATGTAGGACTAGTGACCAATAACATCTACTTGCCATGTAGGACTAGTGACCAATAAAATCTACTTGCCCTGTAGGACTAGTGACCAATAAAATCTACTAGTCAAAATATTGCTAGTATTTTGATAATTTGCATTGTTTATCATTAAAACACCCTTTAATTATATATCTGCAGGTAATGAGGTATCACAGTGCGACAGGAGGATCTGGGAGCATCTTGTTGCAGTTAATAGTGATGTAAATTAGGTAGTAATGACTTGTCTTTTATGTGCCGATTGAGTGAATTACAGTGATCGATGGACTGGCAAACAGCTACATGTATTACTGAAACATAGCATGTTGCCAATATATTGAGTTAGTATTTGTAAATTAAGCACTACGACATTACAAATAAGGTACAGCACATTTAAATTCCTATTATCTGAACTTTTAACTAAACGAAGCATTTTAAAAATTAAATCAACTGGTTGTTACAGCACATCAGAAACAGTCAGTCTGGGACAGCTGTAACTTCATACAATTCTAAGTTGGTATCAGGGTCAATTTATGCTCATCTGCGATGTGCTTTTCGTCTTCCCTTTTCTCACTATCTCCTCCCTGCGGCTGCCCAAATAATAATCCAATATTACATTGCTTACTAATTTGCTTGAAAGCCTTTTTGACACATTTGTGGGGAAATAAGTTATTTATAGTCTAATATCGCTTTCATGGTTCGAATATTAGATTTAGACGAAAATTATTTTCATTTATGATTAATCTCATAGTAGGTATGAAAATAAATTTCGTTACCGGTAATACAAAAATACAAATTCTTAAGTTACATTCAACCGAAGCTATTTGCTGATGATTGAATTTGTTATTATTTACTGTGGATAATATTTTACTGTTTTTTAAATTAATTATGCTGCAACAATGGCCTGACAGGTCAAGTACTTCCACATCTTTACTCGTCCCAGAGTGAATTTTCAACTCTCAAATGCAAGCGGGCGAGTGGAATTTTACACGCCTGCCCTGGCTTGAATTAACTGACCAGAATGGTTTTACATGTAGCCGATATATAGGCGTGTTTAGGGTGCCAAGTAATGAAGTATCACTGTTAAAATGAATGGGCGAGGATGGAACACACAACATTTAATGTGCAGATAACATCATACTCTTGCAAAGGAAAGTACATTCCCAATTTCAACTCCGACCAATTTGGTTTTGTAACTTTTAGAAGCCATGTCCAGAGTTAGTTCATTAGTCGAGTACCTTAGCATGTCCGTGTTTTCCAGTCTTCGAGGTTGACATTTCAACAATCTTGCATGGTCGGGATTTAATCATAACATATCCGCTTTTACGAAGGGCTGAACATTGCATTGGGTATGTCTGAGACGCCCCAGAGTCTGATGCTTGGAAATCTTCATCAGCCATTTTGAATCACTGTAAACAGAAAGCATACATGTAGCAAAGATATCATATGTGCAGTAACTACAGTGCCGAGTTCAATCTAGATCAGAATTTTATGGAGTAAGCTAGGGATGTAACGATTCATCGAAATCACGATACAGGCACCGCGATTCGATGCACGATTCACGTTTTCGATTTGATTCAATGTTTGCACGACCGGCTGATAAGAATAGATCTGGGAATCCCGGCCTCAGATTCTATGGTTCCCGATCTGTAATTGATCGCGCGCTATGGGAACTGTATCTAGAAAGCCGGTAAACATGCCTATCTAACTGATTGGTGATGACTGACGAGGTAATCCGAAGGTGATTGGATCTTTCGCACATTTTCCCGCTCGCACCCGAGTCGTTTCTACGTCGATCTCGCTATAAAATAGTGAGGTGTGAAACGACACGAGGCGAACAGGTTGGAGAGCGCAAGAACCGCGGTGCGTTCCGACAATTGACTGGTTTGCGCAATTGCTGATTGAGCGATGATATTAATATGCAATAATGGATAACCCGACAACAAATTGAACCAGCCAAATCTATTGGCCAGAGAGTTGAGCAGGAAATGGTACTTTACCAGTCGGAAAGCAGCATCCCATTGTCAAGCAGTCCTTTGACTTGGTGGAAAGAGCATGAACTTAAGTATCCACTTCTGTCAGTATTGGCTAAGTTTTACTTGGGTATACCTGCAACCTCTGTACCAAGTGAGCGCGTGTTCTCAAGCGCGGGAGATATCGTTACAGCGCAGCGGTCTGGACTGTCTGGTGAACACGTTGACCAGTTGTTGTTCTTGAAGAAAAACATGAATGTTATAGCTAACTAGTCTCGAAAGCTGATATGCATCTATACATGTACATGGACTAGTTCTAACTGAATTTTGTGTGAATTGCTAATTATGCTAACTAGTCTCGAAAGCTGATATGCATCTATAGATGGACTAGTTCTAACTATGAACTTTGTGTGTATTAATGATAATTAATCCGAATTTTAATTCCAGTTGTTTCACTTTTATTTCTGTACTTTATCCTACAAGTAATTATGAGTTTTCTCTAAAAATGCTTCACTAATAGTGTAGATCCTGATCAGACGTTACTAAGTAATCGCAATCAGAGAATGGGTCGTTAGCCCCTATTCAGTCAATTCAATTATACGTGCATCGCGATGCGCATCGTATCGTACAGCTTGTATCGCGATTCACATCGCATCGTGTGGTAAGCGCATCATTACACCCCTAGAGTAAGCGCGCTATTGCGTCATTTAATAAATTTCTACAAAATAGGGTTAAATTACACAGTACGATCATTAAATACAACATTTGAAGAGTGTGTTATAATGGGCCAGTGTATCTTACTGGGCAAGTGTATCTTACTGGAAAATATTGTATGAAAATTGTAAAAAAACAAAAACTGTTTTAGGGAGAAGGCGAAGTCAGGGTCCCTAGGGCGACGATTTCACCCAAGTCACCCTCTAGAATGAGCCCTGCAATGTATATGTAGATTATAAATGTAACAAGAGAACATTTGAAATGCTCCAGACAGTCTGGTCCTTATTACAGATATTATAGCAGACCATCATGATCGGGATTCATGGCAAAACTCCCAAATTGCAAAACCCTGGTTATAGGTGGTCAGATGAGACTGCACCTTGTTCCATGTAAGAAAGGATACAGTAATGAGGCTGGGCTCGCAACGTAAAGTACATGCGTAAAAGGCCCCTCTGTCTGAATGTTTGTCGGCGCCACTTCTGTCGCAAATTGAAAAAACTTGGAACTAACTAAGAGCCATACAGTTCACAAATAAATATTTGAAGCTATGAATTTTTTTTAAAAAGGTAGCCCCAAATCACAAAATTTAGCCCCAATATTTGTTTTTTGTCGCAATCGGCACCATTGGCGGAAAAGGATATGTTTTTCAATGTGAAACTGATGACGTTAAGGCAGCATTACATCGTATGAAATAAAAAATATTTGAAAAATTCAATTTTTACGTATGGGTAGCAATGCTGCTACACATTCTAACATTATACTTTGTATGCTTGTGTTCATTTGGTAAATAGTGTTTTTTGCGATAAAACAAACTCGAAACCAAAAGTAGGACTTTCCGAGTCGATCGGTCACGCACTTGTTTACAACCGGAACGCATCGTCCACACTTGTTTACATTCATAATGTATCGTCCCCATTTATCCCACGTTGTCTTTTTTAACTTCATATGTTGATTCATTCATACCTCTGTTAGCCAAGTCTTTTACTGACATTTCTACATCCCCGCGAGGGGTTCGACATTAGAGGAAGTTAGATAGTAGTCTTTCATGTTCAAAATATATACGTTGTTTTCTACATCCTCTATTGTTTCACACATGCGTGCTGTGCGTGTTTACATTTCGTGTGTTGATAAACAAATTCGCATATACGACTGTATAAATTTATTGGAATGTTATCG
This sequence comes from Archivesica marissinica, assembly GCA_014843695.1. NCBI lineage: Eukaryota > Metazoa > Mollusca > Bivalvia > Venerida > Vesicomyidae > Archivesica > Archivesica marissinica. Next base: position 46,669,914 of record CM026401.1, on the reverse strand, counting down.
TTTCTGAGCGACTATTTCGATTTTTGTAAACACACACACATTAGTATTGATATTTTACCCAAAACATCCTTTATTACGATGTAATGCTGCTTTAAAGTGACCAAGCAAAGAGCAGAAAAGTTAATGATCCGACGTTGGGACTCGAACCCACGACCTCCCGAACAATAGTCGGACAGCCCTACCAACTGAGCTAGCTGGGCCGCTGTTCTACCCACACCGAAATACACTACACTCTTCTCTCTTAATCTTTAGAAGCATCCCCCCTACTCCTTTGCCCATACCATATATCCGCGTCGCCATTAAAGTGCCCAAGCAAAGAAAGAGCAGAAAAGTTAAGTGACCCGATGTGAGAATCGTATGTATGTTCCCTTAATGTCAAACCCCTCTTGGGGACCTAGACATGTTTTCCTGGGCAGACTTAGCCGACCTAAGCGATTAACCAGTACTAAGCAATGTGTGTGAGGTGCCTTGCTCAATGACACTACATACGTGACATGTTCGAGTATCGAACCCAGGACCGTTCGCTTCCAAATCCGATGCTCTACCACTGGACCACGGACGCCACACTCGGAACACTAGACGGACAGCTCTACCAACTGAGCTAGCCGGGCCGCCGTTCTACCCATGCGGAAATACATAACGTTACTTCTGTGAATTATAAATATAAGAATCTACATGTGGGGCTATTTTCAGGACCTGTGGTATTTAAAAATAAAGTAAATGATATTTTGCATGTTCATTGGTCATATTATGTCTGTGATCTATTTTTTAAGTTTGACGACTCGGTGCAGATCTGTTGTGAAATTATGGAAATAGTTTAGTTTTGGTGCATCAAGTTTAATACAGGCAGGGTTGAATAAAGAATTTATGAAAATCGTTTGATAAATACATCAGCAAAAGTAACACCAATGTCGTATTTCAGTATCATATTTCAGTATCACTTTCTTTTAAAGTAATTGACCTTTAGTACGACTTCGATAGTACACGAGGGTAGTACGGTACTTATCATAAATGTGTTTTTTGCATAGTATGCACATTCATGTTGGTATAAGAACAGTTTCAAATTTCAGTAGACAGATGGGGAAGATCTGGTCATGGGGGTGGGGGCTATGTTCTCCATTATTGTGTCATACAAATAAGTCCAAGCATGCACAGGTCTAGGTACTCGCAAGGGGTTTGATGTAGATGAAATATACAGACTGGTCCCCCCTCGCCCCGCCCCGTGTGCCACAATAATGAAATAACGGGACCGTGAAATAACTGCTTCGATCGTGGATGAAGACGAAATGTGCACGTGCATCACACATGCCAGAGGGGCTGGATACATTTATTTTCAATCACTTATTAATTCGCCGATTCCAATCTGACCAATCCAAGACATCCATGCGATAGATTATAAACACTTTAAAACAAGCCTAAAAACTCGAAATATTTGTGAAAACAAAATGGCGGCAATTCGTTGTGCAATAAAAGAGTAAATTTCTGGCCAATTTGCTCGACAATGAAACAAATTCTTGAATACTGAATACATTCGAACACCGTATCAAACAACAAATCGACAATTCTGTCAATTTCTATTGAGGGAAAAACTATAATAAATTTGTCCGATAACTCTATTTCACTCACGTGTGTTGATTCACAGATGTTCAGCAAAGAGGTATTTTTACGCATGCGTACCACGTCCGGTATGACTGAAGACCGAAAGATCCTCTTTCCGCGGAAAGAGCGCCCGTCGTACTGCAGAAAAAGCCTATTAATATGAAATAAGCACTACATATCAACGGGAAAAGCCAATAAAGAGTTGAAATCAAAACCAATTACGGAAATAGACGTCATGGAAGGAATAAGACTGTATCCATCCACGCGAGTGGTTTAACATCTTAGGAAAATTAAGAAGATACTTCTTTGTTTAAAGATTAAACTTTATTTATTTTACAACTAACAACTTATATTAATCACTCTCGTTAGCAAGGTTGATAGTATAAATGTGGTAATTCGTATGGGACAATCCGCATGCAGCTGCTTTGTACAACACTTGCAGAGCAGTGAGAAATAAATTGTTATCCCACTGCTCTCGTTTTATTTCACTTATGACTATCTATAGTTCCTTACAAACATTAAAATAAAGATAGATAGAATGACGAAAACGATTATGATTTTCTTTTGGGCATTAACAAAATAATCACAGAAATCATGAATGATCATGACAATATTTTTCAATATATTGCGCTATTTAATTTTAACTACAAATGGTTACAAATCTTTACCGTGATATACAGGGATGTATAACAAATAATGGATTTTTATTGGACTCTTTTAATATCAAACGTGGTTGTGCGCAAAGGCTGCCCGCTCTCGCCTTATTTATTCATTCATAAATAATAAGAACATAGCAGGGATAAAACTTGTAAAGCAGGAAATATTCTTAAAGCACGAATTTTGATTAATAATGGCTCTGCTCATTTAAAGAGACAAATTATGCAAATGAATGATTATCAAATGCAATATAAAAATTAATTACTCGTCCGAAGTATTAGGACTATTCAGAAGCCAGAAAAGATTTTATATCTAGCATACTTAAAGCGACATTACATCGCAAAAAGCAAATAAAATGCATTTGTTCACGTATAAATACATTGCTACTACAAATTCTTCCGAATACATTCGAACACTAACATTGAATCAATAAACAGTGTTTTTGTGGATTGAAAGTATGAATTCATATAATGGTCATCCATGCTCCTGACTTGACGTTTGTTTATCATCGGAGTCAATACTAAACGCGAGATAATGTCGTTTAGAGATAATTTAACTAAGAATAGTCTACAAATAAATAGACACAAATATGAGATATAGCAGTAAATCTGTACTATAAATTGTGTTATACTACGCATGGATGTTTACATCATTTTGCTATGTCAACAAACCGCGTATACAATGTTTGCGTATTAGTTGAAACACTCAGTATTTGGAGCAAATATTTGGAAAAAAATTATACCATATAATAGGAAAATACATTCTGTAGAAATTTGCGTTATCACTGATGTAGTGTCGCTTTAAAACGCAATAACATAACGTCAATAAACAAAATAGAAGAAAGTGCAACAAGCTGTTTCGCAAATCTTAATTGGAGAAATATCTATATCAATGCATACAAAAGTACAACTGATACCAGACTATGTGCCTTCCAATAGAAGTATATGATGCGGATTATGCCCACAAAACTAATCTTACATCAATACAATATCGTTAGCTCTAGCTTATGTGACTTTTTCAACATGTATATTGAAACACTTCAGAAACTAGTTTGGGACTGCAACCATAGTCAGAAGTTCTCGCCTAGGTTAGACATAATAGTGATTGTTGATTAAATAAAAGATATATCTTGCTCTTTCCGCGGAAAGATAATTCCGTTGCGGAAAGAGCAAGATATATCTTTTATTTAATCAACAATCACACATGTTTCCGGTTTCAGTCATACACAAGATATCACGACTTATAGACTGGTTTCGACTTGTGCAATCTAGTGACTCTGGTAGAAATTGTGGACATGCCCAGTACCATAACACCAGTAGCTATATTGTCGAACGCGTAACCCAGTAGAGATACATGAGTAACCGTAGTCGAACGCGTAACCCAATCTTGAGTTGTATATAACAACAAAATGACGACCAGCTGTGTGTCAGCAGTTTACTCTTCGATGAGATGTGAGGAAAACAATGCTGATATGATTACTGACTTTATTTGCTAACGTTAAACGTGAACATATTTTCGGCTTGTGGACTTGAGTAACTGTCACAATCTTGGATCTCGTGTTACCCTAAAAACCGGGGGTTACTGGTGTACATTAATGATTATGCGCATGCGCATTTCACCTATTTGAGGATTTCGACTACCAACTTGAGTCACTCGGGTCCACAAGCCGAAAACGCTCATAGTGGCACAGTTTGCCTTCTGGGCGCAAAATATCGCAAAGAGCGAAAAGAGGAAAATATAACAACATATTTTGATATTGCGATTTTTGTTACATTTTTCAGTTTGCGAATTTCAATGCTCTATCAAATATATATGCACCACATAAAATACAAATATTTCAGATTTCTAGAATTTGATCCTTCATCATATTTACTACACAGAATTTTAACATTCCATTTGAACTAAGATTTCTGTACAATAAAAATATATCTACCGATTGATGCTATGAAAAATTCACTATTAACCAAAATAAACCAAGTATTAATTATCACTAATGTTACAATTTTGATACCACACAGCTGTCACCGGTGTTGATAAACTCATGTCGGTCAGCCGGCTATTTTATGATATATTTGCTGTATAAGGTACATAAAACACTAGAGTGGTGGAACCTATGCTCGGCGTATTCCTATGCTCGGCGTATTTTTTCCATTTACATCCGTATTTTAAATATTTAAATAGTTTTAACCTATTTTCGCTGACAGAGGTGAAGCATGGTTCAATAACATTCCGTTGTGCGTACCGGTAATGCAACTGTCACCTGATTGGTTCAGTAGCCGAATATAAACAGACAACTTGTTGGGAACTTTTTTTCCACCGAAATGTGCGGTTTATGAGCATTTCAGGTGGCTCTCCGGATTGAGGATAAAATGTTCAAATAACCAGAAAAAAGTTTCTTATGAGTTGTAATATTGTTAGTTATTGATGTTACTAAGTCAAAATAATATATTCAACATTTACCCATGCATTAATTTAAAAAATGCATGTACGCCCTAATGTATCTAGTTCCCCATGGAAACAAGTGCCGCTGCGATAGCTGTGTTTAGGCGCATGGTTACGTAATGAAGCTAAAATGTTCAACAACAATTTTATGAAAGTTGTGTTCACGACTTAAGAAAATAATAATATACGGCAAGTGCATTTAACTTTTTTTTATAGGCCAATGTATGTAGGATTTACGCCAAGCATATGTGTGGACTAGCGATAAATCTGCTACTGATGCATGTATAGTCAGTACTGTGTGGACTAGCGATAAAGCTGCTACTGATGCATGTATAGTCAGTACTGTGTGGACTAGCGATATAGTTGCTACTGATGCATGTATAGTCAGTACTGTGTGGACTAGCGATAAAGCTGCTACTGATGCATGTATAGTCAGTACTGTGTGGACTAGCGATATAGTTGCTACTGATGCATGTATAGTCAGTACTGTGTGGACTAGCGATAAAGCTGCTACTGATGCATGTATAGTCAGTACTGTGTGGACTAGCGATATAGTTGCTACTGATGCATGTATAGTCAGTACTGTGTGGACTAGCGATAAAGCTGCTACTGATGCATGTATAGTCAGTACTGTGTGGACTAGCGATATAGTTGCTACTGATGCATGTATAGTCAGTACTGTGTGGACTAGCGATAAAGCTGCTACTGATGCATGTATAGTCAGTACTGTGTGGACTAGCGATATAGTTGCTACTGATGCATGTATAGTCAGTACTGTGTGGACTAGCGATATAGTTGCTACTGATGCATGTATAGTTACGACTGTGTGGATTAGCGATATAGTTGCTACTGATGCATGTATAGTCACGACTGTGTGGACTAGCGATATAGCTGCTACTGATGCATGTATAGTCACGACTGTGTGGACTAGTGATATAGCTGCTACTGATGCATGTATAGTCACGACTGTGTGGACTAGCGATATAGCTGCTACTGATGCAATTACAGTCACGACTGTGTGGATTAGCGATATAGCTGCTACTGATGCATCTATAGGCATGACTGTGTGGACTAGCGATATAGTTGCTAATGATGCATCTATAGTCACGACTGTGTGGACTAGCGATATAGTTGCTACTGATGCATGTATAGTCACGACTGTGTGGACTAGCGATATAGCTGCTATTGATGCATCTATAGTCACGACTGTGTGGACTAGCGATATAGCTGCTATTGATGCATCTACAGTCAATACTGTGTGGACTAGCGATATAGCTGCTACTGATGCATCTATAGTCACGACTGTGTGGACTAGCGATATAGCTGCTATTGATGCATCTATAGTCACGACTGTGTGGACTAGCGATATAGCTGCTACTGATGCATCTACAGTCACGACTGTGTGGACTAGCGATATAGCTGCTATTGATGCATCTACAGTCACGACTGTGTGGACTAGCGATATAGCTGCTACTGATGCATCTATAGTCACGACTGTGTGGACTAGCGATATTGCTGCTACTGATGCATCTACAGTCACGACTGTGTGGACTAGCGATATAGCTGCTACTGATGCATCTACAGTCACGACTGTGTGGACTAGCGATATAGCTGCTATTGATGCATGTATAGTCAATACTGTGTGGACTAGCGATATAGCTGCTACTGATGCATGTATAGTCAGTACTGTGTGGACTAGCGATATAGCTGCTACTGATGCATCTACAGTCAGTACTGTGTGTACTAGCGATATAGCTGCTACTGATGCATGTATAGTCAGTACTGTGTGGACTAGCGATATAGCTGCTACTGATGCATGTATAGTCAGTATTGTGTGGACTAGCGATATAGCTGCTACTGATGCATCTACAGTCACGACTGTGTGGACTAGCGATATAGCTGCTATTGATGCATCTACAGTCACGACTGTGTGGACTAGCGATATAGTTGCTACTGATGCATGTATAGTCAGTACTGTGTGGACTAGCGATATAGCTGCTACTGATGCATGTATAGGCAGTACTGTACGTGTGGACTAGCGATATAGCTGCTACTGATGTATCTACAGTCACGACTGTGTGGACTAGCGATATAGCTGCTATTGATGCATCGATAGTAACGACCGTATGGCATAGCAATACACAAGCTGGTGTATCGGGTAATGATGAGATTACAAAGATAAAGTTAGGGATATTTATAAAAAGTTGGGCTCGTCCGGGATTCGAACCCGGGACCTCTCGCACCCTAAGCGAGAATCATTCCCCTAGACCAACGAGCCAGATGAAAATTTATCTGCTTAAATAAATATATAATTGCTATTATCATGTGACTTGTATTTCACGTGATTATGACAGCTTCTATATGACACTGATTGGTTTCACTTGGTAAGCACGGAAGTTTTTTTATTTACTTGACAAAAATAATGCATTCTATTATTCCAAAATTGAATCTAGCACACATAGCAAATAAATATTTACAAGGTAAATTAGATGTTATCTACTCGTTTTACAGGAAAATAGCAGTCATTAGTTCATCAAGATCAACGGACGCATATTAATAGTGTCATGACGCTTTATATAATAATCATTGCTAGACGCATATGCCATGATATGGAAGGACGGATACAGTGGTAACACTCTGGACTGGTAATCTAGGGATCGCAGGTTCGATCCCCTGTCTGACCCTAATAAAATTAACAGTCTTTCAGATGGGACGTTAAACCGATGTCTCGTGTCAGTGCTTTACACTGTGCACGTAAAAGAACCAGAGGAGATTCTGGAATTGGTCTCTGTCTGTATCATGCACTATCCTCCAAAATAACTAATCACTTCAGGAGGCGTCGCTCATATGGGCAACCGGTAGCGACGATAAATAAACGTAAAACACACATACCACTGGACTACAGATCCGTCTGTATTTGTGTTTCAAAAAGAGTCTGTGCAAATAATGTTCACTCTCAATTAACCATAATGATATTTATTTTAGTATATCAATTAATAAGAAATAAATCGTAACTGAATCAATAACAAAGTGAAAGCAACAGCACTGGCCTCCATCTTTTATTTACTCAGTGATACCAATTGTCGGTGACGATGTAAATTTAAACGTCTATGCAGTGCTCATCGTATCATGTCATACTCGCAGGATTCGGCATTAGCTATTTTTAGCAAGTTACTGTAGGGAGATTTTTCATACACCTATGTTATATGCCTATATGTAATACAAATAAATGTTGTAATTCTTTATTTCTAGATCGGATAGCAGAATAAATATTTATAATACCGTAGATATAAAGCATTGATCACTATAAATCAAGGCATTTCAGGGAGTTACATCGCTGTCTATCAGAAAGTTTAGCTATAGAGACAAGATTCATACAGCATGGCGTGGACAACGTACCAGATAGCATTGGCCATTGTTATGGTTATAACTGGCTCCATCAATACTTTGTCTACAAAGTAAGTCATGTTTTAGTTTACAGTCAAACCTGTGTTAGTGATTAGTGATCACCTCCATTAAGCACTTTACCTGTATTAAGTAGCCAGTTTCCCAATATGTTTCATTATCATTTTACCTCTATTAAGCAGCCACCTGTGCTAAGCAGCTATTGCCTCTTCTCTCTCCCTTGTGGCGATTGATTCCATCAGGAATGAGGTCTCGAGAGTGATTTATATAAGTTGAAATAACTTGTTTTGCAATCGAGCTAAAATAAACTTGTATAAAAAAAAGCAGCTATTTGCTGTGATTCCCTTGGCTGGCTGCTTAAAACAGGTTTGACTGTACATCAACATTTCCCTTATTAAATTAACCCTTCATAGAGATTTAGGTTAATATACTATTGTATCTCCATACAAACGACAGTCATTTAGCTATCATGCAGTGGATAAGTAGTCGACATATCTATCCCACCTCCATAGATTTTACTGGGACTACATGAGATTCTGGCCTTTATTATGAACATTGGTTTGGCTACTACATTGTCAATGTATGTCGTATTGGTAATGGCATCAATAGGTGCTTCTATGAGGGAAAGGGTTAAATAAAATGTTTCTGTCTTTATTCATTTTATAAATTTTCTAAAAGAGAGAAAAGAAATTATATACGGTATATCAAATAGAGATACATATAGCAATGATAAAAGACGAAATAGGGATTCATAGCAAAAAATGGTATCAGTTTATATTTGGATACGTCAACGACAGAAACTGTAAATTACAGTATTGCATGGAGTGGCTGGAATTGTCTTCTCTATTCTGCTGTATATAATTTTGATTTAAATTTATATTATTTTTTTTATTTACATTTAAGTTCAATGGTGCTCTTGTATTATTGTAGGTGGGCCGACAGACAGAAAGCAATAGGTTCAGATGGTAATAGCCGGCCGTTTGATCATCCATTCTTTCAGGTTTGTTTGGGAATACAGTCAAACCTGTGTTAGTGGTTACCTCTATTAAGCAGCCAACCTGCATTAAGCAGCCAGTTTTCAGATTCCCAATATGGTACTTTATTATACACATAACCTCTATTAAGCAGCCACCTGTGCTAAGCAGCCACTTTTGGTGATTCCCTTGCATGGCTGCTTAAGACAGGTTGGCTGCTTAATAGACTTTTTAAGGGGAATAAACATTTACTATTTTATGCTTTCCAATGAAATATGGAAATTTATAAGTGAAATCAAATGGGTTATTCCACTGATTGAAAGCAGTGGAATACAACATTTTATACCTCACTTCTTTGCATGTGTGGTACTGGTACCTAGCTGCTGCATGTTGAAATGTTGTCAATGATGTGTTCGAACTCAAGCTGTCGGTGACGGAATTTATGAAATCATTTATGACGTTATTAAATTTATGGTCGAAGGATCAAACCTTGTCATGGGTTCATCCTGATATGGCCGCTTGGTGAGCCGCCAGCTAGTTGAATAATTGTTACTGATTGCCTTACCAGTCTGGCACAAGGCCTGCAAGGAAGTACTGGCATCTCGAGATGTGTCTCACAAGTCATAATTGGCTGGCCCCATTTCAGTAGTATCTTAGCCTAAATGTCTATGTGTAACATGTACCTGTTCTGTATACTACCTGTTCTCTATACTACCTGTTCGGTATACTACCTGTTGGGTATACTACCTGTTCTATACTACCTGTTCTGTATACTACCTGTTCTGTATACTACCTGTTCTGTATACTACCTGTTCTGTATACTACCTGTTCTGTATACTACCTGTTCTGTATACTACCTGTTCTGTATACTACCTGTTCTCTATACTACCTGTTCTGTATACTACCTGTTCTGTATACTACCTGTTCTGTATACTACCTGTTCTGTATACTAACTGTTCTCTATACTACCTGTTCTCTATACTACCTGTTCTCTATACTACCTGTTCTGTATACTAACTGTTCTGTATACTACCTGTTCTCTATACTACCTGTTCTCTATACTACCTGTTCTGTATACTACCTGTTCTGTATACTAACTGTTCGTTCTCTATACTACCTGTTCTCTATATTACCTGTTCTCTATACTACCTGTTCTCTATACTACCTGTTCTATACTACCTGTTCTCTATACTACCTGTTCTCTATACTACCTGTTCTCTATACTACATGTTCTGTATATTACCTGTTCTATACTACCTGTTCTATACTACCTGTTCTCTATACTACCTGTTCTCTATACTACCTGTTCTGTATACTAACTGTTCTGTATACTACCGTCTCTATACTACCTGTTCTCTATACTACCTGTTCTCTATACTACTGTTCTATACTACCTGTTCTCTATACTACCTGTTCTATACTACCTGTTCTCTATACTAACTGTTCTGTATACTACCTGTTCTCTATACTACCTGTTCTGTATACTACCTGTTCTGTATACTACCTGTTCTGTATACTAACTGTTCTGTATACTACCTGTTATCTATACTACCTGTTCTCTATACTACCTGTTCTATACTACCTGTTCTCTATACTACCTGTTCTCTATACTACCTGTTCTCTATACTACATGTTCTGTATATTACCTGTTCTATACTACCTGTTCTCTATACTACCTGTTCTCTATACTACCTGTTCTGTATACTACCTGTTCTCTATACTACCTGTTCTCTATACTACCTGTTCTCTATACTACCTGTTCTCTATACTACATGTTCTGTATACTTTCAGGCGGTGGGGATGTTTATTGGAGAATTTGCGTGTTTGATAACATACTACATAATAAAATTATGTAAGCGCAGAGAGCAGGTGGCCGAGGGGGAGCAACCCAGGAAATTTAACCCGCTCATATTTCTTCCTGCCGCCATGCTGGACATGTGCGGGACGTCCATCATGTACATAGGTCTGAACCTAACATACGCCTCTAGCTTCCAGATGTTGAGAGGTATGTGATTGCTGTTTGTGGTTTTACAGCCCTTCAACATTTCCTATTATTGTTTGTAGGTCAACTCACCCAAATGGTTGGACTACGAATCCAGGGATCACAGGTTCGATCCTCCGTCTGATCCTAATAATATTAGTAGTATTTCTGATGGGGACTATAAACCAAGGTGTAATGTATCGGTGCTATGCATCTGGTATGTAAAAGAGCCACTCACCACCTCCATAACCCTTTCCTTCATAGAGATTTAAGTTAATATACTATTATATCTCCATACAAACGACAGCCATTTAGCTAGCATGCAGTGGATAAGTAGTCGCCATATATATCCCACCTCCATAGATATTACTGGGAGTACATAGAGATTTAGGTTAATATACTATTATATCTCCATACAAACGACAGCCATTTAGCTATCAAGCAGTGGATAAGTAGTCGCCATATCTATCCCACCTCCATAGATATTACTGGGAGTACATAGAGATTTAGGTTAATATACTATTATATCTCCATACAAACGACAGCCATTTAGCTATCATGCAGTGGATAAGTAGTCGCCATATCTATCCCACCTCCATAGATATTACTGGGACTACATGAGATTCTGGTCTTTATTATGAACATTGGTTTGACTACTACATTGTCAATGTATGTTGTATTGGTAATGGCGTCAAGAGGCACTTCTATGAGGGAAACGGTTAAAAGTAAAATGATTAATATATTTCTTGATGTGGCACCCCAATTAACCCGGGCATATTGATAAATAATGGTATCCAAATAATGTAAGATAATCAGCCTGTCACAATAACCAACCTGTCACAATAATCAGCCTGTCACAATAATCAGCCTGTCACAATAACCAGCCTGTCACAATAATCAGACTGTCACAATAACCAACCTGTCACAATAACCAACCTATCACAATAACCAACCTGTCACAATAACCAACCTGTCACAATAATCAGCCTGTCACAATAACCAACCTGTCACAATAACCAACCTATCACAATAACCAACCTGTCACAATAACCAACCTATCACAATAACCAACCTATCACAATAACCAACCTATCACAATAACCAACCTATCACAATAACCAACCTATCACAATAACCAGCCTGTCACAATAACCAACCTGTCACAATAATCAACCTGTCACAATAACCAACCTATCACAACTTCTTCATTTGCATCGCGATTTACAAACTTCTTGCATCGTGTTTTATGTTTTAGTGAACTTTTTTTTTCTCTACAAATTTATTTTAGCTCGATTGCGAAAACAAGTTCTTACAACTTATATTAATCACTCTCGAGACCTCATTCCTGATGGAATCCATCACCACGGGGGAGAGAGAAGAGGCAACATGGAATTTAAATAAATGCCTTGCCTAAGGGCAGAATCGTAGTGGCTTCAGCAGGGCTCGAACTCCTGACCTTTCGCACCTGACGCGAACGCTATCACGACTTCCACTTTTTAATTTGAATGGTGTTAGTGGAAATACAAATTTCAGTGAAGACTCTATGAAATAAAATCTTATCTCACACAAATATCCTCTACATCTGTTATGTCATGATTTCGCAGCAGCAGTGTGTTTTGTATGTTTTCTCAATCAGGTTCTGTCATAATCTTCACTGCTCTGCTCTCCGTGGCGTTCCTCGGTCGTGTCATCAAGAAGCCCATGTGGGTTGGAATGTTTGCTGTGCTGGTGGGTCTATTGCTCGTTGGAATGGCAGATATTGTGTTTGGGGCACATGATGCAGCAACCACGAACACAAACGGCATCATTGCTGGTAGGTAATCGATCATCTGTACAGTGCTGGTAGGTAATCAATCATCTGTACAGTGCTGGTAGGTAATCAATCATCTGTACAGTGCTGGTAGGTAATCAATCATCTGTACAGTGCTGGTAGGTAATCAATCATCTGTACAGTGCTGGTAGGTAATCAATCATCTGTACAGTGCTGGTAGGTAATCAGTCGCGTGTACATTGCTGGTAGGTAATCAGTCGCGTGTACATTGCTAGTAGGTAATCAGTCGCGTGTACATTGCTGGTAGGTAATCAATCATCTGTACATTGCTGGTAGGTAATCAATCATCTGTACATTGCTGGTAGGTAATCAATCATCTGTACATTGCTGGTAGGTAATCAATCATCTGTACATTGCTGGTAGGAATCAATCATCTGTACATGGTAGGTAATCAATCATCTGTACATTGCTGGTAGGTAATCAATCATCTGTACATTGCTGGTAGGTAATCAATCATCTGTACAACAAACAACAACACAACACAGTACATTGCTGGTAGGTAATCAATCATCTGTACATTGCTGGTAGGTAATCAATCATCGTACATTGCTGGTAGGTAATCAATCATCTGTACATTGCTGGTAGGTAATCAATCATCTGTACATTGCTGGTAGGTAATCAATCATCTGTACAGTGCTGGTAGGTAATCAATCATCTGTACAGTGCTGGTAGGTAATCAATCATCTGTACAGTGCTGGTAGGTAATCAGTCGCGTGTACATTGCTGGTAGGTAATCAGTCGCGTGTACATTGCTAGTAGGTAATCAGTCGCGTGTACATTGCTGGTAGGTAATCAATCATCTGTACATTGCTGGTAGGTAATCAATCATCTGTACATTGCTGGTAGGTAATCAATCATCTGTACATTGCTGGTAGGTAATCAATCATCTGTACATTGCTGGTAGGTAATCAATCATCTGTACATTGCTGGTAGGTAATCAATCATCTGTACATTGCTGGTAGGTAATCAATCATCTGTACATTGCTGGTAGGTAATCAATCATCTGTACATTGCTGGTAGGTAATCAATCATCTGTACATTGCTGGTAGGTAATCAATCATGTGTACATTGCTGGTAGGTAATCAATCATCTGTACATTGCTGGTAGGTAATCAATCATCTGTACATTGCTGGTAGGTAATCAATCATCTGTACATTGCTGGTAGGTAATCAATCATCTGTACATTGCTGGTAGGTAATCAATCATCTGTACATTGCTGGTAGGTAATCAATCACCTGTACAGTGCTGGTAGATAATCAATCATGTGTACATTGCTGGTAGGTAATCAGTCGCGTGTACAGTGCTGGTAGGTAATCAATCATGTGTACATTGCTGGTAGATAAACAATCATGTGTACATTGCTGGTAGGTAATCAATCATCTGTACATTGCTGGTAGGTAATCAATCATGTGTACATTGCTGGTAGGTAATCAGTCACGTGTACAATGCTGGTAGGTAATCAGTCGTGTGTACATTGCTGGTAGGTAATCGATCATGTGTACATTGCTGGTAGGTAATCAGTCGCGTGTACATTGCTGGTAGGTAATTAATCACGTGTACAGTGCTGGTAGGTAATCAGTCGCGTGTACAGTGCTGGTAGGTAATCAGTCGCGTGTACAGTGCTGGTAGGTAATCAATCATCTGTACATTGCTGGTAGGTAATCGATCATCTGTACATTGCTGGTAGGTAATCAATCCTCTGTACATTGCTGGTAGGTAATCAGTCATGTGTACATTGCTGGTAGGTAATCAGTCATGTGTACATTGCTGGTAGGTAATCAATCACGTGTACATTGCTAGTAGGTAATCAATCATCTGTACATTGCTGGTATGTAATCAATCACCTGTACATTGCTGGTAGGTAATCAATCATCTGTACATTGCTGGTAGGTAATCAATCATGTGTACATTGCTGGTAGGTAATCAATCACGTGTACATTGCTGGTAGGTAATCAATCACATGTACATTGCTGGTAGGTAATCAATCACGTGTACATTGCTGGTAGGTAATCAATCATGTGTACATTGCTGGTAGGTAATCAATCATCTGTACAGGTCATAGTTTAGGAAAACAGGATGGTGTATATTACATGTCATAGTTTAGGGGATTGTGTATATTCACACAAGTAGGATTGTGTATATTACATCTCATAGTTTAGGGGATTGTGTATATTGCAGCACATAGTTTAGGGGATGGTGAATATTGCAGCACATAGTTTAGGGGATGGTGTATATTACAGGTCATAGTTTAGGGGGTGGTGTATATTGCAGCACATAGTTTAGGGGATGGTGTATATTACAGGTCATAGTTTAAGGGGTGGTGTATATTACATATCATAGTTTAGGGGATGGTGTATATTACATGTCATATTTTAGGGGATGGTGTATATTACATGTCATAGTTTAGGGGATGGTGTATATTACATGTCATTGTTTAGGGGATGGTGTATATTACATATCATAGTTTAGGGGATGGTGTATATTACATGTCATAGTTTAGGGGATGGTGTATATTACATGTCATAGTTTAGGGGGATGGTGTATATTACATGTCATTGTTTAGGGGATGGTGTATATTACATGTCATAGTTTAGGGGATGGTGTATATTACATGTCATTGTTTAGGGGATGGTGTATATTACATTTCATAGTTTAGGGGGATGGTGTATATTACATGTCATAGTTTAGGGGATGGTGTATATTACATGTCATAGTTTAGGGGATGGTGTATATTACATGTCATTGTTTAGGGGATGGTGTATATTACATGTCATTGTTTAGGGGATGGTGTATATTACATTTCATAGTTTAGGGGGATGGTGTATATTACATGTCATAGTTTAGGGGATGGTGTATATTACATATCATAGTTTAGGGGATGGTGTATATTACATATCATAGTTTAGGGGATGGTGTATATTACATGTCATTGTTTCGGGGTTGGTGTATATTACATGTCATTGTTTCGGGGATGGTGTATATTACATGTCATTGTTTCGGGGATGGTGTATATTACGTGTCATAGTTTAGGGGATGGTGTATATTACATGTCATAGTTTAGGGGATGGTGTATATTACAGGGCATAGTTTAGGGGTTGGTGTATATTACAGTGGTTGGTGTATATTACATGTCATAGTTTAGGGGATGGTGTATGTTACAGGGCATAGTTTAGGGGATGGTGTATATTACATGTCATAGTTTAGGGGATGGTGTATATTACATGTCATAGTTTAGGGGTTGGTGTATATTACAGGGCATAGTTTAGGGGATGGTGTATATTACAGGGCATAGTTTAGGGGTTGGTGTATATTACAGGGCATAGTTTAGGGGATGGTGTATATTACAGGGCATATTTTAGGGGATGGTGTATATTACAGTGGTTGGTGTATATTACAGGGCATAGTTTAGGGGTTGGTGTATATTACAGGGCATAGTTTAGGGGATGGTGTATATTACAGTAGTTGGTGTATATTACAGGGCATAGTTTAGGGGATGGTGTATATTACATGTCATAGTTTAGGGGATGGTGTATATTACATGTCATAGTTTAGGGGTTGGTGTATATTACAGGGCATAGTTTAGGGTATGGTGTATATTACAGGGCATAGTTTAGGGGTTGGTGTATATTACAGGGCATAGTTTAGGGGATGGTGTATATTACAGGGCATAGTTTAGGGGATGGTGTATATTACAGTGGTTGGTGTATATTACAGGGCATAGTTTAGGGGTTGGTGTATATTACAGGGCATAGTTTAGGGGATGGTGTATATTACAGTGGTTGGTGTATATTACAGGGCATAGTTTAGGGGATGGTGTATATTACATGTCATTGTTTAGGGGATGGTGTATATTACATGTCATAGTTTAGGGGTTGGTGTATATTACAGGGCATAGTTTAGGGGATGGTGTATATTACAGTGGTTGGTGTATATTACAGGTCATAGTTTAGGGGATGGTGTATATTACATGTCATAGTTTAGGGGATGGTGTATATTACATGTCATAGTTTAGGGGTTGGTGTATATTACAGGGCATAGTTTAGGGGATGGTGTATATTACATGTCATAGTTTAGGGGATGGTGTATATTACATGTCATAGTTTAGGGGTTGGTGTATATTACAGGGCATAGTTTAGGGGATGGTGTATATTACAGGGCATAGTTTAGGGGATGGTGTATATTACAGTGGTTGGTGTATATTACAGGGCATAGTTTAGGGGATGGTGTATATTACATGTCATAGTTTAGGGGATGGTGTATATTACATGTCATAGTTTAGGGGTTGGTGTATATTACAGGGCATAGTTTAGGGGATGGTGTATATTACAGGTTGGTGTATATTACAGGGCATAGTTTAGGGGATGGTGTATATTACATGTCATAGTTTAGGGGATGGTGTATATTACATGTCATAGTTTAGGGGTTGGTGTATATTACAGGGCATAGTTTAGGGGTTGGTGTATATTACAGGGCATAGTTTAGGGGATGGTGTATATTACAGTGGTTGGTGTATATTACATGTCATAGTTTAGGGGTTGGTGTATATTACAGGGCATAGTTTAGGGGATGGTGTATATTACATGTCATAGTTTAGGGGATGGTGTATATTACATGTCATAGTTTAGGGGTTGGTGTATATTACAGGGCATAGTTTAGGGGTTGGTGTATATTACAGGGCATAGTTTAGGGGATGGTGTATATTACAGTGGTTGGTGTATATTACATGTCATAGTTTAGGGGTTGGTGTATATTACAGGGCATAGTTTAGGGGATGGTGTATATTACATGTCATAGTTTAGGGGATGGTGTATATTACATGTCATAGTTTAGGGGTTGGTGTATATTACAGGGCATAGTTTAGGGGATGGTGTATATTACAGTGGTTGGTGTATATTACATGTCATAGTTTAGGGGATGGTGTATATGACATGTCATAGTTTAGGGGATGGTGTATATTACATGTCATCGTTTAGGGGATGGTGTATATTACAGGGCATAGTTTAGGGGATGGTGTATATTACATGTCATAGTTTAGGGGATGGTGTATATTACAGGGCATAGTTTAGGGGATGGTGTATATTACATGTCATAGTTTAGGGGTTGGTGTATATTACATGTCATAGTTTAGGGGATGGTGTATATTACAGGGCATAGTTTAGGGGATGGTGTATATTGCAGCGCATAGTTTAGGTGCTTGTGTATATTACATGTCATAGTTTAGGGGATGGTGTATATAACAGGTCATAGTTTAGGGGTTGGTGTATATTATATGTCATAGTTTAGGGGATGGTGTATATTACATGTCATAGTTTAGGGGATGGTGTATATTACAGGTCATAGTTTAGGGTATGGTGTATATTACAGGTCATAGTTTAGGGGATGGTGTATATTACATGTCATAGTTTAGGGGTTGGTGTATATTACATGGCATAGTTTAGGGGTTGGTGTATATTACATATTATAGTTTAGGGGATGGTGTATATTACAGGTCATAGTTTAGGGGTTGGTGTTTATTACATGTCATAGTTTAGGGGATGATATGTATTACAGGTCATAGTTTAGGGGTTGGTATGTATTACAGGTCATAGTTTAGGGGATGATATGTATTACAGGTCATAGTTTAGGGGTTGGTATGTATTACAGGTCATAGTTTAGGGGATGATATGTATTACAGGTCATAGTTTAGGGGTTGGTATGTATTACAGGTCATAGTTTAGGGGATGATATGTATTACAGGTCATAGTTTAGGGGTTGGTATGTATTACAGGTCATAGTTTAGGGGATGATATGTATTACAGGTCATAGTTTAGGGGTTGGTATGTATTACAGGTCATAGTTTAGGGGATGATATGTATTACAGGTCATAGTTTAGGGGTTGGTATGTATTACAGGTCATAGTTTAGGGGATGATATGTATTACAGGTCATAGTTTAGGGGTTGGTATGTATTACAGGTCATAGTTTAGGGGATGATATGTATTACAGGTCATAGTTTAGGGGTTGGTATGTATTACAGGTCATAGTTTAGGTGTTGGTATGTATTACAGGTCATAGTTTAGGGGATGGTGTATATTACATGTCATAGTTTAGGGGATGGTGTATATTACAGGTCATAGTTTAGGGGTTGGTGTTTATTACATGTCATAGTTTAGGGGATGGTATGTATTACAGGGCATAGTTTAGGGGATGGTGTATATTACATGTCATAGTTTAGGGGATGGTGTATATTACAGGTCATAGTTTAGGGTATGGTGTATATTACAGGTCATAGTTTAGGGGATGGTGTATATTACATGTCATAGTTTAGGGGTTGGTGTATATTACATGGCATAGTTTAGGGGTTGGTGTATATTACATATTATAGTTTAGGGGATGGTGTATATTACAGGTCATAGTTTAGGGGTTGGTGTTTATTACATGTCATAGTTTAGGGGATGATATGTATTACAGGTCATTGTTTAGGGGTTGGTATGTATTACAGGTCATAGTTTAGGGGATGGTGTATATTACAGGTCATAGTTTAGGGGTTGGTGTTTATTACATGTCATAGTTTAGGGGATGATATGTATTACAGGTCATAGTTTAGGGGTTGGTATGTATTACAGGTCATAGTTTAGGTGTTGGTATGTATTACAGGTCATAGTTTAGGGGATGGTGTATATTACATGTCATAGTTTAGGGGATGGTGTATATTACAGGTCATAGTTTAGGGGTTGGTGTTTATTACATGTCATAGTTTAGGGGATGGTATGTATTACAGGGCATAGTTTAGGGGATGGTGTATATTACATGTCATAGTTTAGGGGATGGTGTATATTACATGTCATAGTTTAGGGGATGGTGTATATTACAGTGCATAGTTTAGGGGGATGGTGTATATTACAGTGCATAGTTTAGGGGATGGTGTATATTACAGTGCATAGTTTAGGGGATGGTGTATATTACATGTCATAGTTTAGGGGATGGTGTATATATTACATGTCATAGTTTAGGGGATGGTGTATATTACATGTCATAGTTTAGGGGTTGGTGTTTATTACATGTCATAGTTTAGGGGATGGTATGTATTACAGGGCATAGTTTAGGGATGGTGTATATTACATGTCATAGTTTAGGGGATGGTGTATATTACAGTGCATAGTTTAGGGGATGGTGTATATTACATGTCATAGTTTAGGGGATGGTGTATATTACATGTCATCGTTTAGGGGATGGTGTATATTACATGTCATAGTTTAGGGGATGGTGTATATTACAGTGGTTGGTGTATATTACAGGTCATAGTTTAGGGGATGGCGTATATTACAGTGGTTGGTGTATATTACATGTCATAGTATAGGGGATGGTGTATATTGCAGCACATAGTTTAGGGGATGGTGTATATTACAGGTCATAGTTTAGGGGATGGTGTATATTGCAGCACATAGTTTAGGGGATGGTGTATATTGCAGCACATAGTTTAGGGGATGGTGTATATTACAGGTCATAGTTTAGGGGATGGTGTAAAAATTACATGTCATAGTTTAGGGGTTGGTGTTTATTACAGTGGTTGGTGTATATTACAGTGGTTGGTGTATATTATAGGGGTTGGTGTATATTACAGTGGTTGGTGTATATTACAGTGGTTGGTGTATATTACAGGGGTTGGTGTATATTACAGGGGTTGGTGTATATTATATATGGGTTGGTGTATATTATAGGGGTTGGTGTATATTATAGGGGTTGGTGTATATTATAGGGGTTGGTGTATATTATAGGGGTTGGTGTATATTACAGGGGTTGGTGTATATTACAGGGGTTGGTGTATATTACAGGGGTTGGTGTATATTATAGGGGTTGGTGTATATTACAGGGGTTGGTGTATATTATAGGGGTTGGTGTATATTACAGGGGTTGGTGTATATTACAGGGGTTGGTGTATATTATAGGGGTTGGTGTATATTACAGTGGTTGGTGTATATTACATGTCATAGTTTAGGGGTTGGTGTATATTACAGTGGTTGGTGTATATTACCTGTACAGTTTAGGGGATGATGTATATTACACAGAAATGTGTCTATTGCAGGGGATTTGTTGATCATCATGGCCCAGGTGATTGCAGCTGTACAGATGGTATATGAAGAAAAGTTTGTTGGAAGATTCAATGTACAACCACTGGCTGCTGTCGGCTGGGAAGGTACATAATTAGAATCTTAATACTGTAGCATTAAGCTGATGTTGATATCAAACACATTATATAATTGTTCACATTGTCAATATATTAGGCAAATATTAAAAAAAAAATTAGGCCCTGACCCTGAATTTTTTTTATGATATTTACAAACAAAAACATCAAAATTTCGTTTTTTCATATTTTTCTGTATCCAGGAGAAAAATCAAAACAAAAATTCCTACCGATCGACCCTATTGTTTGTTTTTGCATGAAACAAATGTGTGGCATCCGTGTTCCAGTGGTAGAGCGTCGGATTTGGAATCGAATGGTCCCCGGGTTCGATACTCGGTCAGGCCACGTATGTAGTGTCATTGAGCAAGACACCTCACACACATGGCTTAGTACTGGTTAACCACTTAGGTCGGCTAAGCCTGCCCACGAAAACATATCTAGGTCCTCGCAAGGGGTTTGACATTAATGGAGCGTACATACATACATACACAACAGTAAACACAGGTGTTTTTTTTGTCATTAACTAACTGAGTGGATTCTGAATGATTCTGGAGATTCATGTTGATTATTGTTAATTTGTAGCTTCACCATCCAAAGACATTTCCGGAATTATTTTTTTTTGAATGTATACACATTTATTTTAGCTCGATTGCAAAAAACAAGTTCTTACAACTTATATTAATCACTCTCGGGACCTCATTCCTGATGGAATACATCGCAACAAGGGAGAGAGAAGAGACAACGTGGACTTTAAATGCCTTGCCTAAGGACACATTTGTAACGAATACAGCTGGGCGCGAACTAACTCCGGACCATTCGCACCTGTAGCGAATGCGCTATCACAACTTCATAAATTTGTATAAACATAAATTTGTATAAACTAATGGTGTATTGTGGTATATTGTGGTGTATTGTGGTGTATTGTGGTATATTTTGGTATATTGTAGGATTTTTTGGTGCTATTATTCTGGGATTGCTGTTGATACCATTTGGTTATATTGATGCCGGAACCTTCAGTAATACAGCAGATCACAAGCTGGAAAATGTTAAAGATGCTTTCGTTCAGATGGGGAATAATTGGAGAATCATTGCGGCCACAGCCGGTGAGTATATGATATGGGTACCAGTGAGAGTATATGATATGGGTACCAGTGAGTATATGATACGGGTACCGTTGGGTACCAGTGAATATATGATGCGGGTACCGGTGGGTACCAGTGAGTATATGATACGGGTACCGGTGGGTACCAGTGAGTATATGATATGGTTACTGGTGGGTACCAGTGAGTATATGATACGGTTACCAGTGAGTATATGATACGGGTACCAGTGAGTATATGATACGGGTACCAGTGAGTATATGATGCGGGTACCAGTGAGTATATGATACGGGTACCGGTGGGTACCAGTGAGTATATGATACTGGTACCGGTGGGTACCAGTGAGTATATGATACGGGTACCGGTGGGTACCAGTGAGTATATGATACAGGTACCAGTGAGTATATGATGCAGGTACCAGTGAGTATATGATACAGGTACCAGTGAGTATATGATGCGGGTACCAGTGAGTATATGATGCGGGTACCAGTGAGTATATGATGCAGGTACCAGTGAGTATATGATGCAGGTACCAGTGAGTATATGATACAGGTACCAGTGAGTATATGATGCAGGTACCAGTGAGTATATGATACAGGTACCAGTGAGTATATGATGCAGGTACCAGTGAGTATATGATACGGGTACCAGTGAGTATATGATGCGGGTACCAGTGAGTATATGATGCAGGTACCAGTGAGTGTATGACATGGGTACCGGCGAGTATATTATACGGCACATTTGTGCTGTTTGATCTGCTCTATGCTGTTTGCAAAACCGACTTTAGTCGTGATTGGCAGGTTACGTGTTGACCTTTTTCAAAGTCATAAATTGTCAGCATTGGCACCCGTTGGCAGATAGCTCTTTTGAATGAAGTGTAAATTACTTTAGTACTATATTCAGTCAGATTGTACGTTGTATATATGTGTGCAAATAACATATTGTTCTTTTCTTTTGATCTATGAACACTGCAGGTAATATAATGAGTATAGCATTCTTCAACTTTGCCGGTATCAGTGTGACGAAGGAGCTTAGTGCAACAACTAGAATGGTGCTCGACAGTGTTCGCACGCTTGTCATCTGGGTCGTAACCTTGGCGTTGATCTGGCAACCCTTCCAGTTGGAGGACTTCCTTCTACAGGTACGTTGTAATCTGGGTCGTAACTGTGGCAGTGATCTGGCAACCCTTCCAGTTGGAGGACTTCCTTCTACAGGTACGTTGTAATCTGGGTCGTAACCATGGCAGTGATCTGGCAACCCTTCCAGTTGGAGGACTTCCTTCTACAGGTACGTTGTAATCTGGTTCGTAACCGTGGCAGTGATCTGATCTCCCTTCCAGTTGGAGGACTTCCTTCTACAGGTACGTTGTAATCTGGGCCGTAACCATGGCAGTTATCTGATCTCCCTTCCAGTTGGAGGACTTCCTGTTACAGGTAAGTTGTAGTCTGGGTCGTAACCCTTATAGTAGTTACAGATGTAAGATTCAGTCAACACTAATTCTTCATGGTCAGCTTGTATGAATCAACTTTACAGTAGGTTATACTATACTAAATCTTCACTTACAGCTTATAGGTTACACTACCCTATCATTATTTAGACTACACGGATTCTGTTTACAGTAGGTTACACTACCCTAAATGTTCACTTCAGGTCGCAGGATTCATTATCATTACTTAGACTACACGGATTCTGTTTACAGTAGGTTACACTACCCTAAATGTTCACTTCAGGTCGCAGGATTCATTATCATTATTTAGACTGCACGGATTCTGTTTACAGTAGGTTACACTACCCTAAATGTTCACTTCAGGTCGCAGGATTCATTATCATTATTTAGACTGCACAGATTCTGTTTACAGTAGGTTACACTACCCTAAATGTTCACTTCAGGTCGCAGGATTCATTATCATTATTTAGACTGCACGGATTCTGTTTACAGTAGGTTACACTACCCTAAATATTCACTTCAGGTCGCAGGATTCTTCCTACTGGTGATAGGGATGGCGCTCTACAACGATCTTATTATCATGCCGTGGTGGAGACGTAGACGGGAGATGAGGGAGTTACAGCAGCCCGAGGGTAGGGATGCGGATGATGAAAGGTTATTAGGTAGAGAAGGTATAGCTCATTTTGACGTTTCAAGTTGACATTTATTTTTTATATACAGACGGGCTCCTGGCAGTGGTTATGGTTGCATTGTGATTGAGGTTATGAATACAAGTTGACATAATTTTATTAAATACAGACGGGGCCGAGTGGTTAAGGTCGCATTGTGATTGATAGATTAAGAATACAAATTAACATAACGGGGCCTCCGCGGCCGAGTAGTTACGGTCGTTGACTTGAAATCACTTGCCACTCACAGCTGTAGGTGTATTCAAATCCCATTTGATGTGTCGGATTATTTCATGTGTGGGAGCTATCCAGGTGGCATGCGGAAAACCATGACCGATTTCTCCCAAAAGCATATTTCTCAATAGCAGGGCTTCTAAAAATGCCGATCACCCAGTCAAGGACCGAATTTTGAACTGGCGGACCGTTTGTAGCAACCAAAAAGTCATAAAAAATCGGTCGAGAAAATTATTGAAAAAGCCAAGAAATCAGTTAAATACATAAATCAGACGATATGCGACCTGCATCGTTGAATATGTTAATTGCCCCTATTTTCCGATAATCCCAAAGCCATACATTAATCCAAGACAGATGTTTTCCCAGAGGCACTAAATTGTCAATAATCTTCATAACGTGATTTAATCCCGTCAACTGACTGGCACAGTAATTAACACATTATATATATATAGTCTATAAGGGAAGTAACCGTTACGGAGCTTCTTAAAATTACAAGTGCGTGTCTAAAAATAGATATGGAATTTCCGTGTTTTGCTTCTAGAAAATTGATTTTGCTACACAGTGCGCACTTAATTGAGTTGATGCGCGTGTCTACCAATGGACCAATACTGCAGGAAATCAACCCTCAGCCTATGTATCACAAAAGGTGGAAGTTATATCTCCGACATATATTCTCAAACACAGCAAAGCATGCCAAACTTGTTGAGAAATAAAGATTGAATGCAATGTGGGTTTACTTACGAATTTATGCCGGGGGGGGGGGAGGCGTACAATTATTAGGGGGTGGGGGGGTGGAGGCGTACAATTATTAGAGGACAAGGGGGGGGGTGGAGGCGTACAATTATTGAGACACGGGGGGGGGGGGGGGGGGGGGGGGGGGTCATGACTGTCGATTTCAGCTTGGACTGATTTGGTTTTGAAAATTTTATAAGCCCTGCTCAATATATCTACAAAGTTTTATCAAACCCCAGGGACCATTCTAGAGGGCGATGTGGGCGAAATGATCGCCCTAGGGACCCTGACTTCGTCCTCTGGGGGCCCCACTTCTCCCTAAAAAAAAAATGTTTTAAAATTTATTTTTGGGTTTTTATACGATTTTCAAACAAAATTGTGTCTAGTAAGATACACTGGCCCATTATAAAGCACTTCTTCTATTCAAATATTGTATTTAATGGTTGTACTGTGCATTTTAACCCTATTTTGCAGAAGTATATTAAAGAACACCATATAATGAAGCGATCAGGCGCTTTCTCACTTCTCCCAAAATTCTGACATAGAATGAACCCTGAAACCCTTCAGCAACGTTTTGAGTTATCCTGTCCTGCAGACAGACACACAGACAGACTCACAGGCAGACTCAGCATGCAATCTTTGTTTTGGAGCCTACCCGCGATATAGCCCAAAATGGTGCTGATGCAGGCGTAAAACCCGAAATATAACATATATTGTTTTGGAGCTTAAAGTCTCGTCGACAGCTTGGCTGATGTGACGATTCTTCAGTTGTTGTTGAGTGAGAAGGACCCTGTGTGCCTGTACGTGTAGTATTTCAGGCACGGGTGGGCACCTGGGTTGCCGAGGAGGACCCTGTGTGCCTGTACGTGTAGTATTTCAGGCACGGGTGGGCACCTGGGTTGCCGAGGAGGACCATGTGTGCCTGTACGTGTAGTATTTCAGGCACGGGTGGGCACCTGGGTTGCTGAGGAGGACCCTGTGTGCCTGTACGTGTAGTATTTCAGGCACGGGTGGGCACCTGGTTTTCCGAGAGGACCCTGTGTCCTTACGTGTAGTATTTCAGCACGGGTGGGCACCTGGTTGCCGAGGAGGACCCTGTGTGCCTTACGTGTAGTATTTCAGGCACGGGTGGGCACTGGGTTGCGGAGACCCTGTGTGCCCTTACGTGTAGTATTTCTGGCACGGGTGGGCACCTGGGTTGCCGAGGAGGACCCTGTGTGCCCTTACGTGTAGTATTTCAGGCACGGGTGAGCACCTGGGTTGCCGAGAAGGACCCTGTGTGCCCTTACGTGTAGTATTTCTGGCACGGGGGGCACCTGGGTTGCCGAGAAGGACACTGTGTGCCCTTACGTGTAGTATTTCAGGCACGGGTGGGCACCTGGGTTGTCGAGGAGGACCCTGTGTGCCCTTACGTGTAGTATTTCTGGCACGGGTGGGCACCTGGGTTGCCGAGGAGGACCCCGTGTGCCCTTACGTGTAGTATTTCAGGCACGGGTGGGCACCTGGGTTGCCGGCAATCTGTTTAAGGCATGTAGTGTTGAGTGTGTTTATGCAAATATCTTTGTTTCATTTTGAATCTGCTTGTTATATTTACAGGTGCTGCGCATGCGGTGAATTAATCCATGCAATTGATGTCTCAAGAATACCCACCTGTTTATGTCCGATAATTACTCCTGCCTGTTTGTTATATGTACTTGACTTTTATGCTGTCATTAACGTGTCCTCCATGATGAAAGTGTGGATCTCTAGGAATGAGCCACCGGTGACCAGCCATTCCCTCCATACTAGATACTCTTTGTTCCCTACCGTCTGCTTGGCCTGCACCTCGAGAGTAATGCAATGAACGAGGTTATCGAGAAAACGTACTACATATAGAAAGTGACGTATCGACATTGTATTCGTTAAGAGTTTTAGACTATCTACAAAAATTACAAGCTCACTCACTCAATAAACACGATGCGCTTCGATGATTTGAATCAATTAGCATGATCATGCTTGACTGACAAATATGTACACGGTAATAATAACTGTAAACTGATTCAACATGAACACTTTTTTATTGAACTGCATTTCATGGATTCATTAGATATGTGACCTAGATCTACTTGCCAAAGCGACTTAGAGTTTGCGTAGTTCGTGGGTGGCATAATATCGCAAACCTTTATTGCCGCTAAATCGTTCAGAACAATAAAAACGCGAAACATATTATCCGCGAAAGTTTCTAGGTTTACAGTATCTATATCTCTTAAGCCGACTGAAATATCCTGGCGTAAATGTTTACTTTATCCAGGCACTATGTCGAGTGTAGGGTCAAGGTCACATTTTTAGGTCAATATTTTGTGTCTGCTTTTGATATACAATATACAGACCTTGTTGAAGCCGTCGGTATTGAGAAGCTCTAAGACTAATAAACATGTTGTTTCCTGTCCGGTGATGTTTGTAGTGATATATCTGTTTGGCTTATATACATGTTACATTGTTGTTTAACCCTTTCAACACTATAGGTCTCTAAATAGACTTACAAAAAGTGTAGATCCAGATGAGCCGGCTCGTGACGAGCCGTCTCATCAGGATCTGCACTTTTTGCCAGTAATAATTATGACTATTTTTAGATAAAATTACCCATTTTGATAAATGAACTGGTCCAAAGGTAATTTTCTTATTAATTTATTGGTCTAACAATATCATGCACCAGTCCATGTCAGTTACTTGGGTGTTGAATGGGTTAAATATCATGCACCAGTCCATGTCAGTTACTTGGGGGTTGAATGGACCAGTCCATGTCAGTTACTTGGGGGTTGAATGGACCAGTCCATGTCAGTTACTTGGGGGTTGAATGGACCAGTCCATGTCAGTTACTTGGGGGTTGAATGGACCAGTCCATGTCAGTTACTTGGGGGTTGAATGGGTTAAATGGGATGTAGAAACATTGAAAAAGATTGAAACAAATATCGAAATTGGATAATAACCAATGGAAGATAACAAATTTATTAACAATATCATCCATAATATCAAATGTGGTCGGCGTGTGTGTGAGTTTTACCTTTATTTACGTTTATTTATCGTCGCTACCGGTTGCCCATATGAGCGACGCCTCCTGAAGAAATTAGTCGTTTTGGAGGATAGTGCAATGATACAGACAGAGACCCATTCCAGTCTCCTCTGGTTCTTTTACGTGCACAGTGTAAAGCACCGACACGAGACCTCGGTTTAACGTCCCATCTGAAAGACTGAGATAAATGATAAAACTCCTCTGTTATAGAGTAAGGGGTTAACAAACACTAAAATAACCACTGCACTAATCGGACAGAACTTTGTTGTAAAATAAATAAAGTATATAATAAGTATATATATTTGTTATATAATAAATCATTGTTATTTACCGACGGCTTGTTTTAAAAAAAAAGGTATTCAAACAACTTAAATGACTGTTGAACCACTAATTTGTTTTTTCTCTCTCTCTTGAACCAGTAATAAGAATGTTTCCAAATTGTGTCTGTATCATCCTTACACGTGCACAGTTTCTTCAAATTGGGGTAAATTAATGACAAGAACTAGGTCACTAGGTCAAGTTAATAGAAAAGCTTGAAAACATTGTCTCATGGACCAATAGGAGACATATTTTCAAATTGTGTGTGTAGCAACCTTGCAGCAACCTCTATGAAGTTTGTTCAAATGATATCACTGGGGTCAAGAACTAGGTCACTAGGTCAAATTTAATGAAACATTTTTAAGCCAATTCGTCTTGTGAACCATAAGTAGGAATGTTGCCAAGTTCATCTGCAGCATCCTGGTAACGACCTCTACTAAGTCTGCAGCATCCTGGTAATGACCTCTACTAAGTCTGCAGCATCCTGGTAATGACCTCTACTAAGTCTGCAGCATCCTGGTAACGACCTCTACTAAGTCTGCAGCATCCTGGTAACGACCTCTACTAAGTCTGTTCAATTGAGTCACTTTTAGTCATTAAGCTTTTAGCTTTCATTTCAATCCAATTGTATTTGTTGTGTACATAATTATTTGTAGTAAATTATGTTATATAATGTCGAATAAATATGTTTAAACCAATGAGGTCACTTGAGTAAAAATCTAGGTCAACTGAGGAAAACCGTTCTCCCGAACCATTAATTTATTGCCTGGGGGTCACTGACACAGGATACAAAGGTCAATTGAGCGATTTAGCACCCTTTTTTAAAAGTTTGTTGTGACCTTGACTTTTTGTCTTCATACTTGGTGGGCAGATTAATGATAGACAATAGATGACCCCTATTCTTTCTGGTCATGATATTATTTAATTAAAATATGGCTACCCCGTAGCGGATGTTTATAGTTTGAAATTCTATTTCAATCTTGTGTCATGTATTATATATAAACATTCCCTCGTGTCAACATGTATTATATATAAACATTCCATTGTGTCAACATGTATTATATATAGAGTGGTGGAACCTATGCTCGACATAAATCCCACATATAATGACCCGTATAAAATGCTAATTGCACTTGTCGTATATTATTATTTTCTTAAGTCGTGAAAACAACTTTCAAATCACACTTGTTGACAGTTTTAGCTTCATCACGTGACCGTGCTACTCAATACATCACGTGACCGTGCTACTCAACACAGCTATCACAACGGTGTCGGTCGGCACCCGTTTATATGTGGAATTGAAGACTTCAGGGCACCTACTACTTGTTATGTTTTATTTATCCACCACAACTTGTTGAATATCGTATTTTGATATAGTACATCATTGAGTAAAAACATTTATTGGTCTTAATCAGAAATAGTATAGAAACTATTTTTCGGGTTAGGTGTAGATTTTTAAAATTCGGATAGCTACCTGAATTGCTCATACACCGTAACAGTTTCGGTGGAAATATTCTCCCAGTGATTTGCCTGTTTATATTCGTCTGCTGGACCAGTCACGTGACAGTTGCATCAGCCTACCGATACACTCAACGGAATGCTATTGAACCATGTTTCAGCTCTGTCGGCGAAATTAGCCTAGAACTATATAAATATTTTAAATACGGATGAAAATACGCCGAGCATAGGTTCCACCACTCTAAACATTCCCTATTTGGTTTATTAACAAAATAACGCACTATCGTATACTAGTACACTTACATGTATTTGCATCAATTTATTACAATAATAGGCATCAATTTATTACAATAATAGGATCAAGTGATATATGTTTGATTTATATGTCTATTTTTTATACAAATTTAAATGCTATTTATTCAGAAAATTGCACAATAAAATTATGTTGATTAAATTTGTGGTTTGTTGGTATGTTAACAGAAAACGATATACAGAGGATAATTGTGTTTGTTATTGTAAGATAGGAATTTATTTCATCCAGTGGTCACCGAAATGTCACAGTGGTCACTGAAATGTTTTTTTCCTTGACGCCAACATGTGATGAAATAAATTCCTATCTTTCATTAATAAACACCTATCTTCTTTTCCTGTTATGATTTCCAATGATTTTTGGATATATGATTTATCCACTTTTGTTCATTTTTACTGCCCCTGTCGGGACCCTCATTTCACTACAAGACACATCCGCACAGCCACTTGACCCTCATTTCACTACAAGACACATCCGCACAGCCACTTGACCCTCATTTCACTACAAGACACATCTGCACAGCCACTTGACCCTCATTTCACTACAAGACACATCCGCACAGCCACTTGACCCTCATTTCAGAGACACATCCGCACAGCCACTTGACCCTCATTTCACTACAAGACACATCCGCATAGCCCTTGACCCTCATTTCACTACAAGACATCCGCACAGCCACTTGACCCTCATTTCACTACAAGACACATCCGCATAGCCACTTGACCCTCATTTCACTACAAGACACATCCGCACAGCCACTTGACCCTCATTTCACTACACGACACATCCGCACAGCCACTTGACCCTTTCACTACAAGACACATCTGCACAGCCACTTGACCCTCATTTCACTACAAGACACATCCGCACAGCCACTTGACCCTCATTTCACTACAAGACCACATCTGCACAGCCACTTGACCCTCATTTCACTACAAGACACATCCGCACAGCCACTTGACCCTCATTTCACTACAAGACACATCCGCACAGCCACTTGACCCTCATTTCAGAGACACATCCGCACAGCCACTTGACCCTCATTTCACTACAAGACACATCCGCATAGCCACTTGACCCTCATTTCACTACAAGACATCCGCACAGCCACTTGACCCTCATTTCACTACAAGACACATCCGCATAGCCACGACCCTCATTTCACTACAAGACACATCCGCACAGTCACTTGACCCTCATTTCACTACAGACACATCCGCACAGCCACTTGACCCTCATTTCACTACAAGACACATCCGCACAGCCACTTGACCCTCATTTCACTACAAGACACATCCACACAGCCACTGACCCTCATTTCACTACAGACACATCCACACAGCCACTGGACCCTCATTTCACTACAAGACACATCCGCACAGCCACTTGACCTCATTTCACTACAAGATACATACGCACAGCCACTTGACCCTCATTTCACTACAAGACACATCCGCACAGCCACTTGACTCTCATTTCACTACAAGACACATCCGCACAGCCATTTGACCCTCATTTCACTACAAGACACATCTGCACAGCCACTTGACCCTCATTTCACTACAAAACACATCCGCACAGCCACTTGACCCTCATTTCACTACAAGACACATCCGCACAGCCATGTTTGTTAGTGTGAACGTTAGCAATAAAAATAGTTTCGGTATCAAATGTTAGTGTCTGTCTGACAGTGAAAGATAGTATTTCCTTTCACAACTGTGAAAGACAACATTTTGAAAACTCATCATAGGAGGAAAGCTTTAAAGCGACACATCAGTGAAAACGCAAATTTATACAGAATGTATTTTCCTATTATAATGTATAATTGTTTTCCGAATATTTACCTCAAATTTCAACTAATAAACAACCGTCGTATACGATGTTTGTTGACATAAAATAATGTAAATAGGGTCAACATCCATGCGTAATGCAATGTGTGTATCCTGAATAACATGATTTATGGTACAGATTTACCGTTATATCTCACCCTTTGTGCCTGTGCATAATTAGTTTTTAGACTAATACGATTTAAAATATCTCGCGACAGTAGCACACGCTTGGTATAGACTCCAATAATAAACAAACATCAATTCAGGAGAGTAGCTGACCGTTATATGAAATCCTATCTTCACTTTTGAGTTTGTATACCACAAAAACAATGTTTAGAAAGTTAGTGTTCGAATTATTTCTGAAGAATTTTTAGTAGTAATGATATTTATACGTAAAAAAGCATGTTTGTGGTTTTTGCGATGTAATGTCGCTTTAAATAAAAAGAGGATATTTGTTTGTTTCAGTGTCTGATCGGATTATATTACACCGAATGATGAACATTGAAAGCATTATTATCATGAGAGTGGCTCAAGCATGAGTGATATTAATAGCTTTCTATGTGAAAGTGTTATGTTATATTTCGGGTTTTACGCCTGCATCAGCACCATTTTGGGCTATATCGCCGGCGGGCAGTTTTACCTAACAACACCTTTCCTGGGCAGGCTCCAGCGGTTAACCAGTACTTGGGTGCACCAACCCCCGTAAGAAACTGCCAACTTTTTCATATAAATGAGACACGGCCTGAGCGGGGCTCGAACCCGTGACCATCAGTGATGATAGGTTACAGTGGTATACAAGTCAGCGACCATAACCACTCGACCACGGAGGTGGACTATATGCCTGACCATAAACATTACATACATGTACGCTTGTAATGCACCAGACTAAAAGGCACGAGTATTCATGCGTGACGTATCACGAAATGATGTAAACATAGGTACGAAAGCCCAGTGGTGATGTCATGTGGTGATGTGATGACATCACATTGTAAAATACATGTATATAATCGCTCGGTGTGAAATTTCGTTCTTTCTCGTTTCACTAATTTTAAATACAATCGTCGAATTGTGAAATATGAATATTTACGGTTTAATTTTTCTGTGTATGAAACTTCATGATTTTCAAAATTATATTTATGAAGTAATGATGTCACCAAGGATCAACGATATTACAGTATTAATATAACCATGTAACTGCTCTACAGATACATGTACAGTCAAACCTGTCTTAAGCAGCCAGCCAAGGGAATCACAGAATATGGCTGCTTAGCACAGGTGGCTGCTTAATAAAGGTCAAATATGTACAGTCAAACCTGTCTTAAGCAGCCAGTCAAGGGAATCATGTAATGTGGTTGCTTAGCACAGGTGGCTGCTTAATAAAGGTCAAATATGTACAGTCAAACCTGTCTTAAGCAGCCAGTCAAGGGAATCATGTAATGTGGTTGCTTAGCACAGGTGGCTGCTTAATAGAGGTCAAATATGTACATTAAAACCTGTCTTAAGCAGACAGCCAAGGGAATCACAGAATGTGGTTGCTTAATAGAGGTCAAATATGTACATTAAAACCTGTCTTAAGCAGACAGCCAAGTGAATCACATAATGTGGTTGCTTAGCACAGGTGGCTGCTTAATAGAGGTCAAATATGTACATTAAAACCTGTCTTAAGCAGACAGCCAAGGGAATCACAGAATGTGGTTGCTTAGCACAAGTGGCTGCTTAATAACGGTCAAATATGTACATTAAAACCTGTCTTAAGCAGCCAGCCAAGGCAATCACAGAAACTGGCTGCTTAGCACAGGTGGCTGCTTAATAAAGGTCAAATATGTACATTGAAACCTGTCTTAAGCAGCCAGCCAAGGGAATCACATAATGTGGCTGCTTAGCACAGGTGGCTGCTTAATAGAGGTCAAATATGTACATTAAAACCTGTCTTTAAGCAGACAGCCAAGGGAATCACAGAATGTGGTTGCTTAGCACAGGTGGCTGCTTAATAAAGGTCAAATATGTACATTAAAACCTGTCTTAAGCAGCCAGCCAAGGGAATCACAGAATGTGGTTGCTTAGCACAGGTGGCTGCTTAATAGAGGTCAAATATGTACATTAAAACCTGTCTTAAAACAGCCAGCCATGGTAATCACAGAATGTGGTTGCTTAGCACAGGTGGCTTCTTAATAGAGGTCAAATATGTACATTAAAACCTGTCTTGAGCAGCCAGCCAAGGGAATCACAGAATGTGGTTGCTTAGCACAGGTGGCTTCTTAATAGAGGTCAAATATGTACATTAAAACCTGTCTTGAGCAGCCAGCCAAGGGAATCACAGAAACTGGCTGCTTAGCAAAGATGGCTTCTTAATAGAGGGCACATTTATAATAAAACATATCTGGAAACTGGCAGCTGAATACAGGTTGGCTGCTTAATGGAGGTAACCACTAACACAGATTTGACTGTACTCATTCAGCGACTACCGGTCATACACGCAACCTGTGCGTTCCTGCTAGAAGGAAATTAATTCCTGGGAGTGTGTAACAACAAGTATTTTACTGACAGTAGGCAGCAGTGCAGCTTGGAGAGAGTGTGTGGGAGAATGTCTGACAGACGGAACATAGGCTCGACCTGATCAACTGCTGGGCCAACGGGCTTTCTCCACCTGAAAAACCCGGAAATATACTTAACACAGAATACAAGACTATTATCAATATTCCAGTTGTACTCGAAGCTCGCCAGAAGAACAAGTAGCCGGTAACAACTCTTTTAACTTATTTTATGGAGCCGTTACGATTGTGCCCTTAGGCAAGGCATTTAAATTCCACGTTGCCTCTTCTCTCTCCCTCGTGGCGATGGATTCCATCAGGAATAAGGTCTCGAGAGTGATTTATATAAGTTGAAATAACTTGTTTCGCAATCGAACTAAAATAAATTTGTATAAACTAACTTATCTTATCCATAAACAGATTTTCGCATGACCTTGAATTGACCTTAGTTTAAACATATTTTATTTCCCAATATAATACATATTGAACAATGCATACATCACACATAATCAGAATACAGAAAAAGGATTAGAATGGAGTCTTATATAATTCTCAAATTAACAGGTTTGACTGAACTGACCTTGAATGGTCAAAGGGTATGGCTTATTTACAAGGTCACATGAGGTGTTCCATTGAAACTATATGTCTATCTTGCTTTAGTCTTCTAGTTACAAGAATGCATAGTTTACTATAGATGTCAATGGGAGTGGCTACTTGGTTCGACAGCCCTGACGACAAACCTTCACCGACCTCTCCCAACATCCTACCACTTCCTGCGAGATCAACCCTCTATATAGATCCACAAGGAGTCAGTAAAATTGGTATCGCCTCTGTGGTCGAGTTGTTAAGGTCACTGACTTGCATACAACTGTAACCTATCATCAGTGATGACCACAGGTTCGAGCCCCGCTCAGGCCGTGTCTCATTTATATGAAAAAGTTGCCGGTTTGTTACGTAGGTTGGTGCACCCAAGTACTGGTCAACCGCTGGAGCCTGCCCAGGAAAGGTGTTGTTAGGTAAACTGACCGTCGATCAAATGGGCAGCCGGTAGCGACGATAAAAAATAAATAAAAAAAGCAAAATCAATCGACAGCCTGTCGACAGATTGACACTACCAAAATTAATGTCATAGTAACATCACTTCATTTAGTTGAACGTTTAAAGGGGCTGGTGAGGATTTAGCCTGGGTTCCAGTCTGTCGATTTTTCACTTTTTAAGTTCTGGCAGTTGATATGATCAGAAACTCAATACGGCCCAATTAATAGTCGCGGTGTTAAAATATATTTATTTGACTGACCAGGCAAAATATATCGACTGGGGATTTGCTCTTACTATAATTAGTGTAGTTTATACAAATTTATTTTAGCTCGATTGAAACAAGTTCTTACAACTTATATTAATCACCCTCGATACCTCATTACTGATGGAATCGCATCGCCACGAGGGAGAGAGAAGAGGCAACGTGGAATTTAAATGCATTGCCTAATGGCACAATCATAACGGCTCAAGCAGGGCTCGAACTCCGGGCCTTTCGCAAAAGAAACGAATGCGCTACCACTACGCTATCACGATTATTATAGAGATAAATATATAACAAGTTTGGCAGGCTGTGCAAAGCTATTAACTCCCATGATGAAGTCGCTGTTTACGTCGAGGTAGAGCCATACTTACAGAACATGTTCGGGCAGGTATTGGACCGGCCAGCAGAATCGGTCAGCGCACATAGAATCCGTGGAGCAAAGCTCAAAACCTGATCTGAAAAATATATACGAACATTGAGACATAAATGTTTACAGTTGAATGAGAGACATCGGTCAATTACTGCCCCTGAATACTCCCAAAAAGTAGGTAGGTCCTATTAAGTATTTCCTTTGTTTTTATCGTTGTTTCCTTTGCACAACATGCTACCAATTTTATCCCACTATCGCTTCTTATGATTATTGTATTACTATATCTCGACATATCTCCTACAGTATATGCAATGGGTACTTATTTGTAGAAGAATGTTATCAGTTAATGAACACGATTTTGATAAAATCACATTTATCATACCGCAACATCTGGTTAGGGAACAACAGTAAAAACAAAGGACTCTAACTAAAAGGACCTATTCACATTTTGGGTAAATCAGGTTTTATCAGCCAAGGGAGGTAATAGAAAATTAGAGATGTCTCTCATTGTAAATAAATTGTAGGAAAGAGGTAAACATACAAGCAGGTTGCTTTCTCCTAAATCATACATGTATGTACACATTATAAATACTTGACTATGTTTATTCAAAGAAATAAATATTGTTTAAACTAAATAAATTAATTAGCTCTATGCGCACTTGCTTCACCAGTGTAACCCGGGTTTGATCCGCTAACCGGGAACTATGTTAGATGGTACGGTGGTCGCCAGATCGGACATGTGGGATTTATCCGGGTACTCTGGTTTCTTCTCACATGAATGACCACATTTATGTTTTCATCTGTGCCAACGAGAGTGATTAATATAAGTTGTTAAAACTTGCTTTGCAATCGTTGTAAAATAAATAAAGTTTAACCTAACATGCTCACATCTCACAAATGCAACCCAGGTTCAATCTTGAACTGCGAAGTTTGTGTGATGGTTCGGTGGTTGCCAATTGGACAGGTTAGTTACCATCCGGGTACTTCGGTTTTCTCCCACACGAATGACCGCATCCATGCCAATAGCAGCGATTAATATAAGTTGTTAATCGTTTTATTTTAAACTTTATTTATTTTACAATGATTGCGAAGCAAGAACAACTTATATTAATCACTCTCGTTGGCGCGGATGAAAGCGTAACTGTGGTCATTCGTGTGGGAGGAAACCGGACAGTACCCGGAGAAAAACACACCTGTCCGATCTGGCGACCACCGTACCATCTCACATACTTTCCAGTCCGAGGATCGAACACGGATTGAATGGGTGAGAAGCGAGCACGCTACCCACTGCGCTAATCGGACAGCCTTGTTACTCGTTGTAAAAAAAAAAAAGTAGTTTATACTTGAATAATAATAATAGAATAGTTACCTAGTATGCCAGAATCATATCCCAGATACATGGAAGAGACTGAAACAGAAGAAAGAATGAATTAGTCAAATAATTCCCTAATATTTATCATAGTGTGTGTGTGTGTGTTTTACGTTTATTTATCGTCGCTACCGGTTGCCCATATGAGCGACGCCTCCTGAAGAGATTAGTCATTTTAGATTTTTGGAGGATAGTGCATGATACAGACAGAGACCCATTCCAAAGTCTCCTCTGGTTCTTTTACGTGCACGGTGTAAAGCACCTACACGAGACCTCGGTTTAACGTCCCATCCGAAAGACTGTTAATTGTATTAGGATCTTACGGGGGATCGAACCTGCGATCCCTGGATTACTATTTATCCTATTTTTTATGTGCGTATTATCAGTACAAGACTTATTAATTAATTTCTGGTTATTCATTTCCGCCCCTCACTTTGGGGTTGTCTCTTCAAGTTTATTAAGCAAAAATAGTTGCGTAAAATTTACATGAATTTTTCAAATGAAATAATTAAAAATAAAATCACACATTTGCAACAATTTTCAATCATGAGTGAACATCAACCATACATCAACCATGCATCAACCATACACCAACCATACATCAACCATACATCAACCATACATCAACCATACACCAACCATACATCAACCATACACCAACCATACATCAACCATACATCAACCATACATCAACCATACACCAACCATACATCAACAACCATACACCAACCATACATCAACCATACACCAACCATACATCAACCATACACCAACCATACATCAACCATACATCAACCATACATCAACCATGCATCAACCATACATCAACCATACATCAACCATACACCAACCATACATCAACCATGCATCAACCATACACCAACCATACATCAACCATACACCAACCATGCATCAACCATACATCAACCATACATCAACAACCATACACCAACCATACACCAACCATACATCAACCATGCATCAACCATACATCAACCATACATCAACCATGCATCAACCATACATCAACCATACATCAACCATGCATCAACCATGCATCAACCATGCATCAACCATACATCAACCATACATCAACCATGCATCAACCATACATCAACCATACAGCAACCATACACCAGCCATACACCAACCATACATCAACCATACACCAACCATACATCAACCATACACCAACTATACATCAACCATACATCAACCATTACATCAACCATACACCAACCATACATCAACCATGCATCAACCATGCATCAACCATGCATCAACCATACATCAGCCATACATCAACCATACATCAACCATGCATCAACCATACATCAACCATACACCAACCATACATCAACCATACACCAACCATACATCAACCATACACCAACCATACACCAGCCATACATCAACCATACATCAACCACATACCAACCATACACCAACCATACATCAACCATGCATCAACCATACACCAACCATACACCAACCATACACCAACCATACATCAACCACACACCAACCATACACCAACCATACATCAACCATGCATCAACCATACATCAACCATACATCAACCATACATCAACCATACACCAACCATACACCAACCATACACCAACCATACATCAACCACACACCAACCATACACCAACCATACATCAACCATACACCAAACATACATCAACCATATGCCAACCATACACCAACCATACACCAACCATACACCAACCATACATCAACCATACACCAACCATACACCAACCATACATCAACCATATATCAACCATACACCAACCATACATCAACCATACATCAACCATACATCAACCATACATCAACAACCATACACCAACCATACACCAACCATACACCAACCATACACCAACCATACATCAACCATACCCCAACCATACATCAACCATACACCAACCATACATCAACCATACACCAACCATACATCAACCATACACCAACCATACATCAACCATACATCAACCATACATCAACCATACATCAACCATACATCAACCGTACATCAACCATGCATCAACCGTACATCAACCATACATCAACCATACATCAACCATACATCAACCATACACCAACCATACATCAACCATACACCAACCATACACCAACCATACACCAACCATACATCAACCATACATCAACCATGCATCAACCATACACCAACCATACATCAACCGTACATCAACCATACATTAACCATACACCAACCATACATCAACAACCATACACCAACCATACACCAACCATACATCAACCATACATCAACCATACATCAACCATACACCAACCATCCACCAACCATACATCAACCATACACCAACCATACATCAACCATACATCAACCATACACCAACCATACATCAACCATACACCAACCATACATCAACCATACATCAACCATACATCAACCATACATCAACCATACACTAACCATTCATCAACCATTACATCAACCATACACCAACCATACATCAACCATACATCAACCATTACATCAACCATACACCAACCATACATCAACCATGCATCAACCATACATCAGCCATACATCAACCATACATCAACCATACATCAACCATACACCAACCATACATCAACCATACACCAACCATACATCAACCATACACCAACCATACACCAGCCATACATCAACCATACATCAACCACATACCAACCATACACCAACCATACATCAACCATGCATCAACCATACATCAACCATACACCAACCATACACCAACCATACATCAACTACACACCAACCATACACCAACCATACATCAACCATACACCAAACATACATCAACCATATGCCAACCATACACCAACCATACACCAACCATACACCAACCATACATCAACCATACACCAACCATACACCAACCATACATCAACCATATATCAACCATACACCAACCATACATCAACCATACATCAACCATACATCAACCATACATCAACAACCATACACCAACCATACACCAACCATACATCAACCATACACCAACCATACATCAACCATTACATCAACCATACACCAACCATACATCAACCATACACCAACCATACATCAACCATACACCAACCATACATCAACCATACACCAACCATACATCAACCATACATCAACCATACATCAACCATGCATCAACCGTACATCAACCATACATCAACCATACATCAACCATACATCAACCATACACCAACCATACATCAACCATACACCAACCATACACCAACCATACACCAACCATACATCAACCATACATCAACCATGCATCAACCATACACCAACCATACATCAACCGTACATCAACCATACATTAACCATACACCAACCATACATCAACAACCATACACCAACCATACACCAACCATACATCAACCATACATCAACCATGCATCAACCATACACCAACCATACATCAACCATACACCAACCATACATCAACCATACACCAACCATCCACCAACCATACACTAACCATTCATCAACCATTACATCAACCATACACCAACCATACATCAACCATACATCAACCATTACATCAACCATACACCAACCATACATCAACACAAGCAATACGTCAACGTCAGCCTGACGTCAGCGGGCCGTTGTCTAATGTTGTTAACACTTGTGGCCCAAACTATTTGTATTGTCATGCTATGTATTGTATATTTATGTGTATGACATATGTA
The DNA here is from genome assembly GCA_014843695.1 of Archivesica marissinica. Lineage (NCBI taxonomy): Eukaryota > Metazoa > Mollusca > Bivalvia > Venerida > Vesicomyidae > Archivesica > Archivesica marissinica. The sequence goes on along the minus strand of CM026401.1, from coordinate 46,628,409 downwards.
CTATTAATTTGCAATAAAATATGGTTAAATAAAAGGTTAATATTATTGTACTCAGACGGAAGATCGGACCTGCGGTCGCTGAATTGGCAGTCCAATATGTTATCCACTGACCCGTCTGTCTATTGATGTTATTCACACAAGGTCTATATCACAATGTAATCTCTAAGCTTCCAAGCTACGACTAACCTTGTTCACTGCAGTATGTGTATGTGAGTACAAGCTATGACTAACCTTGTTCACTGCAGTATTTGTCTGTGAGTACAAGCTATGACTAACCTTGTTCACTGCAGTATGTGTCTGTGAGTACAAGCTATGACTAACCTTGTTCACTGCAGTATTTGTCTGTGAGTACAAGCTATGACTAACCTTGTTCACTGCAGTATTTGTCTGTGAGCACAAGCTACGACTAACCTTGTTCACTGCAGTATTTGTCTGTGAGTACAAGCTATGACTAACCTTGTCCACTGCAGTATTTGTCTGTAAGCACAAGCTATGACTAACCTTGTTCACTGCAGTATTTGTCTGTGAGCACAAGCTATGACTAACCTTGTTCACTGCAGTATTTGTCTGTGAGCACAAGCTACGACTAACCTTGTTCACTGCAGTATTTGTCTGTGAGCACAAGCTATGACTAACCTTGTTCACTGCAGTATTTGTCTGTGAGTAGAGCACAAGCTATGACTAACCTTGTCCACTGCAGTATTTGTCTGTGAGCACAAGCTACGACTAACCTTGTTCACTGCAGTATTTGTCTGTGAGCACAAGCTATGACTAACCTTGTTCACTGCAGTATTTGTCTGTGAGCACAAGCTATGACTAACCTTGTTCACTGCAGTATTTGTCTGTGAGTACAAGCTATGACTAACCTTGTTCACTACAGTATTTGTCTGTGAGTACAAGCTACGACTAACCTTGTTCACTGCAGTATGTGTCTGTGAGTACAAGCTACGACTAACCTTGTTCACTGCAGTATTTGTCTGTGAGCACAAGCTATGACTAACCTTGTTCACTACAGTATTTGTCTGTGAGCACAAGCTATGACTAACCTTGTTCACTGCAGTGTTTGTCTGTGAGTACAAGCTATGACTAACCTTGTTCACTGCAGTATTTGTCTGTATGTACAAGCTATGACTAACCTTGTTCACTGCAGTATGTGTCTGTATGTACAAGCTACGACTAACCTTGTTCACTGCAGTAGGTGTCTGTATGTACAAGCTATGACTAACCTTGTTCACTGCAGTATTTGTCTGTGAGTACAAGCTATGACTAACCTTGTTCACTGCAGTATTTGTCTGTAAGCACAAGCTACGACTAACCTTGTTCACTGCAGTATTTGTCTGAGAGCACAAGCTATGACTAACCTTGTTCACTGCAGTATTTGTCTGTGAGTACAAGCTATGACTAACCTTGTTCACTACAGTATTTGTCTGTAAGCACAAGCTATGACTAACCTTGTTCACTGCAGTATTTGTCTGTGAGCACAATCTACGACTAACCTTGTTCACTGCAGTATTTGTCTGTAAGCACAAGCTACGACTAACCTTGTTCACTGCAGTATTTGTCTGTGAGTACAAGCTATGACTAACCTTGTTCACTGCAGTATTTGTCTGTGAGCACAAGCTATGACTAACCTTGTTCACTGCAGTATTTGTCTGTGAGCACAAGCTACGACTAACCTTGTTCACTGCAGTATTTGTCTGTAAGCACAAGCTATGACTAACCTTGTTCACTGCAGTATTTGTCTGTAAGCACAAGCTATGACTAACCTTGTTCACTGCAGTATTTGTCTGTAAGCACAAGCTATGACTAACCTTGTTCACTGCAGTATGTGTCTGTGAGTACAAGCTATGACTAACCTTGTTCACTGCAGTATTTGTCTGTGAGTACAAGCTATGACTAACCTTGTTCACTGCAGTATTTGTCTGTGAGCACAAGCTACGACTAACCTTGTTCACTACAGTATGTGTCTGTGAGTACAAGCTATGACTAACCTTGTTCACTGCAGTATTTGTCTGTGAGTAGAGCACAAGCTATGACTAACCTTGTTCACTACAGTATGTGTCTGTGAGTACAAGCTATGACTAACCTTGTTCACTGCAGTATTTGTCTGTGAGTAGAGCACAAGCTATGACTAACCTTGTTCACTGCAGTATTTGTCTGTGAGCACAAGCTACGACTAACCTTGTTCACTGCAGTATTTGTCTGTGAGCACAAGCTACGACTAACCTTGTTCACTGCAGTATTTGTCTGTGAGCACAAGCTATGACTAACCTTGTTCACTGCAGTATGTGTCTGTGAGCACAAGCTATGACTAACCTTGTTCACTGCAGTATTTGTCTGTGAGTACAAGCTATGACTAACCTTGTTCACTGCAGTATTTGTCTGTGAGCACAAGCTATGACTAACCTTGTTCACTGCAGTATTTGTCTGTGAGCACATTCTGGTTGTGACTGGCTGTTTGATCACACACTACTCGCCTCACCACACCCAGAGAATCTTTAAAACATATAATATCAGTGAGATTCCTATTGTTAACCCTTAAAATGCTGAATAAATTGGAAGGAATGTGCAAACAACATAGATCCCGATCAGATGTGGCATAAAGTAATTCTGTGCCATCTGATCTGGCTCTATGCTGTTTGCAAAAAACGAATATACTCGTTTCCAGCACAGTAAGGGTTAAGTGGACTTTCTCTTAGAGTAAATATGTCAATTTAATAACAGGTGATAGACCTTTCCTTATTAACCCTTTCAACACCGCAGACCTCTAAATAGGCTTACAAAAAGTGTAGATCCAGATGAGCCGCTCGTGACGAGCCGTCTCATCAGGATCTGCACTTTTTGCCAGTAATATTGCTATTTTTAGACAAAATTACCCATTTTGATAAATGAACTGGTCCAAATGTAATGTTCTTATTAATTTATTGGTCTAAAAATATCATGAACCAGTCCATATCAGTTACTTGGTGTTGAATGGGTTAAAGGGAATACCTGTACTATTTACCCTTTGCCAGCTAAGTAAATATAAACTCATGTGCAAACAACATAGATACAGATTAGCCGCGGTGTAATGCCACATCTGACCAGGGTCTATATTGTTTGTCGTTCAGCCAAGTATTTTAGCTCCACTATCCGAACAGCAAAGAGTATAGAACCTGATCAGACGACACGCTCTGTGCCGTATGATCTGGCTCTATGCTTTTTTGCAAAGGTGATTATATTTAGTTTATACAAATTTATTTTAGCTCGATTGCGAAACAAGTTCTTTCAACTTATATGAATCACTCTCGAGACCACATTCCTGATGTAATCCATCGCCACGAAGGTTTTATTATATTTAACGCTAGCATGCAAAGGGTGAAAGAGGACTAAAATCACAATTAGTTAAATAATTTAACTCTGTATGCCAGTGGTCATAATAATAGTCAACTATGTCAATGAAACTACATTATTATGATTCTATTAAAGCAGCATTACATCGTAATAAAGGATGTTTTGGGTAAAATATAAATATCAATGTGTGTGTGTTTACAAAAATCGAAATAGTCACCCACAAACGATAAAATTCCAATAAATTTAAACCGTCGTATACGCGAATTTGTTTATCAACACACGAAATGTAAACACGCACAGCGCGCATGCGTGAAACAACAGAGGATGTAGAAAACAACGTATATATTTTGAACATGAAAGACTATCTATCTATCTTTCTCTAATGTCGAACCCTTCGCGGGAATGTAGAAATGTCCCTAAAATACTCAACTAATAGAGGTATGAATCAACATATCAAGTAATTTAATTTAAAAAGACAACGTAGGACAAATGGGGACGATGCATTCCGAATGTAAACAAGTGCGGACGATGCGTTCCGGTTGTAAACAAGTGCGTGGCCGATCGACTCGGAAAGTCCTACTTTCGGTTTCGAGTTTGTTTTATCGCAAAATAACACTGTTTACCAAATGAACATAAGCATACAAAGTATAATGTTATAATGTGTAGCAGCATTGCTACCCATACGTAAAAATTGAATTTTTCAAATATCTTTTATTTCATACGATGTAATGCTGCTTTAATGATCCCCTCTGAGATATATTATATATCTTATGTTTTGATTCTTAAATACAATACAGTCAAACCTGTGTTAGTGGTCACCTCTATTAAGCAACCCACATGTATTAAGCAGCCAGTTTTCAGATTCCCAATATGCTGTTTTATTATACATTTGACCTCTATTAAGCAGCCATCTGTGTTAAGCAGCCACTTTCTGTGATTCCCTTTGTTGGCTGCTTAAGACAGGTTTGACTGTAACTTCCATTTTGCATATTTCTGAAAACAAATTGATTAATCCAATCAACCTATTATGTTTACTCGCCACCACATAAATGCATTTGGGCGAGTAAATAAATTGATTAGTTTATACAAATTTATTTTAGCTCGATTGCGAAACACGTTCTTACAACTTATATTAATCACGCTCGAGACCTCATTCCTGATGGAATCCATCGCCACGATGGGAGAGAGAAGAGGCAACGTGTAAGTTAAATGCCTTGCCGAAGGGCACACTCGTAACGGCTCCAGCGGGGCTCGAACTCCGGACCATTCGCACCTGAAGCGAATAAATTGATTAAACCTTGAGAAGGTGGGTGTATCCCACTGACATGTCGGTATACCTGTGTTACAGAGTATTTGATATATCATTAAAGTACTGTTAGAAGTGGCAACAAGGCAATATACCTGGACAAGTAGGAAATATAGTCCAACCTGGCATAATCAGCCAGCCAAGGGAGTGATGAAAAATATCCATTTGAGCGACGGGCAGTTTACCTAACAACACATTTCATGGGCATGCTCCAGCTGTTAACCAGTACTTGGTGCACCAACCTCCGTAAGAAACTGCCAACTTTTTCATATAAATGAAACATGGTCTGGACGGGGCTTGAACCCGTGACCATTTGCGATGGTAGGTTACAGTGGTATACACGTCAGCGACCTTAACCACTCGACCACGGTGGCAGGCTTTTATGAACCTTAAGCATAATAACGGTTATATGGGGCCACCCTAGAGAATGAATGCACAATCAGATACAAAGGGACCCGGGTGCTAAGCTCGTGTTGATTACCCCCCACCAGGTTCTTTTGTTTGACTGCATAAAGCAGAGTACCTGCGATGAATATACACATTTATATTTAGTTTGATTGCGAAACAAGTTTCTACATTTGTGTAATTGTTCATGATGGAATCCATCGCAAATATGTAGAAGTCGTGATAGCGCAGTGGAGGCGCATTCGCTTCAGGTGCGAAAGGTCCGGAGTTCGAGCCCCGCTGGAGCCGTTACGATTGTGCCCTTAGGCAAGGCATTTAAATTCCACATTGCCTCTTCTCTCTCCTTCATGGCGATGGATTCCATGAGGAATGAGGTCTCGAGAGTGATTAATATAAGTTGAAAGAACTTGTTTCGCAATTGAGCTAAAATAAATTTGTATAAACTAATTATGTAGAGAGAAGAGGTAATGTGGATCTCAGTCTTGCCTAAGGACATCACAACCTGGTTCTGATGAGATTCGAACCTCACACTTACAAGGGGGACACCGTAGCAATTTCACCACAGAGGCTTCACGAAGTACCTCAGTTTCATGGTTCCCTCTGTTTGAATGTTTGTCTGCGCCACTTCTGTCGCCAACACTGGAGCCAATTTAAAAAACGTGGAGCCAACTAAGAGCCATATAGTTCACATATAAATATTTGAAGCCATGTATTTGACAAAACATGTGCCAAAAAAATAAAAATAAAACAGTTGCGCCAAATAGTTTCTGTTTACAGTCTCATCCGAAATACTTGCTTACCTGTTGTATCTGATGCTGCTAATGTTGCACTGGTGGTTGATGTTAACATGTTTACAGTAGTGGACGTTGTAGGTATGCTAGTACCTGGTGTTGCAGAAGTACTTGTTGTAGAGGTTTTGGGTAAACTAGAACCTGAGGTAGTACTTGATGTGGTAGATGTAGAAGTTGTAGGTATGCTAGTACTTGATGTGGTAGATGTAGAAGTTGTAGGTATGCTGGTACTTGATGTGGTAGATGTAGAAGTTGTAGGTGTGCTGGTACTTGATGTGGTAGATGTAGACGTTGTAGGTATGCTGGTACTTGATGTGGTAGATGTAGAAGTTGTCGGTATGCTAGTACTTGATGTTGTAGATGTAGAAGTTGTAGGTATGCTGGTACTTGATGTGGTAGATGTAGAAGTTGTAGGTGTGCTAGTACTTGATGTGGTAGATATAGAAGTTGTAGGTGAGCTGGTACTTGATGTGGTAGATGTAGACGTTGTAGGTGTGCTGGTACTTGATGTGGAAGATGTAGAAGTTGTAGGTATGCTAGTACTTGATGTGGTAGATGTAGAAGTTGTAGGTGTGCTAGTACTTGATGTGGAAGATGTAGAAGTTGTAGGTATGCTAGTACTTGATGTGGAAGATGTAGAAGTTGTAGGTATGCTAGTACTTGATGTGGAAGATGTAGAAGTTGTAGGTGTGCTAGTACTTGATGTGGTAGATGTAGAAGTTGTTGTTGTGCTAGTACTTGATGTGGTAGATGTAGATGTTGTAGGTGAGCTGGTACTTGATGTGGTAGATGTAGAAGTTGTAGGTGAGCTAGTACTTGATGTGGTAGATGTAGAAGTTGTAGGTGTGCTGGTACTTGATGTGGTAGATGTAGACGTTGTAGGTGTGCTGGTACTTGATGTGGAAGATGTAGACATTGTAGGTGTGCTAGTACCTGGGGTTGTAGATGTAGAAGTTGTAGGTGTGCTAGTACTTGATGTGGAAGATGTAGAAGTTGTAGGTATGCTAGTACTTGATGTGGAAGATGTAGAAGTTGTAGGTATGCTAGTACTTGATGTGGTAGATATAGAAGTTGTAGGTGAGCTGGTACTTGATGTGGAAGTTGTAGAAGTTGTAGGTGAGCTAGTACTTGATGTGGAAGCTGTAGAAGTTGTAGGTATGCTAGTATTTGATGTGGTAGATATAGAAGTTGTAGGTATGCTAGTACTTGATGTGGAAGATGTAGAAGTTGTAGGTATGCTAGTATTTGATGTGGTAGATGTAGAAGTTGTAGGTATGCTAGTACTTGATGTGGAAGATGTAGAAGTTGTAGGTGTGCTAGTACTTGATGTGGAAGATGTAGAAGTTGTAGGTATGCTAGTACTTGATGTGGTAGATGTAGACGTTGTAGGTGTGCTAGTACTTGATGTGGTATATGTAGACGTTGTAGGTGAGCTGGTACTTGATGTGGTAGATGTAGATGTTGTAGGTGTGCTAGTACCTGAGGTTGTAGAAGTTGTAGGTGTGCTGGTACTTGATGTGGTAGATGTACTTGTTGTAGCAGGTGTGGATGTGATTTGTTCGGTTTCCAAACACGTGCAGTGGGATGCGGGACAATCACCACCCATGGTGCACGAAGTCTGACACCAGGCATTAAATCCTGTAGGGTAATAAATATCATGTCTTTAATATTTTATACACAGTGAGAAAACAATTCATTATTAAGGATGCAATAGATATGTAGAAGTTTGCAAATTACTGGTGCAGAAGACCTATAAATGTTATTCAGTATTGTGTTTTGTGAATACAAAGGCACACGTCCAGTTTGGACCATTAATTTCCATGACAATGTCACCTTAGTAATAACAATGCTGACCACTCTTCAACACATCTTACAAAGAAACTCTGATAAATTGATTGAATCACAAAGTGTGTGTTTTACGTTTTTATTTATGTCGCTACCAGTTACCCATATGAGCGATGCCTACTGAAGAGATTAGTCATTTTAGATTTTTGGAGGAAAGTGCAATGACATAGACCAATAGACCAATTCCAGAGTCTCATCTGGTTCTTTTACGTGCTCGGTGTAAAGCACCGACACGAGACCTCGGTTTAACATCCCATCTGAAAGACTGTTAATTTTATTAGGGTCAGACGGAGGATCGAACCTGCGATCCCTGGATTACCAGTCCAGCGTGTTACCACTGGACTACAGATCCGTCTGTACGCTGAATTCACGATAAGGAATCTCACTAATAACAATATACAAAATATGTTAATAAACAAATATCACAATTAGTTGTTTAATGATTATTCTAACACGACCCAGCTAATAACATACATACTTGTAGAGTAAAATCTACCTTGGGTTATTCAGCGATATACCTACCTTGAACTATGCTGCGTGCGCACTGTGTTTTGGCTATTCCATTTATACAATGCGTGTAAAGTTTTATGAATGAAAGTCACGTGATGTTTGTAAATACTACCGTGGGAATTCGCGGAAGTGAGCTATTTTTAGAATCAGATAATCTCTTGTCTGTCTTGTTTTTCTGTTAAGTAACGTTTCAGTTACTATTCTGTACAGTTTTATTTGACAAAATAAATAAAATTATTGATCAGTTACAACGTTTGTTCACTAGATTGATAATTTCCATAAAAAATAACGTCATCACCCCTTACGCGGGAGGAAATTTCGAAAGCCAAATGCACGGCGTTTGAAGAAAATACTCCTTTGATTCTCGCCTTCGGCCTTCGTGATATATTTCTATGCATAAGAACTTCAAACTTGGGTTATTCTGCGATATACCACGGTTGATACTTATTATTTCTTAAATACAACTTTGACATTTATTGATCATTGTATTTACAGCACTTACTGTGTTCTATAAATCATACAGATAATATTAACATGAATGAATTGATGAATGTATTTATATGTTTTAAATGTGTTAATACGTTATTTATCGTCTGCATAGCATCATGTATATAATGCACATATTGTGAAGAGGACCGCCTCCGTGGTCGAGTGGTTAAGGTCGCTGACTTGTATACCACTGTAACCTATCATCTCTGATGGTCACAGGTTCGAGCCCCGCTCAGACTGTGTCTCATTTATATGAAAAAGTTGGTAGTTTCTTAAGGAGGTTGTTGCACCCAAGTACTGGTTAACCGCTGGAGCCTGCCCAGGAAAGGTGTCGTTAGGTAAACTGATGTAAAATAAAAGTTTATATCTGATCATAGTATGTGCATTATGCAGCCTGGTACCTGGCACAGCTAAGTATGCTACTGATGCCCCCCACTCAATACAGGTACTCTCTATAATCTTGGGGGAACCAGTCGTCACTGTAATATAAAATATAACATAATGCATTAACTATAAGTTTAAACATAGTTTATTTTAAACAATGATATAACATATATATACATGTATGTACAATATGCACAAATATTTATGAAAAAGGATTAGAACCGAAAGCTCTAGCTTATAGAGGTCTTCTCCTATAATTAGATGCATATTGTAATTACGCTATGACTTCGTTTTAATTAATTTAATTAATTACAATTTGAAAAAGATAAGTATATAATTATTAACCATGAACTGTACACTATGGTTAGTATATACTTATCATTTTCAAATTGTAATTAATAGTTCAGAACAATTAAAACAGTAATTTGACCTAGTGCATAGTCTTCTTAACAGACGGATCTGTAGTCCAGTGGTATCACGCTGGACTGGTAATCCAGGGATCGCAGGTTCGATCCCCCGTCTGACCATAATAAAATTAACGCTGGACTGGAAAATTTTCTATAATTGTGGCATGACTTCTTTGAACACATGACATAGAGCTACTAACATTGCACCACACATTACGTGCATAGAAAACCTAGATATATGCACCACTTTCATCTCTACCATGTACGACATTGCTAGACAGTTGAAGACCATGTGTGTGTGTGTTTTACATTTATTTATCGTCGCTACCGGTTGCCCGTATGAGCGAAGCCTCCTGAAGATATTAGTCATTTTAGATTTTGGAGGATAGTGCAATGATACAGATGGAGACCCATTCCAGAGTCTCCTCTGGTTCTTTTACGTGCACGGTGTAAGGCACTGACACGAGACCTCGGTTTAAAGTCCCATCTGAAAGACTGTTAATTTTATTAGGGTCAGACGGGGGATCGAACCGGCGATCCCTGGATTACCAGTCGAGCGTGTTACCACTGGACTACAGATCCGTCTGAAAAAAAAGAAAGAAATGAGCGTGTGCAGTTATTTACCTATGACATCTGGACACTGACAGTAAGATTCTGGGCATTTGATCGGATCAGTGCCGTTCGTGCAGGTATTGCGACACCATTCGTGCATTCCAGCTACACGTGACCAACCAGGAGCAGCGCTACATCCGTCACCCAGGCTCTCCGCTGGGGGAGCTTCTCTTTTCCCTATAGGGCGTGAACCTACATATATAGAAATCATTACACGTTTACAAATAGTCTACATCCGTTATGTCGAATTCCGTCGGACCGAACAAAATACTTCGACATAACCGAAGCTTGACTTAACCCTTTCAACACCACAGACCTCTCAATAGGCTTACAAAAAGTGTAGATCCAGATGAGCCGGCTCGTGACGAGCCGTCTCATCAGGATCTGCACTTTTTGCAAGTAATATTACAATTTTTTAAAAATAATTTACCCATTTTGATAAATGAACTGATCCAAATGTAATTTTCTTATTAATTTAATTGGTCTAAAAATATCATGGACCAGTCCAATGTCAGTTACTTGGTGTTGAATGGGTTAAACGAAATTAAATATAAACGGAAATAGTTATATGTAAAATGAGAGTATCTGAAACGGGACTTCGAGATAACCGGATAATTCGAAATAACCGACTTTGACATAGCGGGTGTAGAATGTAGATGAAATATATTCTAATAGATGGAAACATTTCTCATTTCCATTTATCACTGTGTGCCGGGTAGGCCTAGCTGGGTAAAATAAAGTATATTAAATTATTAATACAACTCATTGATGTGTATTTCTTATTTGTATCTGAAAAAAACAACATGCCTGATGAAGGCGCAAGCCGAAATGTTGAATTATAATGTAATTATGTGTCTTCTATATCGTGTTGTATTTGATTTTGTCGACATTATTTGTATCCGAAAACTCTTGAAATCGGTCATGAATTTTCATTAGAATAGTGTCATTACGACACAATTCTAATAACATTGCATGACTTATTTAGTCTAAACATTATTTATCCACCGATGGTCACGGGTTCGAGCCCCGCTCAGGCCGTGTCTCATTTATATGAAAAAGTTGGCAGTTTCTTACGGAGGTTGGTGCACCCAAGTACTGGTTAATCGCTGGAGCCTGCCCAGGAAAGGTGTTGTTAGGTAAACTGCCCGCCGGCGATATAGCCCAAAATGGTGCTGATGCAGGCGTAAAACCCGAAATATAACAATAACATTATTTATCTGTTCTGTTACATATACAACTATCATAAATATGCATGGCCTATTTGACTGTTATTTTCACCGCTACTATGTAAAAGTTAAAGTATAAAATACCATCAAACTTTAATGCAAATCACTGTTTCCTAGTTATATTTTTATACAGGTTTTAACCCTGTTTTCCCACATAGGGTGTGTGTGTTTTACGTTTATTTATCCTCGCTACCGGTTGCCCATATGAGCGACACCGCCTGAAGAGATTAGTCATTTTAGATTGTTGGAGGATAGTGCATTGATACAGACAGAGACCCATTCCAGAATCTCCTCTGGTTCTTTTACGTGCATGATATAAAGCACCGGCACAAGACCTCGGTTTAACGTCCCATCTGAAAGACTGTTAATTTTATTAGGGTCAGACGGGGATCAAATGTTTATACTTACAGAATTCACTATAACAAGACGGAAATAGATCTGCAATGTCTATACAGAATGCGGTCATCATCGCCATAGCAACAGATACTATCAACTTGTCCGGAGCACCTGAAATATCAAGGTTATGCCACATTTATGCGTTGATTGTGGCATTGATTAGGTAGGCATTATAAGTGTAAACTACCGGTATGTTTGTTTTACAGTGATGGTGAAAGAACTTTTAACTACAGTCAACCCTGTGTTAGTGGCCACCTCCATTAAGCACTAACCTGTATTAAGCACCCAGTTTCCAGATTCCCAATATGCTGCTAGCCCCCTATCAACAACCTGCCAACCCCTATCAACCTCCTGGCAACCCCGGCCAAACCCCCTATTAACCTCTGGCCAACCCATATCAACCCCCTGCCACCCCTCTATCAACCTCCTGCAACCCCTCTATCAACCTCCTGCAACCCCATATCAACCTCCTGCCACCCCTCTATCAACCTCCTGCCACCCCATATCAACCTCCTGCAACCCCATATCAACCTCCTGCAACCCCCTATCAACCTCCTGCCACCCCTCTATCATATTCCTGCCAACCCCATATCAACCTCCTGCCAGCTCCTATCAACCTCCTGCCAACGCCATATCAACCTCCTGCAACCCCTCTATCATATTCCTGCCAACCCCTATCAACCACCTGCCAACCCACTATCAACCTCCTGCCAACCCCATATCAACCTCCTGCCACCCCTCTATCATATGCTGCCAACCCCCTATCAACCACCTGTCAACCCCCTGCCAGCTCCTATCAACCACCTGCCACCCACTATCAACCACCTGTCAACCCCTGCCAGCTCCTATCAACCTGCCACCATATCAACCTCCTGCCACCCCTCTATCATATTCCTGCCAACCCCCTATCAACCCCCTATCAACCACCTGTCAACCCCCTATCAACCACCTGCCAACCCCCTATCAACCTCCTGCCAGCCCCTATCAACCTTAGAGGGGGTTTATGTTCGGGGAGGGAGGTTATGTCCATATCCCTTGAATTCTAATAATCTGCATGGATGTATATGTATTGGTAGAATCGTACAGAAGAGCATTGTGCATGTGTGATCGTCGAGTGAACATCGCGTGCAGAAGACGTCCGCCATTGCTTGTAACTTAGTCCCCTTCGTCCCATCGTATGGCGTCACAATCGCATCAGAGACTGTAATATAAAAGTGCTATTCTGTAAACTAATTGTGCACGATAGTTATCCGTCATTACGAATATAGCATGATGCCCGCTTAGCTTATGCAAATTTGTTTTACCTCGATTGCGAAAGAAGTTCATACACCAGTAGTTTATTTGCTCTCAAAGTTTAAACTTTATTTATGTTACAACGATTGCGAAACAAGTTCTAACAACTTATATTAATCACTCTCGGTTGGCGCGGATGAAAGCGTATATGTGGTCATTCGTGTGGTAGGAAACCGGAGTACCCGGAGAAAACCCACCTGTCCGATCTGGCGACTATCGTACCATCTCACATACCTCCAGTCCGAAGATCGAACCCGGGTTGTATGGTGAGAAGCGAGCACGCTAACCACTGCGCTAATCGGGCAGCCATATATATTCGTGACCTCATTCCTGATGGAATATATTGCCACGAGGAGGATACCGCATCCATTGTGCAGCTCAAACTCACAACTCCTTGTGTATGAGGACACCGCATCCACTGTGCTATAGAGGCTCTACAGTACTGTAACCTGATTAAGGTATGGGATATGCAACCTGTGTATCATATCTGGGAGAGAGGGTGTTGCATCATATCTGGGAGAGGGGGTGTTGCACCATATCTGGGAGAGGGGTGTTGCATCATATCTGGGAGAGGGGGTGTTGCACCATATCTGGGAGGGGGGACGTTGCACCATATCTGGGAAACACCAACAACACCAACGAGTGGGGGGGGTGTTGCACCATATCTGAGAGAGGGGGTGTTGCACCATATCTGGGAGGGGGGGGTGTTGCACCATATCTGGGAGGGGTGTTGCACCATATATGGGAGAAGGAGTGTTGCGCCATATCTGGGAGAGGGGATGTTGCACCATATCTGGGAGGGGGGTGTTGCACCATATCTGGGAGGGGGGGGTTGCACCATATCTGGGAGAAGGAGTGTTGCGCCATATCTGGGAGAGGGGATGTTGCACCATATATGGGAGAGGGGGTGTTGCACCATATATGGGAGAGGGGGTGTTGCACCTTATCTGGGAGAGGGGATGTTGCACCTTATCTGAGAGAGGGAATGTTGCACCATATCTGGGAGAGGGGCTGTTGCACCATATCTGGGAGAGGGGGTGTTGCACCATATCTGGGAGAGGGGGTGTTGCACCTTATCTGGGAGAGGGGATGTTGCACCATATCTGGGAGAGGGGGTGTTGCACCATATCTGGGACGGGGGATGTTGCACCATATCTGGGAGAGGGGGTGTTGCACCATATCTGGGAAAGAGGGGTGTTGCACCATATCTGGGAGAGGGGGGTTGCACCATATCTAGGAGGGGGGGGTGTTGCACCATATCTGAGAGAGGGGGTGTTGCACCATATCTGGGAGGGGGGATGTTGCACCATATATGGGAGAGGGGGTGTTGCACCATATCTGGGAGGGGGGTGTTGCACCATATATGGGAGGAGTGTTGCGCCATATCTGGGAGAGGGGATGTTGCACCATATCTGGGAGGGGGGTGGCACCATATCTGGGAGGGGGGTGTTGCACCATATCTGGGAGAAGGAGTGTTGCACCATATCTGGGAGAGGGGATGTTGCACCATATATGGGAGAGGGGGTGTTGCACCATATATGGGAAAGGGGGTGTTGCACCCTATCTGGGAGAGGGGATGTTGCACCTTATCTGAGAGAGGGAATGTTGCACCATATCTGGGAGAGGGGGTGTTGCACCATATCTGGGAGAGGGGGTGTTGCACCATATCTGGGAGAGGGGGTGTTGCACCATATCTGGGAGAGGGGGTGTTGCACCATATCTGGGAGAGGGGATGTTGCACCATATCTGGGAGAGGGGATGTTGCACCATATCTGTGAGGGGGATGTTGCACCATATCTGGGAGAGGGGGATGTTGCACCATATCTGGGAGAGGGGATGTTGCACCATATCTGGGAGAGGGGATGTTGCACCATATCTGGGAGGGGATGTTGCACCATATCTGGGAGAGGGGATGTTGCACCTTATCCGGGAGAGGGGATGTTGCACCATATCTGGGAGAGGGGATGTTGCACCATATCTGGGAGAGGGGATGTTGCACCTTATCTGGGAGAGGGGATGTTGCACCATATCTGGGAGAGGGGATGTTGCACCTTATCTGGGAGAGGGGATGTTGCACCATATCTGTGAGGGGATGTTGCACCATATCTGTGAGGGGATGTTGCACCTTATCTGGGAGAGGGGATGTTGCACCATATCTGGGAGAGGGGATGTTGCACCTTATCTGGGAGAGGGATGTTGCACCATATCTGTGAGGGGATGTTGCACCATATCTGGGAGAGGGGATGTTGCACCATATCTGGGAGAGGGGATGTTGCACCATATCTGGGAGAGGGGATGTTGCACCATATCTGGGAGAGGGGATGTTGCACCATATCTGGGAGAGGGGGTGTTGCACCATATCTGGGAGAGGGGATGTTGCACCATATCTGGGAGAGGGGATGTTGCACCATATCTGGGAGAGGGGATGTTGCACCATATCTGGGAGAGGGGATGTTGCACCATATCTGGGAGAGGGGATGTTGCACCATATCTGGGAGAGGGGATGTTGCACCATATCTGGGAGAGGGGATGTTGCACCATATCTGGGAGAGGGGATGTTGCACCATATATGTGAGGGGATGTTGCACCATATCTGGGAGAGGGGATGTTGCACCTTATCTGGGAGAGGGGATGTTGCACCTTATCTGGGAGAGGGGATGTTGCACCTTATCTGGGAGAGGGGATGTTGCACCTTATCTGGGAGAGGGGATGTTGCACCTTATCTGGGAGAGGGGATGTTGCACCATATCTGGGAGAGGGGATGTTGCACCTTATCTGGGGAGGGGATGTTGCACCATATCTGGGAGAGGGGATGTTGCACCATATCTGGGAGAGGGGATGTTGCACCATATCTGGGAGAGGGGATGTTGCACCTTATCTGGGAGAGGGGATGTTGCACCTTATCTGGGAGAGGAGATGTTGCACCATATCTGGGAGAGGGGATGTTGCACCATATCTGGGAGGGGATGTTGCACCATATCTGGGAGAGGGGGTGTTGCACCATATCTGGGAGAGGGGATGTTGCACCATATCTGGGAGAGGGGATGTTGCACCTTATCTGGGAGAGGGATGTTGCACCATATCTGGGAGAGGGGGTGTTGCACCATATCTGGGAGAGGGGATGTTGCACCATATCTGGGAGAGGGGATGTTGCACCTTATCTGGGAGAGGGGATGTTGCACCATATATGGGAGAGGGGATGTTGCACCATATCTGGGAGAGGGGATGTTGCACCATATCTGGGAGGGGGTGTTGCACCATATCTGGGAGAGGGGATGTTGCACCATATATGTGAGGGGGGTGTTGCATCATATCTGGGAGAGGGGGTGTTGCACCATATCTGGGAGAGGGGGTGTTGCATCATATCTGGGAGAGGGGGTGTTGCACCATATCTGGGAGGGGGGATGTTGCACCATATCTGGGAGAGGGGGTGTTGCACCATATCTGGGAGAGGGGTGTTGCACCATATCTGGGAGAGGGGGTGTTGCACCATATCTGGGAGGGGGGGTGTTGCACCATATCTGAGAGAGGGGGTGTTGCACCATATCTGGGAGGGGGGATATTGCACCATATATGGGAGAGGGGTGTTGCACCATATCTGGGAGGGGGGTGTTGCACCATATATGGGAGAAGGAGTGTTGCGCCATATCTGGGAGAGAGGATGTTGCACCATATCTGGGGGGGGGGGGGGTGTTGCACCATATCTGGGTGGGGGGGTGTTGCACCATATCTGGGAGAAGGAGTGTTGCGCCATATCTGGGAGGGGATGTTGCACCATATATGAGAGAGGGGGTGTTGCACCATATATGGGAGAGGGGGTGTTGCACCTTATCTGGGAGAGGGGATGTTGCACCTTATCTGAGAGAGGGAATGTTGCACCATATCTGGGAGAGGGGGTGTTGCACCATATCTGGGAGAGGGGGTGTTGCACCATATCTGGGAGAGGGGGTGTTGCACCTTATCTGGGAGAGGGGATGTTGCACGATATCTGGGAGAGGGGATGTTGCACCATATATGGGAGAGGGGATGTTGCACCATATCTGGGAGAGGGGGTGTTGCACCATATCTGTGAGAGGGGATGTTGCATCATATCTGGGAGAGGGGATGTTGCACCATATCTGGGAGAGGGGATGTTGCACCATATCTGGGAGAGGGGATGTTGCACCATATCTGGGAGAGGGGGTGTTGCACCATATCTGTGGGAGGGGGTGTTGCACCAGATATGTGAGGGGATGTTGCACCATATCTGGGAGGAGGGGATGTTGCACCATTTCTGGGAGAGGGGGTGTTGCACCATATCTGGGAGAGGGGGTGTTGCACCATATCTGAGAGAGGGGGTGTTGCACCATATCTGAGAGAGGGGCTGTTGCACCATATCTGAGAGAGGGGGTGTTGCACCATATCTGGGAGAGAGGGGATGTTGCACCATATCTGGGAGAAGGAGTGTTGCGCCATATCTGGGAGAGGGGATGTTGCACCATATATGGGATAGGGGGTGTTGCACCATATCTGGGAGAGGGGGTGTTGCACCATATCTGGGAGAGGGGGATGTTGCATCATATCTGGGAGGGGGATGTTGCACCATATCTGGGAGAGGGGGATGTTGCACCATATATGTGAGGGGGATGTTGCACCATATATGTGAGGGGGATGTTGCACCATATCTGGGAGAGGGGGATGTTGCACCATATCTGTGAGGGGGGGTTGCACCATATCTGGGAGGGGAGATGTTGCACCATATCTGGGAGGGGGGATGTTGCACCATATCTGGGAGGGGATGTTGCACCATATCTGGGAGGGGATGTTGCACCATATCTGGGAGGGGATGTTGCACCATATATGGGAGGGGATGTTGCACCATATCTGGGAGGGGATGTTGCACCATATCTGTGAGGGGATGTTGCACCATATCTGGGAGGGGGGATGTTGCACCATATCTGGGAGGGGATGTTGCACCATATCTGGGAGGGGATGTTGCACCATATCTGGGAGGGGATGTTGCACCATATCTGTGAGGGGATGTTGCACCATATCTGTGAGGGGATGTTGCACCATATCTGGGAGAGAGGGGATGTGCACCATATCTGTGAGGGGATGTTGCACCATATCTGTGAGGGGATGTTGCACCATATCTGAGAGAGGATGTTGTATGATATCTGGGAGAGGGGATGTTGCACCATATCTGGGAGGGGAGATGTTGCACCATATCTGGGAGAGGGTGTTGTATCATATCTGGGAGAGGGGGTGTTGCACCATATCTGGGAGAGGGGGTGTTGCACCATATCTGTGAGGGGATGTTGCACCATATCTGGGAGAGGGGATGTTGCACCATATCTGGGAGGGGAGATGTTGCACCATATCTGGGAGAGGGGATGTTGCACCATATCTGGAAGGGGAGATGTTGCACCATATCTGGGAGAGGGGGTGTTGCACCATATCTGTGAGGGGGTGTTGCACCATATCTGGGAGGGGAGATGTTGCACTATATCTGGGAGAGGGTGTTGTATCATATCTGGGAGAGAGGGGTGTTGCACAATATCTGGGTGAGGGTGTGTTGCTGGAGAGGGGTTTGCACCATAACTGGGTGAGGGTGTGTTGCTGGGAGAGGGGTGTTGCACCATATCTGAGAGAGGGGGTGTTGCACCATATCTGGGAGAGGGGGTGTTGCACCATATCTGGGAGAGGGGGATGTTGCACCATATCTGTGAGGGGGTGTTGCACCATATCTGAGAGAGGGGATGTTGCACCATATCTGGGAGAGGAGATGTTGCACCATATCTGGGAGAGGGTGTTGTATCATATCTGGGAGAGAGGGGTGTTGCACAATATCTGGGTGAGGGTGTGTTGCTGGGAGAGGGGTGTTGCACCATATCTGAGAGAGGGGGTGTTGCACCATATATGGGGGAGGGGGTGTTGCACCATATATGGGAGAGGGGGTGTTGCACCATAAATACATAGACAGAAATGATGATAAAAGTGGGTCAAACTCACATCCTGGGCAGAAGTTGCTTATGTCATTTCCAACAGCCTTTTCATACTCACAACTGGCAGAAATCAGGAGTTTGGAATAAATGCTGACAGGTGAAACTGAAAGTTTTGTTATACAGATTATTAGTATAGCTACGGTATCTAGTCAACATGATTTTAGTTTAATATATATTTATAGATATTTCTGCTGAAAGAAAATATTTAAATAATACATTATTTAGTTTAATATAATTATATACATGTGTGTATATAAATGTATCTGCTGAAAGAAAATATTTAAATAATACATTATTTTAGTTTAATATATAATTATATACATGTATGTATATAAATGTATCTGCTGAAAGAAAATATTTAAATAATACATTATCTTAGTTTAATATATAATTATATATGTATATAGATGTCCCTGCTGAAAGAAAGTAAACTACATGAAAATAAAGGTATTAGTTGAATGCAGCTGAAACAAGCAGGTTTCTGATTATCTGGTTTTAAAGTTGTGTATATCTGGAATAATCAGTCGCCATAGCAACAGAAGATAATACCTGCAAAACACAATATTGTTGTTATTAGTCCATTATAAATCAATCGCCACATCTTCTTGTATGTCGCTACACCCTATATTTTATTGAGTAAGTAAATACATTAATAAGTTTAAATTGTTTTTTACTCATATTTTCAAAATAATCGTAACTACACCAACGACGGCGAATTCCCCACCCCCACCTTTGATTGGATGAGATACCAGAAATTCATTTTTTTAAATTCCTCTAGAAAACACAGGGATTCAATGTACTTGGGGGGAGGGGGCAGTGTAGCCTATATACATATACGCCTATTTTTAGAAAGATTTTAAGTTTTAATATAAAACCAAATATTATACATTTTGCACTATACCACTTGCCTATTGAATTGTTGTACTCGTATATTACATGTACACTGTTATTGGTACATGTATATATTATTATGGATAGTACCAAATAAAAACTGGATACATCAACAATAAAAACTGAAATAATTCTTAGAAATATATACATCTAATAATATCTTCATGAAAAAAACAACAACAATAAGCATGTATCTCATTTCTTGCTCATCCCGAAATGAGCTAAATGATTTCCTACTGGGATAGTGGAAACTCCTAATGGGATCACGAAAACTCATAATGGGATCGTGAAAACTCCAAATGGGATCCGTGAAAACTCCAAATGGGATCCGTGAAAACTCCTAATGGGATCCGTGAAAACTCCTAATGGGATCGCGAAAACTCCTAATGGGATCCGTGAAAACTCCTAATGGGATCCGTGAAAACTCCTAATGGGATCCGTGAAAACTCCTAATGGGATCCGTGAAAACTCCTAATGGGATCCGAAAACTCCTAATGGGATCCGAAAACTCCAAATGGGATCCGAAAACTCCTAATGGGATCCGTAAAAAAACTCATAATGGGATCACGAAAACTCCTAATGGGATCACGAAAACTCCTAATGGGATCACGAAAACTCCTAATGGGATCACGAAAACTCATAATGGGATCACGAAAACTCATAATGGGATCGTGAAAACTCCAAATACCAAAACCCAAAACCAAAACCCAAAACCGAAAACTCCAAATGGGATCGTGAAAACTCCTAATGGGATCGTGAAATTCTCCTGGGATCACATGGTTTGATGTTCTGTATGCAATGTCAGTCCTTTGAATTCTTTGATTGAAATGCCAATCTTTTTTCATCAATCTATGACAGTTGAAGTACTCCATATTTCAGACGTGCACGTATTCTTGGCTTGTCCTGGTCTACAGTGTGCACATGCCCCGGCTCGGTCTCTATGGCTGTCAGGGACCATGTTATCACTTTCTGGTGGGACTCCAAGATCAGATATATCCTTGATGAGAATTCTGTTCACGTTTAGCTCTATCCTGAAATAGACCAAGAAGGAAAATCACTAGCGGAGATCCAGAACATCGGAGACATACATGCACATTAAAATATAGCGTGTAACCAAGTTTGATCAAAATTGAATGAAATTAGAATTACTAGTGTTACAGAATTATGGAAAACCCAATAAGTAATTATTGTCTATCGCCGTATCGGCAGGGCGTATTCTATGTCAGAATGTTTGGGAGAAGTGAGAAAGCGCGCGGATTGCGTACTTTAAATGTTGTTATTTCATACATGTCATTACAGTATGGTATATCCCACCGCTGCCACCACGCCACAGGCACCAGACACACAAAAAAATTATTATTTTTGGCTTATGGTCATATAGTAAGTAATATATAATATTATATATTACTTACTATATGACCATAGGCCAAAACAATTTTTTAAAAAATGTGTGTGTCTGGTGCCTGTGCACCACGCCACTAAACAAAGAAACACTAATGACGAAACGTAGAGGTTTATTACTCGAACGCGACTGTCAATAATTAATGGCGGACCTCAAAACGAAGGGAGATAACCTTTCGTTTATTATCTAATTACAATATACTATACAATGCATATAGTGACGTAAGATACACAGTATAACCATTACATGTAACAGTTGACTAGAGAAGTGCTTTATAATGGGCCAGTGTATCTTATTTTGTATGCAAATTATAAAAAAAGAAATTAAGGGAGAAGTCAGTGTCCTTAGGGCAACTATTTCGCCCCAGTCACCCTCTATAATGAGCTATGCTAATGGACCATTGAATAAAAACAAAGGTCTTCTCTGTTATTTAGACATGTGTCCGATTCCTTCCATCTTGTTCTTCAAGTAGACTTGGTCATTCTGTACAAATAAACAAATAAATAAGCAAATTTGATTAGCTAAAGGTCAATGTAGGCTACATGTATCAACGGTGTGGGACAAGTTGATTTAAAGTCAACAAATAACCGTAACAACTCAACCATGCGGCCCATTTATTGTGGAATTATTGCTTAACCTTATGCATGCTGGGTAAAATAAAGGCTATAAATAGTTTAAATAATTATAGCAGACGACAATTCATTAATGTCTTTCTTATTTGTAACTGGATATTCGAATGTCGTTCTGTTTTATTATGACACAATTCTAGAGAAATTCCATGACATAGTATCACAGCCAGACTAAAATGCTAGATTATCAGTTTGAGTTTAATCATATTTTATTGCATTGATCAAGATATAATATACAAAACATAGGTATAACAATATAGCCTAGATTATCAAGTGTAATCATATGTTCAAATGGTCTTATTTTAATTTGTAGTAACTATCTAAACCGTCGCAAGAGAACTGCACATCGCAATTTGAAATTAAAGTGCTAAATTGGGGACATTATGATCATTGGGAATTTTAATAACGTTATCTTTTTAAACATTGTCCATGTATTCTAAAACCCCTTTTCATGAATGTTTTTATACTTTAAAAATGTATCCGTCAAGCATGGGAGTGTCACATTTATGTCGGAAACCTTTTATGGCATCCATGAATCAGATGCAAGAATTTTGAAATAAGAAATATGTGTAACTGTCAGCACAAAGTCATATTAAACAGATAAGAATTATAAGTATATGTTCATTACGTACTATGTATAGTGTTAACATGTGACAATTATGTTGTGTATGCTATAAAAGGAAAAATAAATAAAATAAAAAAAAGATTATCAAGTGTTTATCAAGAGTGTGTGTGTTTTACGTTTATTTATCGTCGCTACCGGTTGCCCATATGAGCGACGCCTCCTGAAGAGATTAAGTCATTTTAGATTTTGGATGATAGTGCAATGATACAGACAGAGACCCATTCCAGAATCTCCTCTGGTTCTTTTACGTGCACGATGTAAAGCACCGACACGAGACCTCGGTTTAATGGCTCATCTGAAAGACTGTTAATTTTATTAGGGTCAGACGGGGGGTCGAACCTGCGATCATATTTTCAATTTGAATGTGTAGGCTAGGCCGCTGGTAGAACAGCTCTGTTTTGAATCTAAACTGAATATTCGATACCACTCCCCCTTCCATCAAGTTATAATTGTATGTAATACTTACAATATTTTCAATTGGAGTCTTTGGCATCAGATTGGAAGGTCCACTTTCCAAATCCAGCACTGTGTACTACATAAAACAACCATATAGTTCCCTTTATCTAAATAAACGTAGCATCCATTTGGTTTATTTTAAATTTGTGTTATTAAGTTTATTCAACGTCGCTGCCGGTTGTCCATTTGAGCGACGGGCCGTTTACCTAACACCTTTCCTGGACATGCTCCAGCGGTTAACCAGTACTTGGTGCACGAACCTCCGTAAGAAACTACGAAGCTAGCATACATGTATACTATCACTAGTGTGTAGCTCTATTTCGTAACTATATGTACATTGTATCCCAAAATATTGTTTTTTCGATAAATAATTATTTTATTGCATCCATTATACATTTCTTTTCACTTTTTAGCAACCCTTTAACTATGCTGGAAACGAAGTATCGTCTGCCGATTTTAAATATTATTCTTTTTTCTCTTCAAAACATTTTAGAAGCACGATTCTACAAAATCAACAAATGATATATTTCTTTTTCAGCTTTTCAAAGGTTATCCCATTTTTGATATTTAAATGTTGTAAAATGCCCATTAGTAGGCGTGTTATCAAGGGATCTATTGCTTGCCTGCCTGTCTGTCTGCCTGCAGGGACAGTGTGTGAAATTGTCCATGCTCAGATACAATGCTGATATGATAAACACATTTTAATGACATGCACACTCCTACTTCACTAATGTCCATCTAATCAAGTCGATCCACATTAGTGTCATCTGCTGTTTGTTTCAACATGTTTTTTTATTCTATAGTTAGACGAACAGCTAAATCAGATCAAATGTCAGACGGATCTGTAGTTCAATGGCAACACGCTGGACTGGTAATCCAGGGATCGCAGGTTCGATCCCCCGTCTGACACTAATAAAATTAATAGTCTTTCAGATGGTATCATGTCGGTGCTGTACACCGTGTACGTAAAAGAACCAGTGGAGACTCTGGAATGGGTCTCTGTCTGTACCATTGCACTATCCTCCAAACATTTAAAATGACTAATCTCTTCAGAAGGCGTCGCTCATATGGGCAACCGGTAGCGACGATAAATAAACGTAAAACACACACTTGTTTATCCTGTACGCATGGTATATTTGCTTTTGTTATTTCGCCACTGGGAATATATATTACGTTGTTGACTCGTGATAACCTTTGATAGATTTTATTTGTCTGGTTCGGTTAGGTTAGAAATATTCATTTCACGCGTTTCGATAGTAGAGCGTGAACTATTTGTCTTTCGTGTAGTAGCGGTACCCTAAAGTGATAGTGTGTATCGGTCCGTCTATATAGCACGAGGCAAGCGTGCTATTTAAGATTATATATTGAGACGTGTATGTAGAGCTGATCATTCTACCTAACGACTTCTAACAAGTTATAATTATAACACACTCGGCAACCATTAGCGTTATGGAGGACCAAAACAATTTCGACGTAAAGGAAATGAGGAGCAGCATAAGGTCAATGACCTACTTCAGTCATTGAAGGCAGCCGACGGATATTTGCAGGACAGTGTCCGACAGTATCAGTATGCAACCATGTGAAGGTGTTACATGCTGTTGTTGCTCTGCTATTTGGGTTTTTGTAAGGGGATTTTCATTCAGTACTTTAAACATGTTCATTAGGATCTGGGATAAGAACTGGTTTAGATATGATATGAAATTCCCATTGTCATGTATATTAGTTTAAAGAATTTCAAATACACAATGTGAGAGGCCTTGGGTATAGGGGACACCATTGTAGGTCTTGAACATGCTCGTTATAGTCAAGTCTTTACTACAGTATGTTGCTTACATCCAAGCTTACGTTAATCTTCCAGCCCGTTCTTTTGGCTCTATGCTGCTCGTTCTGGTACAGCATACAGTTGTTGCTTGTTTATTGGTATACATCAGTTTAGAGGGAGTATAGCAAAGACTATTCATTTCACGCGTTTCGATAGTAGAGCGTGAAATAGTTGTCTTTCGCGTAGCGGTACCCTAAAGTGATAGTGTGTATCGGTCCGTCTATATAGCACGAGGCAAGCGTGCTATTTAAGATTATATATTGAGACGTGTATGTAGAGCTGATCATTCTACCTAACGACTTCTAACAAGTTATAATTATAACACACTCGGCAACCATTAGCGTTATGGAGGACCAAAACAATTTCGACGTAAAGGAAATGAGGAGCAGCATAAGGTCAATGACCTACTTCAGTCATTGAAGGCAGCCGACGGATATTTGCAGGACAGTGTCCGACAGTATCAGTATGCAACCATGTGAAGGTGTTACATGCTGTTGTTGCTCTGCTATTTGGGTTTTTGTAAGGGGATTTTCATTCAGTACTTTAAACATGTTCATTAGGATCTGGGATAAGAACTGGTTTAGATATGATATGAAATTCCCATTGTCATGTATATTAGTTTAAAGAATTTCAAATACACATGTGAGAGGCCTTGGGTATAGGGGACACCATTGTAGGTCTTGAACATGCTCGTTATAGTCAAGTCTTTACTACAGTATGTTGCTTACATCCAAGCTTACGTTAATCTTCCAGCCCGTTCTTTTGGCTCTATGCTGCTCGTTCTGGTACAGCATACAGTTGTTGCTTGTTTATTGGTATACATCAGTTTAGAGGGAGTATAGCAAAGACTATTCATTTCACGCGTTTCGATAGTAGAGCGTGAAATAGTTGTATTTCGCGTAGCGGTACCCTAAAGTGATAGTGTGTATCGGTCGGTCTATATAGCACGAGGAAAGCGTGCTATTTAAGATTATATATGGAGACGTGTATGTAGAGCTGATCATTCTACCGAACGACTTCTAACAAGTTATAATTTCATGTTATGAATATTAAGGCATTTCACAATTAAATACTGTCTTTATGATACAATTAGTACATGTAATGATATTGTATATCTGCAAGAGAGCGTGGACCCATACTGCTCTACAATCCGACAACCCGGTCACTTTCTGTACAAGTGGTCATGTAGACATGGGTTACAGGTCTCCAGAGTAAATTCTCTGGTTTTTCCTGGGCGAAGTCGGTTTGTAATTTTTGATCAATTGACTAAAACAAAACAAAACATTGCGCAGATATATAACGCTTAAGACGTAATTATACGGTAATATCAATAGTGATATGTAAATACACTTAAATGTTGATATTATTGTTGATACAGTCGACCTTGTGGATATATATATATGTAAATAGGTAAGCATATGTGTAGCCAGGTTGCCGAAATAAACGTCGCTCGTTCTGGTACAGCATACAGTTGTTGCTTGTTTATTGGTATACATCAGTTTAGAGGGAGTATAGCAAAGACTACAGTATTCACGTTTCCAGGGATCACACTGAAATTTAACAGTATTTATCATTGTGCATATTTGGGGTGATGCCTCAGAAAAATGAGATTTGACGACGCAAAGAAAGAATGGAATACATGAAAACTAATTTACGGTATACAAGAAATTGTCTTTCCTGTGAACATTTACAAAACGAAACACGAAAATTCATTGCATTGCTTGTTTTTCTAATACCTACCATCGGCCAGATAAAGGCGGATTTATCCCGAAATGTACAATTGTCCGTTTCGTTGGAATTATTATTACTGTTGTTCCCTAACCAGATGTTGGTAGAACAGCTCTGTTTTGAATCTAAACTGAATATTCGATACCACTCCCCCTTCCATCAAGTTATAATTGTATGTAATACTTACAATATTTTCAATTGGAGTCTTTGGCATCAGATTGGAAGGTCCACTTTCCAAATCCAGCACTGTGTACTACATAAAACAACCATATAGTTCCCTTTATCTAAATAAACGTAGCATCCATTTGGTTTATTTTAAATTTGTGTTATTAAGTTTATTCAACGTCGCTGCCGGTTGTCCATTTGAGCGACGGGCCGTTTACCTAACACCTTTCCTGGACATGCTCCAGCGGTTAACCAGTACTTGGTGCACGAACCTCCGTAAGAAACTACGAAGCTAGCATACATGTATACTATCACTAGTGTGTAGCTCTATTTCGTAACTATATGTACATTGTATCCCAAAATATTGTTTTTTCGATAAATAATTATTTTATTGCATCCATTATACATTTCTTTTCACTTTTTAGCAACCCTTTAAATATGCTGGAAACGAAGTATCGTCTGCCGATTTTAAATATTATTCTTTTTTCTCTTCAAAACATTTTAGAAGCACGATTCTACAAAATCAACAAATGATATATTTCTTTTTCAGCTTTTCAAAGGTTATCCCATTTTTGATATTTAAATGTTGTAAAATGCCCATTAGTAGGCGTGTTATCAAGGGATATATTGCTTGCCTGCCTGTCTGTCTGCCTGCAGGGACAGTGTGTGAAATTGTCCATGCTCAGATACAATGCTGATATGATAAACACATTTTAATGACATGCACACTCCTACTTCACTAATGTCCATCTAATCAAGTCGATCCACATTAGTGTCATCTGCTGTTTGTTTCAACATGTTTTTTTATTCTATAGTTAGACGAACAGCTAAATCAGATCAAATGTCAGACGGATCTGTAGTTCAATGGCAACACGCTGGACTGGTAATCCAGGGATCGCAGGTTCGATCCCCCGTCTGACACTAATAAAATTAATAGTCTTTCAGATGGTATCATGTCGGTGCTGTACACCGTGTACGTAAAAGAACCAGTGGAGACTCTGGAATGGGTCTCTGTCTGTACCATTGCACTATCCTCCAAACATTTAAAATGACTAATCTCTTCAGAAGGCGTCGCTCATATGGGCAACCGGTAGCGACGATAAATAAACGTAAAACACACACTTGTTTATCCTGTACGCATGGTATATTTGCTTTTGTTATTTCGCCACTGGGAATATATATTACGTTGTTGACTCGTGATAACCTTTGATAGATTTTATTTGTCTGGTTCGGTTAGGTTAGAAATATTCATTTCACGCGTTTCGATAGTAGAGCGTGAACTATTTGTCTTTCGTGTAGTAGCGGTACCCTAAAGTGATAGTGTGTATCGGTCCGTCTATATAGCACGAGGCAAGCGTGCTATTTAAGATTATATATTGAGACGTGTATGTAGAGCTGATCATTCTACCTAACGACTTCTAACAAGTTATAATTATAACACACTCGGCAACCATTAGCGTTATGGAGGACCAAAACCAACTGTTAGGCAACATTGAGACTTTAATTTCTTCAAAACTGTCGGCATTCGAGAAAAGGATGGAAGCATCTCAACGGGAAATTTCGCAAGCACAACTGACTAAAATACAGTTGAATCTACCACAGGAGGCTAGGTTTACCTTTCGACGTAAAGGAAATGAGGAGCAGCATAAGGTCAATGACCTACTTCAGTCATTGAAGGCAGCCGACGGATATTTGCAGGACAGTGTCCGACAGTATCAGTATGCAACCATGTGAAGGTGTTACATGCTGTTGTTGCTCTGCTATTTGGGTTTTTGTAAGGGGATTTTCATTCAGTACTTTAAACATGTTCATTAGGATCTGGGATAAGAACTGGTTTAGATATGATATGAAATTCCCATTGTCATGTATATTAGTTTAAAGAATTTCAAATACACATGTGAGAGGCCTTGGGTATAGGGGACACCATTGTAGGTCTTGAACATGCTCGTTATAGTCAAGTCTTTACTACAGTATGTTGCTTACATCCAAGCTTACGTTAATCTTCCAGCCCGTTCTTTTGGCTCTATGCCGCTCGTTCTGGTACAGCATACAGTTGTTGCTTGTTTATTGGTATACATCAGTTTAGAGAGAGTATAGCAAAGACTATTCATTTCACGCGTTTCGATAGTAGAGCGTGAAATATTTGTCTTTCGCGTAGCGGTACCCTAAAGTGATAGTGTGTATCGGTCGGTCTATATAGCACGAGGAAAGTGTGCTATTTAAGATTATATATGGAGACGTGTATGTAGAGCTGATCATTCTACCGAACGACTTCTAACAAGTTATAATTTCATGTTATAAATATTAAGGCATTTCACAATTAAATACTGTCTTTATGATACAATTAGTACATGTAATGATATTGTATATCTGCAAGAGAGCGTGGACCCATACTGCTCTACAATCCGACAACCCGGTCACTTTCTGTACAAGTGGTCATGTAGACATGGGTTACAGGTCTCCAGAGTAAATTCTCTGGTTTTTCCTGGGCGAAGTCGGTTTGTAATTTTTGATCAATTGACTAAAACAAAACAAAACATTGCGCAGATATATAACGCTTAAGACGTAATTATACGGTAATATCAATAGTGATATGTAAATACACTTAAATGTTGATATTATTGTTGATACAGTCGACCTTGTGGATATATATATATGTAAATAGGTAAGCATATGTGTAGCCAGGTTGCCGAAATAAACGTCGCTCGTTCTGGTACAGCATACAGTTGTTGCTTGTTTATTGGTATACATCAGTTTAGAGGGAGTATAGCAAAACTACAGTATTCACGTTTCCAGGGATCACACTGAAATTTAACAGTATTTATCATTGTGCATATTTGGGGTGATGCCTCAGAAAAATGAGATTTGACGACGCAAAGAAAGAATGGAATACATGAAAACTAATTTACGGTATACAAGAAATTGTCTTTCCTGTGAACATTTACAAAACGAAACACGAAAATTCATTGCATTGCTTGTTTTTCTAATACCTACCATCGGCCAGATAAAGGCGGATTTATCCCGAAATGTACAATTGTCCGTTTCGTTGGAATTATTATTACTGTTGTTCCCTAACCAGATGTTGCGGCATGATAAATGTGATTTTATCAACATCATACACATTAATTGATAATAATGTTATACCTTAACGTACCCATTAAATATACTGTAGGATGATACAGAGACCCATTCTAGAATCTCCTCTGGTTCTTTTACGTGCACGGTGTAAAGCACCGACACGATACCTCGATTTATAGTCCCATCTGAAAGACTGTTAATTGTATTATGGTCGAACCTGCGATCCCTGGATTACCAGTCCAGATAAACAAGCTAAAACTGGCCAACTTATATATAAGCATATTGAAGTCCGCCTTCGTGGTCGAGGTTTCCGTCTTGTATACCACTGTAACCTATCATCACTGATGGTCACGGGTTCAAGCCCCGCTCAGGCCGTGTCTGTTTATATGAAAATGTTGGCAGTTTCTTACGGAGGTTGGTGCACCAAGTGCTGGTTAACCGTTGGAACCTGCCCAGGAAAGGTGTTGTTAGGTAAACGGCCCGTCGCTCAAATAAAATAACCATATTAAGTACAGTGCATTGCGATGGATATTTGTTTGTTATAGTGTGAGCGAGTATTTGGTTTAACGGCGCATCAGCACAGTTCAGGCTATATCGCGCCGGGTTAAGTATATTGTATAGACTCTAGAAGTGAGTGAGTGAGTATTTGGTTTAACGGCGCACCAGCACAGTTCAGGCTATATCGCGCCGGGTTAAGTATATTGTATAGACTGTAGAAGTGAGTGAGTGAGTATTTGGTTTAATGGCGCACCAGCACAGTTCAGGCTATATCGCGCCGGGTTAAGTATATTGTATAGACTCTAGAAGTGAGTGAGTGTTTGGTTTAACGGTGCATCAGCACAGTTCAGGCTATATCACGCCGGGTTAAGTATATTGTATATATTTGACATATAGTGAGCGAGTATTTGGTTTAATGGCGCATCAGCACAGTTCAGGCTGTATCACGCCGGGTTAAGTATATTGTATATATTTGGCATATAGTGAGCGAGTATTTGGTTTAACGGCGCATCAGCACAGTTCAGGCTATATCACGCCGGGTTAAGTATATTGTATAGACTGTAGAAGTGAGTGAGTATTTGGTTTAATGGTGCATCAGCACAGTTCAGGCTATATCACGCCGGGTTAAGTATATTGTATAGACTGTAGAAGTGAGTATTTGGTTTAATGGTGCATCAGCACAGTTCAGGCTATATCACGCCGGGTTAAGTATATTGTATAGACTGTAGAAGTGAGTGAGTATTTGGTTTAACGGCGCACCAGCACAGTTCAGGCTATATCACGCCGGGTTAAGTATATTGTATAGACTGTAGAAGTGAGTGAGTATTTGGTTTAATGGTGCATCAGCACAGTTCAGGCTATATCACGCCGGGTTAAGTATATTGTATAGACTGTAGAAGTGAGTATTTGGTTTAATGGTGCATCAGCACAGTTCAGGCTATATCACGCCGGGTTAAGTATATTGTATAGACTGTAGAAGTGAGTGAGTATTTGGTTTAACGGCGCATCAGCACAGTTCAGGCTATATCGCGCCGGGTTAAGTATATTGCATACGTGTTTTAGTGTACGATTGAATTATATTTCACCGAATGAACATGAAAGTATTATCACTGGGTGGCGCTAGCCACTTGCTTAAATAACTAGCCACTCACCGCTGTAGATTCGAACGGGGGTGATATATTCTTTCATGTGACGAAGCTATCCAGCTGGCTTGCAGAAGGTTGGTGGTTCTACCTGGGTGCTTGAAATACTGCTCGCAGAGGCAATACACAGTCCTCTACCATTAATAGTCGGAGAGTCACCATATGACCCAAGTTGTCAGTGCAAATTTAAACCCCAAAAACATTGTAATAAAGAAATTTGAAACTTACTAGATCTAAAATTAGGAATTGCTACGAGATTTATTCTGACACCATCTTCATTCATTGGCTGTCCGATTAGCGCAGTGGTTAGCGCGCTCGCTTCTCACCAATGCAACCCGGGTTTCGATCCTCGGACCGGGAAATATGTGAGATGGTACGGTGGTCGCCAGATCGGCCAGGTGGGTTTTCTCCGGGTACTCCGGTTTCCTCCACACGAATGACCACATTTACGCTTTCATCCGCATCAATGAGAGTGATTAATATACGTTGTTAAAACTTGCTTCGCAATCGTTGTAAAATAAATAAAGTTTAAACTTTAATAAATATAACATACAGTAATGACAGATAAAAAATACAACTCAAATATTAAAAGATTCCTTTCTTTTATTTTTTCCCCACAAATTTCGAAGTAAAAAAAGAAACAAGACATATCACATAAGACACATATACTATTGGAAATACGAGCTTGTATGTAGTTTATGTAATCAGTGAAATGACATAGCTTTCAAACACACATCGCAACGGCGACATCGCCTAGCGATCAAAATTCTATCTGACAACTCTACGTATTGCGTTACCATAACAACATCACAAAATATTTGCAGAGTTAAAGTAAACCTCAACGCATAATACCTAAAAAATAGAAATACTTTTAAAGTCAGTCCCACATTTGTGAACTTTGTATACATCGAGAAAATTATTAATAATCATATTAACATAAATGGCAAAAAAAGATGTGGAGTAGTGTTTTTTTTCGTGATCACCGAAATATGTGTTTCCACTAGTGGCTAATGCTACTCAAATTTCGATGACCACTCGATGAAATAAATTCCCATCTTACACTAAGAAACACAACTACCCTCTATGTAATTCAGTTACTGCCCCTGAATACTCTCTGAAAGTAGATAGGTCCTAAGTGTTTTCCTCTGTTTTTATCGTTGCTTTCTTTGCACAGCATGCTAGCAATTTTATTCCACTATCGTTTCTTATGATTATTAAATTACTATATCTTGACAGATCTCCTACGGTATATGCAATTGGTACTTATTTGTAAAAGAATGTTATCAGTTAATTACATCCCATTTATCATACCGCAACATCTGGTTAGGGAACAACAGTAAAAACAAAGGATTCTAACTAAAAGGACATATTCAAATTTTGGAATAAATCAGACTGTATCTGCCAAGGGAGGTAATACAAAATTAGAGATGTCTCTCATTGCATGCAAATACGCTGTACCGGTAGTCCTGGACAACATTTTATAGAAAAATAATTATGCTTCAAAGACGAGTGCCGGATTTTGTTTCAATTGTTTTCTGCTGTCAAAAATGGTGCTGTGATGCCCCAAAGGCCATACATTTGAAAAAAAGAGAGTTATCAAGTTTGGTCATTTGGCCATATATTTCTCAGTCCAGTGCCCGAGATTATAACACTTCTCAGATCTCAAGCTCAAATGATTTTATTGGTTGATTCTGCCAGCTGAACTAATCAGAAGCTTGAGACTGAGTTTGAGATAGGAGAAAGGTTTTATAACCTTGAGTCCTGGTCACACACAGACGGATCTGTAGTCCAGTGGTAACACGTTGGACTGGTAATCCAGGGATTGCAGGTTCGGTCCCCCGTCTGACCCTAATAAAATTAACAGTCTTTCAGATGGGACGTTAAACCGTGGTCTCGTGTCAGTGCTTTACACCGTGCACGTAAAAGAACCAGAGGAGACTCTGGAATGGGTCTCTGTCTGTATCATTGCACTATCCTCCAAAAATATAAAATGACTAATCTCTTCAGGACGTGTAAATAAACGTAAAACACACACACATTTTGCCTATGATTTCACGATTCCATAAACGACAAGTACATTAAACTGTGTAATACCGAACAAATTCAAAATTTATAAGTACGGTAGTAAAAAAAATGTAACAATTCAGTAGTGATAAATTTGTGAATTGTATCGCGAGTGATTTGAAAGACGTTCCATCATCTTCTGACTTCAGCAGGGAAGATATAATTTGCACAAGTAAAGTTAATCGAGTCGTTTTGATGTTTTGTACTTAAAAACAAATGAATCACCCTCATACACTGTCACTGTTACCTCTGTGTTTCGACGGACAATGAAAGGCTTTACTTTTCTCAGTATATAACTAAAATCGGGTTCAATTTTGAATTACAGTCAAACCTGTCTTAAGCAGCCAGCCAAGGGAATGTGGCTGCTTAGCACAAGTGGCTGCTTAATAGAGGTCAAATGTATAATAAAACAACATATTGGGAATTTGGAAACTGGCTGCTTAATAGAGGTGACCACTAACACAGGGTTGACTGTATAGGTAAGTTGCATAACAACAAACGATGTTCCCAATATGCATGCTTTAACTGTTAAATAGCGGATACAATTTGATACTGCTTAGAATATTTTTTATTTAAGTTTATTTAACGTCGCTACCGGTTTCCCATTTGAGCGACGGGCAGTTTACCTAACAACACCTTTCCTGGGCAGGCTCCAGCGGTTAACCAGTACTTGGTGCACCAACCTCCGTAAGAAACTGCCAACGTTTTCATATAAATGAGACATGGTCTGAGCGGGGCTCGACCCCGTCACCATCAGAGATGATAGGTTGCAGTGGTATACAAGTCAGCGTCCTTAACCACTCGACCACGGAGAGGGTTTGCTTAGAATAGCAACATGCACCTATACATGTATCTCTCATACCAAAGGGAAATACTGTTTAAACTTTATTTATTTTACAACGACTGCTAAGCAAGTTTTAACAACTTATATTAATCACTCTCGTTGGCGCAGATGAAAGCGTATATGTGGTCATTTGTGTGGGAGGAAACCGGATTACCCGGAAAAAACCCACCTGTCCGATCTGGCGACCACCGTACCATCTCACATACTTCCCAGGAAATACGGTAAAACCTGTGTTAGTGGTCACCTCCACCAAGCAGCCAACCTGTATTAAGCAGTCAGATTCCCAATGTGCTGTTTTAATATATATGTAACCTCTATTAGGCAGCCACCTGTGCTAAGCAGTCTGTGATTCCCTCGGGTGGCTGCTTAACCCTTTCAACACCACATACCTCTAAATAGGCTTACAAAAAGTGTAGATCCAGATGAGCCGGCTCGTGACGAGCCGTCTCATCAGGATCTGCACTTTTTGCCAGTGATATGACTATTTTTAGACATAATTACCAAATATTGTCCAAATGTGATTTTCTGATTCATTTATTGGTTTATGAATATCATGGACTAGTCCATGTGAGTTACTTGGTGTTGAAAGGGTTAAGATAACAAAAAGGAAAATTCCCATCTCTCAATGGGGATTTGGGGGGGGGGCATTTTGGCGAATTTTCAAGATTTGTACACATTCCTGTCTGTAGGATGGGGGGGGGGGGGGTATTTCACATGGAGTAACAACACGTTTCTATCTTATAATAGTGTACTCATGGTGGTGAAAGAAAAAAGAATATTGTTTTGAAACTGCTGATAATAGAAAAACTACGGTATGTAATAGTCAATAAATGTGAGAAGATTTTAACTACATAGTGTGCTTGTAAACAAGAGAAAACACAACTACATAGTGTGCTTGTAAACAAGAGAAAACACAACTACATAGTGTGCTTGTAAACAAGAGAAAACACAACTACATAGTGTGCTTGTAAACAAGAGAAAACACAACTACATAGTGTGCTTGTAAACAAGAGAAAACACAACTACATAGTGTGCTTGTAAACAAGAGAAAACACAACTACATAGTGTGCTTGTAAACAAGAGAAAACACAACTACATAGTGTGCTTGTAAACAAGAGAAAACACAACTACATAGTGTGCTTGTAAACAAGAGAAAACACAACTACATAGTGTGCTTGTAAACAAGAGAAAACACAACTACATAGTGTGCTTGTAAACAAGAGAAAACACAACTACATAGTGTGCTTGTAAACAAGAGGAAACACAACTACATAGATACACTATGAAAACGATATGTACATGCCTGATAAACCTTGTAGACTGTAATAAATAATCTGTATTTACAAAACATGAACAAGAATAAATAAATAAACAATCATGAATATACGTACACCCTCACTGGGAGAATATACGTACACCCTCACTGGGAGAATATACATACACCCTCACTGGGAGAATATACATACACCCTCACTGGGAGAATATACATACACCCTCACTGGGAGAATATACATACACCCTCACTGGGAGACTATACATACACCCTCACTGGGAGAATATACATACACCCTCACTGGGAGAATATACATACACCCTCACTGGGAGAATATACATACACCCTCACTGGGAGAATATACATACACCCTCACTGGGAGAATATACATACACCCTTCACAGGGAGAATATATAATACACCCTCACTGGGAGAATATACATACACCCTCACTGGGAGAATATACGTACACCCTCACAGGGAGAATATATAATACACCCTCACTGGGAGAATATATAATACACCCTCACAGGGAGAATATACATACACCCTCACTGGGAGAATATACATACACCCTCACTGGGAGAATATACATACACCCTCACTGGGAGAATATACGTACACCCTACCTGGGAGAATATACATACACCCTCACTGGGAGAATATACGTACAACCCTCACAGGGAGAATATACATACACCCTCACTGGGAGAATATACATACACCCTCACTGGGAGAATATACGTACACCCTCACAGGGAGAATATATAATACAACCTCACTGGGAGAATATACGTACACCCTCACTGGGAGAATATACGTACACCCTCACTGGGACTAGGAAAACATTATGTACACCCCGCTAGGCCATGAATATAGTACCAATAAATGATACAAAAAAGAAATCAAAACTTTGTGACAAAACAATAATAAATTACGCCCAGGAACACAACAATCACTAGATTCCCTGGTGGATGAATGGGTAAAAAATAAAATGGTTTCTATGTTTGATCAATTTACCGCGCAGCACCTTTTTTTATTTATTTTTTATTTAAGTTTATTTAACGTCGCTACCGGAGATTTTCACTCGCGCGATATTTTCACCCGTGGGTGAAAAAAATGCCATGAGATTTTCACCCCCCCCATGAGATTTTCACCCGCCCCCCAATATTTTAACCCTAACCCTAATCCTAACCAAGTCTCATAGGGGGGGGGGGGGGGGGGTGTGAAAATGTCGCGCACTATTTTCACCCGTGGGTGAAAAAATAGGTGGGTGAAAATATCATATGACACCGGTTTCCCATTTGAGCGACGGGCAGTTTACCTAACAACACCTTTCCTGGGCAGGCTCCAGCGGTTAACCAGTACTTGGTGCACCAACCTCCGTAAGAAACTGCCAACATTTTTATATAAATGAGACACGGTCTGAGCGGGGCTCAAACCCGTGACCATCAGAGATGATAGGTTACAGTGGTATACAAGTCAGCGACTTTAACCACTCAACCACGGAGGCGGACCCGCAGCACCTTGCCCTCTTTTGTCCTATCTATATAATTCAAGGGAAATAACTGACCAATAACTGTACAATAACAATATTTCTAGAAATCGTGACAGTCGGTTTGTACTGGAACTAACGGCTAACAAATGTCTCCACTTCCACAAAAGTTTTATTCACGGATCGTAAATCCAACAGCCCACTGGGAATCTAGTGACCAGTCCCTTGAATTCAGTAACTGTATATTTACAACTATAGACAATGTATTATTAACAAAAGTAGATCACCGTAACAAAAGGTATTGCATTAAATTCATAAAATACGCTATGTATTTATTTCCACTAAAATACAAGAAATATGACATACAGAATAATATATACAAGATATTCCCAGGAAAAATATTGTGCTTCTCAGTGGTAATAAGATTCGTAATAATGATGTAAACAATTTTTTATGACATACCGGAACATTCATGACATACCGGAACATTCACGACATACCGGAACATTCACGACATACCGGAACATTCACGACATACCGGAACATTCACAAGAACATTCACGACATACCGGAACATTCACAAGAACATTCACGACATACCGGAACATTCACGACATACCGGAACATTCAGGACATACCGGAACATTCATGACAAACCGGAACATTCAGGACATACCGGAACATTCACGACATACCGGAACATTCAGGACATACCGGAACATTCATGACATACCGGAACATTCACGACATACCGGAACATTCAGGACATACCGGAACATTCATGACATACCGGAACATTCACGACATACCGGAACATTCAGGACATACCGGAACATTCATGACATACCGGAACATTCAGGACATACCGGAACATTCACGGCATACCGGAACATTCAGGACATACCGGAACATTCACGACATACCGGAACATTCAGGACATACCGGAACATTCACGACATACCGGAACATTCATGACATACCGGAACATTCACGACATACCGGAACATTCACGACATACCGGAACATTCACGACATACCGGAACATTCACGACATACCGGAACATTCACGACATACCGGAACATTCACGACATACCGGAACATTCATGACATACCGGAACATTCACGACATACCGGAACATTCACGACATACCGAAACATTCTTGCAACTACAGTACATATTTCTAGAGTTTTCAGCTACAAATAAGACATAAAACACATTAATTGTCATCTGCTACAATTATTTGAACTATTTATAGCCTGTATTTTGAAGACAGACTATAGTCCAGTGGTAACATGTTGGACTGGTAATCCAGGGATCGCAGGTTCGATCCCCACGTCTGACCCTAATAAAATTAACAATCTTTCAGATGGGACTTTAAACCGAGGTCTCATGTCAGTGCTGTACACCGTGCATGTAAAAGAACCAGAGGAGACTCTGGAATGGGTCTCTGTCTGTATCATTGCACTATCCTCCAAAAATCTAAAATGACTAATCTCTTCAGGAGGCGTCGCTCATATGGGCAACCGGTAGTGACGATAAATAAACGTAAAAACACACACATGAGACTGAAATGTTCCATGCTCTTTACTAACAATCTATAAGATTGACAAATCGGTGAGAATTAACGAAAATTGTTCAAGATAGGCGAATATGTCACAGAAAATTGTTTATACCTTCTTTGGTAAATATTAATCTCATTAACAATAATACATTAATTATGAAATTTACTACAATCACTGTACACATCCAATACAGACAACCTGGAAACAGTTCTACATTGTATGTATTTGGTTAGTCATACCACAGAGATATTACGTTAGTCAAACCGTATACGTATTTGGGTAGTCATACCTTATTGTACATGTATTTGGTAAGTCATACCTTATTGTACATGTATTTGGGTAATCATATCTTATTGTACATGTATTTGGTAAGTCATATCTTATTGTACATGTATTTGGTAAGTCATACCTTATTGTACGTGTATTTGGTAAGTCATACCTTATTGTACATGTATTTGGTAAGTCATACCTTATTGTACATGTATTTGGTAAGTCATACCTTATTGTACATATATTTGGTAAGTCATACCTTATTGTACATGTATTTGGTAAGTCATACCTTATTGTACATATATTTGGTAAGTCATACCTTATTGTACATGTATTTGGTAAGTCATACCTTATTGTACATGTATTTGGTAAGTCATACCTTATTGTACATGTATTTGGTAAGTCATACCTTATTGTACATGTATTTGGTAAGTCATACCTTATTGTACATGTATTTGGTAAGTCATACCTTATTGTACATGTATTTGGTAAGTCATACCTTATTGTACATGTATTTGGTAAGTCATACCTTATTGTACATGTATTTGGTAAGTCATACCTTATTGTACATGTATTTGGTAAGTCATACCTTATTGTACATGTATTTGGTAAGTCATACCTTATTGTACATGTATTTGGTAAGTCATACCTTATTGTACATGTATTTGGTAAGTCATACCTTATTGTACATGTATTTGGTAAGTCATACCTTATTGTACATGTATTTGGTAAGTCATACCTTATTGTACATGTATTTGGTAAGTCATACCTTATTGTACATGTATTTGGTAAGTCATACCATATTGTACATGTATTTGGTAAGTCATACCTTATTGTACATGTATTTGGTAAGTCATACCGTATTGTACATGTATTTGGTAAGTCATACCCAATAGTACATGTATTTGGGTAGTCATACCCAATAGTACATGTATTTGGGTAGTCATACCTTATTGTACATGTATTTGGTAAGTCATACCTTATTGTGCATGTATTTGGTAAGTCATACCTTATTGTACATGTATTTGGGTAGTCATACCTTATTGTACATGTATTTGGGTAGTCATACCTTATTGTACATGTATTTGATAAGTCATACTTTATTGTACATGTATTTGGTAAGTCATACCTTATTGTACATATATTTGGTAAGTCATACCTTATTGTACATGTATTTGGTAAGTCATACCTTATTGTAAATGTATTTGGTTAGTCATACCTTATTGTACATGTATTTGGTAAGTCATACCTTATTGTACATGTATTTGGTAAGTCATACCTTATTGTACATGTATTTGGTAAGTCATACCTTATTGTACATGTATTTGGTAAGTCATACCTTATTGTACATGTATTTGATAAGTCATACTTTATTGTACATGTATTTGGTAAGTCATACCTTATTGTACATGTATTTGGTAAGTCATACCTTATTGTAAATGTATTTGGTTAGTCATACCTTATTGTACATGTATTTGGTAAGTCATACCTTATTGTACATGTATTTGGTAAGTCATACCTTATTGTACATGTATTTGGTAAGTCATACCTTATTGTACATGTATTTGGTAAGTCATACCTTATTGTACATGTATTTGGTAAGTCATACCTTATTGTACATGTATTTGTAAGTCATACCTTATTGTACATGTATTTGGTAAGTCATACCTTATTGTACATGTATTTGGTAAGTCATACCTTATTGTACATGTATTTGGTTAGTCATACCTTATTGTACATGTATTTGGTAAGTCATACCTTATTGTACATGTATTTGGTAAGTCATACCTTATTGTACATGTATTTGGTAAGTCATACCTTATTGTACATGTATTTGGTTAGTCATACCCAATAGTACGTGTATTTGGTAAGTCATACCTTATTGTACATGTATTTGG
Organism: Archivesica marissinica; assembly: GCA_014843695.1. Classification (NCBI taxonomy): domain Eukaryota; kingdom Metazoa; phylum Mollusca; class Bivalvia; order Venerida; family Vesicomyidae; genus Archivesica; species Archivesica marissinica. Next base: position 46,587,584 of record CM026401.1, on the reverse strand, counting down.
TAAGTCATACCTTATTGTACATGTATTTGGTAAGTCATACCTTATTATAAATGTATTTGGTAAGTCATACCTTATTGTACATGTATTTGGTAAGTCATACCTTATTGTACATGTATTTGGTAAGTCATACCTTATTATACATGTATTTGGTAAGTCATACCACACAGTATATATTTGGTAGATTCAAACCTCTATATTTGGTAAGTCATACCTAAGTTAAATTTGGATAGTCATTAGATATGCTTGATTAGTTTGGTTTGCTAACCGACTTGTGGAATAGAGTCCAGGCTGCCTTTCATGTAAAATCCCCCAAATCACTTTGTAACTCTTTGCACGCTAGTGGCGAAAAAGTAACATTCAAATATGTCATGGAATTTCTCTAGAATTGTGTCATAATAAAACAGAATGACACCATTGTAATGAAATTCTAATTTTGAATCGTGTCGTACAACAATTCTAACGATATTCCATGACATATTTCCCACCAAGAGTTTTCAGTTATAAATAATTATGTTATATTTCGGGTTTTATGCCTGCATCAGCACCATTTTGGGCTATATCGCCGGCGGGCAGTTTACCTAACAACACCTTTCCTGGGCAGGCTCCAGCGGTTAACCAGTACTTGGGTGCACCAACCTCCGTAAGAAACTGCCAACTTTTTCATATAAATGAGACACGGCCTGAGCGGGGCTCGAACCCGTGACCATCAGTGATGATAGGTTACAGTGGTATACAAGTCAGCGTCAGTTATAAATAAGAAAAACACATTAATGAATTGTCGTCTACTACAATTATTTGAATTATTTATAGCCTTTATTTTTTACCCATGATGCAAAGAGTTAACGAACCCGCTACACAGATTCTAATGGAGAGTGTAATTGTATTTCACTGTACAACAAGCCGTTACGTATAAAACACATTGCACTATTGCCTTCAAAATTGGAACAAAAAATAATTTTGATATGTGTAAAAAATAGTTCATGGGTTTATACAAATGCTCATGGTCGTCATAATATAGGTCATTGTAACCCGCTTCAAACTACATTGTGCCAATACCGTCTTAACCCTTAAAATGCTAATCACAACTTACGTTGTTTTGCACACAGCATAGAGCCAGATTAGATGGCACAGTATCTGGCTCTATCCTATTTGCTATTGGGATAGTGGAGCTAAAGCACTTGGCTGAATAGTAAACAACATAGATCCTGATCAGATGCGGCGCTATGTCGCGGCAGATCTGGATCTATATTGTTTGCATCTTCCGTCCAATTTATTCAGCATATAACGGGCTAAATGATCGTCATGAATACCCAGGGATCATTCTAAATGGCGATATGGGCGAAATTGTCGCCCTAGACAAAATTGTGTCTAGTAAGATACACTGGCCCATTATAAAGCACTCCTTCTATTCAAATGTTGTATTTAATGTGCATTTTAACCCTATTTTGCAGAAGTATATTAAAGAACACCATTTAAGGATCACGTGCTTTCTCACTTCTCCCAAAAATTCTGACCTAGAATGAACCCTGATCAAAGATAAGAGTCTAGCAATGATTATACTATATAAAGCGTCATGACACTATTAACCCATTCAACCCCAAGTAACTGACATGGACTGGTGCGTGATATTTTCAGACCAATAAATTAATAAGAAAATTACCTTTGGACCAGTTCATTTATCAAAATGGGTAATTTTATCTAAAACATAGTAATAATTATTACTGGCAAAAAAGTGCAGATCCTGATGAGACGGCTCGTCACGAGCCGGCTCATCTGGATCTACACTTTTCATAAGCCTATTTAGAGGCCTGTGGGGTTGAAAGGGTTAATAAGCATCCGTTGTGAAGTGGGACGTTGAATGTTATCCTTTTTGGACGTTTCTTTCATATTTGAAACAAAAGTTTGGAAGATAGTTTATATAAATTTATTTTAGCTCGATTGCGAAACAACTTATATTAATCACTCTCGAGACCTCATTCCTGAATGAATCCATCGCCACGAGGGAGAGAGAAGAGGCAACGTTGAATTTAAATGCCTTGCCTAAGGGCACAATCGTAACGGCTCCAGCGGGACTCAAACTACAGACCTTTCGCACCTGAAGCGAACGCACATCCAGATTACGGCCGCAAATCGGCTTACCGTCTTACAAGCGAGTGATAAAAATAATCATTAAAAAACATAACTTAAATGGTTTCGTTGTCGATTGTTTTAATCGGTTTGTTCCGACTCAATATTTGATGACCTCATATCTAAATAGCACAACGGGTTTAACAAAAGCATACACATTCATAGCTCTGTCCGTAAACTAAATTTGACAATAAGCGTTTTAGCAAATAAAAATTGTTGTAGTGCATCAGTGCATCAGTGCATTTTTTTATGATTTGACATAATTTACAGTGTTTAATTAATTTGCTTGGCCTTTTTTATTTCCAAGTGGTTTCCATTTTCTCAACCTGTCTTATATGCGGGTCAAAATATAACTGATTTAACCATTTCCTCTTTAGTAGCGCCACTCGACGCAAATGCCATAGACATTGATCGACACATTAGTAGTCAAACAAGCTATAATAAAGATCGGATCAACGTAGTGTATACAACACTTAACAATGTAACACCGCGTCTGATGTCAGGATCTGTGTTGTTTGCTATTCAACCAAGTGCGTTAGCTCCACTATTCGAATAGCAAACGGTATAGAGCCTGATCAGACGACACGTTCTGTTCTATTTGATCTGGCTCTATTCTGTTTACAAAAGTGACTTTATCTGCCGCTAGCATGCAAAGGGTTAATGAAGTCGGCAACTTCATCAAGGACACAGGCAGGCTGGCACAACATGAATCTTCGCCTACCGATTAATCCATCAATCAAGCCCAGTTTACATAATCCGCCTACCGATTAATCCATCAATCAAGCCAGTTTACCTAATCTACCTACCAATTAATCCATCAATCAAGCCAGCTTACCTAATCTACCTACCAATTAATCCATCAATCAAGCCAGCTTACCTAATCTACCTACCAATTAATCCATCAATCAAGCCAGTTTACCTAATCTACCTACCAATTAATCCATCATTCAAGCCAGTTTACCTAATCTACCTACCAAATTATCCATCAATCAAGCCTGTTTACCTAATCTACCTACCAATTAATCCATCAATCAAGCCAGTTTACCTAATCTACCTACCAATTAATCCATCATTCAAGCCAGTTTACCTAATCTACCTACCAAATTATCCATCAATCAAGCCTGTTTACCTAATCTACCTACCAATTAATCCATCAATCAAGCCAGCTTACCTAATCTACCTACCAATTAATCCATCAATCAAGCCAGTTTACATAATCTACCTACCAATTAATCCATCAATCAAGCCAGCTTACCTAATCTACCTACCAATTAATCCATCAATCAAGCCAGCTTACCTAATCTACCTACCAATTAATCCATCAATCAAGCCAGTTTACCTAATCTACCTACCAATTAATCCATCATTCAAGCCAGTTTACCTAATCTACCTACCAATTAATCCATCAATCAAGCCAGTTTACCTAATCTACCTACCAATTAATCCATCATTCAAGCCAGTTTACCTAATCTACCTACCAATTAATCCATCATTCAAGCCAGTTTACCTAATCTACCTACCAATTAATCCATCAATCAAGCCAGTTTACCTAATCTACCTACCAATTAATCCATCATTCAAGCCAGTTTACCTAATCTACCTACCAATTAATCCATCAATCAAGCCCAGTTACATAATCCACCTACCAATTAATCCATAATTCAAGCCAGTTTACATAATCAGCATACCAATTAATCCATCAATAAAACCCAGTTTACATAATCCGCCTACAATTAACCCATCAATCAAGCCAGTTTAACTAAGGTACACATATGAACCATTTACACAATATGGGCAATAAATACAAACCAGTCATATATATATATACATCGGAGAAGATATGGCCACCGGTGCCATGCAAAAATGGGCACTCGAACATTGAAATTGTTTAATTGAGACTAAAATTGCATATAATATATATATATTTATAGTTTCTAGGGATCATTAGTTAAAGCTATGCAGTTTAAATTTCTGTATCAAATTGGGTAAATGTTTAGAAACTTTTGTACGTTTATTTATCGTCGCTACCGGTTTCCCATATGAGCGACGCCTCCTGAAGAGATTAGTCATTTTAGATTTTTGGAGGATGGTGCAATGATACAGACAGAGACCCATTCCAGAGTCTACTCTGGTTCTTTTACGTGCACGGTGTACAGCACCGACACGAGACCTCGGTTTACAGTCCCATCTGAAAGACTGTTTAGAATCTGTTGAAACTGTTACCATATGAACAGTATTTCCTAAGCCTATCACTTTATTAGAAAAAGATAATGCCATATGACATGTGGTCAAATCATGACCAATAAATTAATAAGAATATTACATTTGGACCAGTTCATTTATCAAAAATGGGTAATTTTGTCTAAAAATAGTAATAATACTGGCCAAAAAGTGCAGATCCTGATGGAGCCGGCTCGTCTGGATGTACACTTTTTGTAAGCCTATTTAGAGGTGTGGTGTTGAAAGTGTTAACTTAATTTTTGTTAATTATGTCCGAGTGTCCCTTTTCGTTAGTCGCCTGCCATATTAATATGCGTCTTTAGACCACATATTACGGACGACTCACCAATCACTAATAACCCACAATGCACAGACTCACCAATCACTAATAACCCACAATGCACAGACTCACCAATCACTAATAACCCACAATGCACAGACTCACCAATCACTAATACCACACAATGCACAAGACTCAGATGAGCTACATAGCAGCACAAGTGTATTCATGAGTTATATGTCATATGCCTTAACTCTTTGCACGCTCCCAGCGAAAATAACCATCAAATAGGTCGTGCAATTTCATTCGCACTGCGTCTTAGCGACACAATTGTAATGAAATTCCATGACATATGACGATTGAGTTTATCTACCCTCGCTTCGGCAAATAATATTACATGAGTGTTCAGCTACAAATAAGAAAAACACATGTGATGAATTGTCGTCTGCTACAATTATTTGATCTATTTATAGCCTTTATTTTCACCCAGCATGCAAAGAATTTAAAACATTTCTAAACTTAATAGAAAAAACAAGCAATTAGGCAATAACCTGAGAAGATACGATTTTTTCAAAATCGGTGCAAACCTGTGGAATTGTACGAAGACTCGAGTAAGCGACATCGATGACGTAATCGCGATTGCGAGGTATTTATAACCAAGGACATCATGACACTGTCCTTGATACGGATGGACTGTACAAATGTTTGTAAATGAATTCAATTTAAAACATCTATAATTATGATATGTTGAACATGAAAAAATGATCAAATCAAAACTATTCATAAACATTTATAGTATTGTGAATATGACGAAGTAAAATTTCAGTACAAAATCACATCATTGTTACTATTTATAGTTCTAAATCACTGAAGTGTAAAACAACCAGGCGCGTAGCTAGGCCTAAATATGGATTACGCACCATTCTAGGGGGAGGATTTTTTCCGGTATATGGTCTCAGGTGACTATTGCATACTATGAACATCATCTACAATCTATTGATTGTTGGCATTTTGATCATGTCTGCTTTCTTGTGAATGACCAATGTATGTGCCCCCCTTACGATCCAGTTTTTATTGCATTTTTCGCATTTATATAATTTTCATTTTCAGGAACTGTCAAAATAAATCTTACGCATGTCCATACATGCGTAAGCCTAGCTATGCGCCTGACAACCTAACCGTAATACATGTGATTAATAAATGGTACTCCGTTTCTATAGCATTTGTATTACATTGTTGACATTTTTCTATTTTGTCAATAGAAAAATGTCAACAATGTAATACAAATGCTATAGAAACGGAGTACCATTTATTAATCACATGTAAACAAATACTCGAATAACACAAATGTTTACCAATTATACATCGGTCAGACTTAAGAATGTACAATACACTCTTGTCATCTAATAAGAACCAATTATTGTTGAATTATGTTAATATTTTGTCGATTTGCTACATAGACGTTGTTGTTGTTGTTGTTGTTGTTGTTGTTGTTGTTGTTGTTGTTATTATTGTTGTTGTTATTGTTGTTGTTGTTGTTGTAAATTTTATTTTCTCACTTACGTTTGAAACCAATGCAAAATTTATTGTATTAACATACATGTACTGCAATATATATATATATATTTGATATGACAATTTTACACTTTAAATAAGTAGCGAGGTGGAAACATTCATAGGCTATGGTTGTGAAATAATCTTAGTCTATAATCTGTTAAAGCTACATGCAGCTCAATGCTGAAATCATGTAACAACATAGCAATATGTTCACCCTGTTAAGCAATGGATAAAATGTGTCCCTTGGTTATAAACTGTGATATTATTGGTATTTCTAACCAATTAGTAGTCTCCCTTTAAAGAATATTATATCCACAAGATGAAGTTGTCTCCCTGTCATTTTTTGCAGTCCACTCAAATTATTGATTCCACTTCACCTCCTCAGTCACATATTTTCGTTGAATAAATAACACACTACCCTTGTGTATTAGGGTAGACAATCAGAGTTCACTCCCCTTGGCTGCTTTGTTCATGTGTAGTCTCCCTTTGTTCTTGGTCACTGCTGGGTGTTTCTGCCCCATCAATTGTGTCTGGGGGACAGTCGTCTATGGGGATATTTGTTGCTTCGGCTTGGGACCTGAGAATGGAAAATTGTGGGGTTTTTTAAAAATCAAAGTACAATACCGGTAGTATTAACCCTTTCAACCCCACAGGCCTCTAAATAGGTTTATGAAAAGTGTAGATCCAGATGAGCCGGCTCGTGACGAGCCGTCTCATCAGGATCTGCACTTTTTTGCCAGTAATAATTATTACTATTTTTAGATAAAATTACCCATTTTGATAAATGAACTGGTCCAAAGGTAATTTTCTTATTAATTTATTGGTCTGAAAATATCACGCACCAGTCCATGTCAGATACTTGGGGTTGAATGAGTTAATATATTATCACCTCGCTCAGAATTATAAATGCACACAGTATTACTAGTCGCTACATGTACATGAGAGCTTAAGCTAGAGGGTGATCAGGGAGATATAAATCTCCCAGTGCTGCCCTAATTGTTCCTATTTTGAGCTCAGGGGGGAGACATTTTGGTTGATAACACAAATTTCTCCCTTGTATACCTTAAGCTTCTCCCTTATATACCTTAAACTTCCCCCTTGTATACCTTAAACTTCTCCCTTATATACCTTAAACTTCTCCCTTATATACCTTAAACTTTCCCCTTGTATACCTTAATCTTTCCCCTTGTATATCTTAAACTTCTCCATGGTATGCCCTAAAATTTCTCCCTTGTATACCTTAAGCTTCCCCCTTGTATACCTTCAACCCCTTGCATACCTAAAACTTCTCCCTCTTTGAAGATCCAGCGTAAGCTCTGTACATTTTATCAGCGTAAGCTCTGTACATACATCAGCGTAAGCTCTGTACATACATGTGAACTCAATGCCATGCAGATGCTGTTTAGCTATATTAAACACAAACTGAGATATTTAGGTATTAAAATTTGCCCACAAACAACACCACAATTAGGTTATTGGCATCATACAATAATACCATACATACTCGCTTATAAGACGGGAATGTGTTCTCCAAATGTTTGAATTACATAAAGAAGGCTGTTTATCTTCACATTGTGTCACAAACATATTGTAACTGAGTCAAATACTGACACGTTATTACTGCAATGGTAGTGGGATCTGTCTTATACAAGATCTGTGTATGGGACCTGTCTTAAACAAGATCTGTGTATGGGACCTGTCTTATACAAGATCTGTGTATGGGACCTGTCTTATACAATATCTGTGTATGGGACCTGTCTTATACAAGATCTGTGTATGGGACCTGTCTTATACAAGATCTGTGTATGGGACCTGTCTTATACAAGATCTGTGTATGGGACCTGTCTTATACAAGATCTGTGTATGGGACCTGTCTTATACAAGATATGTGTATGGGACCTGTCTATACAAGATCTGTGTATGGGACCTGTCTTATACAAGATCTGTGTATGGGACCTGTCTTATACAAGATATGTGTATGGGACCTGTCTGATACAAGATCTGTGTATGGGACCTGTCTTATACAAGATCTGTGTATGGGACCTGTCTTATACAAGATATGTGTATGGGACCTGTCTGATACAAGATCTGTGTATGGGACCTGTCTTATACAAGATCTGTGTATGGGACCTGTCTTATACAAGATATGTGTATGGGACCTGTCTGATACAAGATCTGTGTATGGGACCTGTCTTATACAAGATCTGTGTATGGGACCTGTCTTATACAAGATATGTGTATGGGACCTGTCTGATACAAGATCTGTGTATGGGACCTGTCTTATACAAGATCTGTGTATGGGACCTGTCTTATACAAGATCTGTCTTATAAAGTAACAGTATGGGACCTGTCTGATACAAGATCTGTGTATGGGACCTGTCTTATACAAGATATGTGTATGGGACCTGTCTGATACAAGATCTGTGTATGGGACCTGTCTGATACAAGATCTGTGTATGGGACCTGTCTTATACAAGATCTGTGCATGGGACCTGTCTTATACAAGATCTGTGCATGGGACCTGTCTTATACAAGATCTGTGCATGGGACCTGTCTGATACAAGATCTGTGTATGGGACCTGTCTGATACAAGATCTGTGTATGGGACCTGTCTGATACAAGATCTGTCTTATAAAGTCACAGTATGGGACCTGTCTGATACAAGATCTGTCTTATAAAGCAACAGTATGGGATCTGTCTGATACAAGATCTGTCTTATAAAGCAACAGTATGGGATCTGTCTGATACAAGATTTGTGCATGGGACCTGTCTGATACAAGATCAGTCTTATAAAGGGTAACATATCAAGCCAATCTCATACATGTCCACCATATATGGCTAAAGGATAGGAGTGTCTAACAACATGGTCTGTTTTATTTGGTAAAAGTAGGGGACCCGTTTTATACATGGTCTACCTTATCTAAGGCAAAAGTAGGGGACCCGTCTTATACATGGTCTACCTTATCTAAGGCAAAAGTAGGGGACCCATCTTATACATGGCCTACCTTATCTAAGGTAAAAGTAGGGGACCTGTCTTATACATGGTCTACCTTATCTAAGGCAAAAGTAGGGGACCCATCTTATACATGGCCTACCTTATCTAAGGTAAAAGTAGGGGACCTGTCTTATACATGGTCTACCTTATCTAAGGCAAAAGTAGGGGACCCATCTTATACATGGCCTACCTTATCTAAGGTAAAAGTAGGGGACCTGTCTTATACATGGTCTACCTTATCTAAGGCAAAAGTAGGGGACCCATCTTATACATGGCCTACCTTATCTAAGGTAAAAGTAGGGGACCTGTCTTATACATGGTCTACCTTATCTAAGGCAAAAGTAGGGGACCCATCTTATACATGGCCTACCTTATCTAAGGTAAAAGTAGGGGACCTGTCTTATACATGGCCTACCTTATCTAAGGCAAAAGTAGGGGACCCATCTTATACATGGCCTACCTTATCTAAGGTAAAAGTAGGGGACCCGTCTTATACATGGCCTACCTTATCTAAGGTAAAAGTAGGGGACCCATCTTATACATGGTCTACCTTATCTAAGGTAAAAGTAGGGGACCCGTCATATACATGGTCTACCTTATCTAAGGCAAAAGTAGGGGACCCGTCTTATACATGGCCTACCTTATCTAAGGTAAAAGTAGTGGACCCATCTTATACATGGCCTACCTTATCTAAGGCAAAAGTAGGGGACCCGTCTTATACATGGTCTACCTTATCTAAGGCAAAAGTAGGGGACCCATCTTATACATGGTCTACCTTATCTAAGGTAAAAGTAGGGGACCCGTCATATACATGGTCTACCTTATCTAAGGCAAAAGTAGGGGACCCGTCTTATACATGGTCCACCATCTTATAAGCGAATAAGTATAGTGCCGGTAATTTATTAATCTCATTCACATCACATGTTATGTTTTTCCTCATTCCTTATAAGGTTAATAGAATATTAACTGTATGGTGGGCGGGCAATACATAACAATACCGGTAATACATTTAGGAAATAATATTTTGTCTTGCCGTTGTTTATCGGTGAATAAAGCACGGTTCGGATTTCTCATGGGTAGGAATTAACCATGCAGGTAGGAATTAACCATGCAGGTAGGAATTAACCACGCAGGTAGGAATTGAATTAACCACGCAGGTAGGAATTAACCACGCAGGTAGGAATTAATTAACTATGCAGGTAGGAATTAATCATGCAGGTAGGAATTAACCACGCAGGTAGGAATTAATTAACTATGCAGGTAGGAATTAATCATGCAGGTAGGAATTAACCAGGCAGGTAGGAATTAATTAACTATGCAGGTAGGAATTGAATTAACCATGCAGGTAGGAATTAACCACGCAGGTAGGAATTAATTAACTATGCAGGTAGGAATTAATCATGCAGGTAGGAATTAATTAACTATGCAGGTAGGAATTAATCATGCAGGTAGGAATTAACCAGGCAGGTAGGAATTAATTAACTATGCAGGTAGGAATTAACCACGCAGATAGGAATTAACCAGGCAGGTAGGAATTAATTAACTATGCAGGTAGGAATTAACCACGCAGATAGGAATTAACCAGGCAGGTAGGAATTAATTAACTATGCAGGTAGGAATTAACCACGCAGATAGGAATTAACCACACAGGTAGGAATTAACCATGCATGTAGGAATTAACCATGCAGGTAGGAATTAACCATACAGGTAGGAATTAACCATGCATGTAGGAATTAACCATGCAGGTAGGAATTAACCACACATGTAGGAATTAACCACGCAGGTAGGAATTAACCATGCATGTAGGAATTAACCATGCAGGTAGGAATTAACCATACAGGTAGGAATTAACCATGTAGGTAGGAATTAACCATGCAGGTAGGAATTAACCACGCAGGTAGGAATTAACCATGCAGGTAGGAATTAACCATGCAGGTAGGAATTAACCATGCATGTAGGAATTAACCACGCAGGTAGGAATTAACCACGCAGGTAGGAATTAACCACGCAGGTAGGAATTAACCATGCAGGTAGGAATTAACCATGCAGGTAGGAATTAACCATGCAGGCCTACATGGTTAATTCCTACACATCAGAATGACAAACATAGATTTACATCATGCTAAGGTGATGTTCTGGGGAAATCAATCACTGACCGATATAACTTCTAGACATATAGATTTACATCATGCTAAGGTGACGTTCCGGGAAAATCAATCACTGACCGATATAACTTCTAGACATATAGATTTACATCATGCGACGGTGATGTTCCGGGAAAATCAATCACTGACAGATATAACTTCTAGACATATAGATTTACATCATGCTAAGGTGATGTTCCGGGAAAATCAATCACTGACCGATATAACTTCTAGACATATAGATTTACATCATGCTAAGGTGACGTTCCGGGAAAATCAATCACTGACCGATATAACTTCTAGACATATAGATTTACATCATGCGACGGTGATGTTCCGGGAAAATCAATCACTGACAGATATAACTTCTAGACATATAGATTTACATCATGCTAAGGTGATGTTCCGGGAAAATCAATCACTGACCGATATAACTTCTAGACATATAGATTTACATCATGCTAAGGTGACGTTCCGGGAAAATCAATCACTGACCGATATAACTTCTAGACATATAGATTTACATCATGCGACGGTGATGTTCCGGGAAAATCAATCACTGACAGATATAACTTCTAGACATATAGATTTACATCATGCTAAGGTCATGTTCCGGGGAAATCACTCACTGACTGATATAACTTCTAGACATATAGATTAACATCATGCTAAGGTGATGTTCTGGGGGAAATAAATACTGATAGACGAGTACCATTGAACAATATAAATACACAATCTGACAACATGCATATTATTGATAATATGTTATGTAACTAAAATGGGTTTTTTCACTGCCACACTGTGATTCAGACCCGGATCATCACAAAACGTTAATGGATCGGTCCAAAAGAAATCATGAACATCCATCTGTAAGTTCATAGATAATCCTGCTAATGAAGAGACACAGACAGACAGACAGACAGACAGACAGACAGACAGACAGACAGACAGACAGACAGACAGACAGACAGACAGACAGACAGACAGACAGACAGACAGACAGACAGACAGACAGACAGACACACGGATGAAAACATAACCTCCATGTAGAGGAAGCAAGGATATAGAAAATACACATAACTAAAAACTAAAAAGTAAGAATATTTAATACAATATTAATGGTTCATTGCAAAACTATTGTATTGCCTTCATATTGTACATGTATATAATATATACATACTTCCGATACTTTTGCAATTAACCCTTGTTACAGTTAAAAGTTACGTAATGTACGCCGAAGCTAACTATTCATAAGACTATAACTCTATACAACACTTTTGCAATTAACCCTCGTTACAGTAAAAAGTTACGTAATGTACGCCGCAGCTAATTATTCACAAGACTATAACTCTATACAACACTTTTGCAATTAACCCTCGTTACAGTAAAAAGTTACGTAATGTACGCCGAAGCTAACTATTCACAAGACTATAACTTAATACAACACAAGAAAATAGCCGTACATAGGTAAAAACTATACCTGAAGACGTGACTTAAGTGTCTGCTGTAAATTATATATAACGTCATATTATACATGTATATCCCGCTGCGTTGAATTAAACAACATCGTAAAACATCTTAAAATATCTGAGAAAGTAAGTACGGTAACAAAATTAATGCAATTGTTTCTATAAATGATGTTAGTGATTTTGATGGAGCAGTCAGATTTGTTGTTGCTATGCAACATTGCCGTAAAAGACCTATCCTCCTTAAAAGAGTATTCAGGGGGAGGTAATGTCTTTCATTAGTAGATCGTTTCTAAAGTAAAGTCAAAGAATTTGTGAATATTGTTTATGTGTGTGTTTCACGTTTATTTATCATCGCTACCGGTTGCCCATATGAGCGTCGCCTCCTGAAGAGATTAGTCATTTTAGATTTTTGGAAGATAGTGCAATGATACAGACAGAGACCCATTCCAGAGTCTCCTCTGGTTCTTTTACGTGCACGGTGTACAGCACCGACACGAGACCTCGGTTTAAAGTCCCATCTGAAAGACTGCGATCCCTGGATTACAGATCCGTCTTGTGAATATTGCATAATGAATCCCTCATATATACAATTTTTAGGTTGTTTCTAGTACCGGTATTTTCAAACTGACTTTCGGTTACATATATACAGTCAAACCTGTGTTAGTGGTCACCTCCATTAAGCAGCCAACCTGTATTAACCCTTTCAACACCACAGACCTCTAAATAGGCTTACAAAAAGTGTAGATCCAGATGAGCCGGCTCGTGACGAGCCGTCTCATCAGGATCTGCACTTTTGCCAGTAATATTACTATTTTAGACAAAATTACCCATTTTGATAAATGAACTGGTCCAAATGTAATTTTCGTATTAATTTATTGGTCTAAAAACTGATCATGGACCAGTCCATTTCAGTTACTTGGTGTTGAATGGGTTAAGCAGCCAGTTTCCAGATTCCGATTTGGTTGTTTTATTATATATTTGACCTCTATTAAGCAGCCACCTGTGCTAAGCATCCACTTTCTCTGACTCCCTTGGCTGGCTGCTTAAGACAGGTTTGACTGTACTACGTATTGGTATTCCACAAAATATGAATTAAATTATCTCTAAACCACAGCTGTCACGCATTTAGCATAGTCTCCAATATTTAAACAAACATCAATTCAGGAGCGTGTCTGACTATTATATGAATCCTATTTTCACTTTTGAGAATTTGTAGACTGCATGAACACTGTTTATTGATTGAAAGGTGGCAGCAATGGTATTTATACATAAGAATGCATTTTGGGGGGGCTTTTTGCGATGTAATGTCACTTTAAAGATGGATATAACCAAATCAATGAGCTCAGCCCCTCCCCCCCCCCCTCCCAGGTTATAAAACTTTTCTCAGGTCTCAAACTCAAGCTCAAGTGATCTGATTGGTTGATTCCGAGTGTTACTTTCAGCTGAACCAATCAGGCGCTTGAGACTGAGTTTAAGCTTTTGATTGAATCCATTTTCATTCTGTACACAATAGATATGTACTGTACATTATGAATGAATAAATATGCTTAAATCAAATATCGCACGTGCAACTGCAGTATCAAACGTTCGTGAGGATGGACGGAAAAATTGGCCGCCCTGTCCAAAGGGTCGTCAACTAGTATGGTATTTTGAAAAACTGACTTCATAACGACATAATAATTGTCATCCTGTCAGCCATTGTTGTAACATATGCTTTTGTTTGTTTAGTTTATACAAATTTATTTTAGCTCGATTGCAAAACAAGTTCTTACAACTTATATTAATCACTCTCGAGGCCTCATTCCTGATGGAATCCATCACCACGACGGAGAGAGAAGAGGCAACGTGGAATTTAAATGCTTTGCCTAAGGGCACAAACGTAACGGCTCCAGCGGGGCTCAAACTCCGGACCTTTCGCACCTGAAGCGAATGCGCATCCCACAGCGCTATCACGACTTCCACATTGTATGCTTTTGTGATTTGAACTACATAATTAAATGGAGGCTGAAAGGTGTACGCTTGAATTAGTAGAAGATATAATGTTATTAACCCTCAACCTGGCAAATAAATAGGACGGAGTGAGCAAACAACATAGATCCAGATCAGACACGGTTATGTTGTTTGCTATTCAGACAAGTGTTTAGCTCCACTATCAGAATAGTAAACAGCATAGAACCTGATCAGACTGCATGTTCTGTGCCATCTGATCTGGCTCTATGCTGTTTAGTTTAAACATATTTTATTTTATCAATATTTACATCATGTTGTAACATTAATATACAAGAACAAATGGTTTAAATCGGAAGCTAGTAGCTGTTTGCAAAAGCAACTTTAGTTGTGCTTGGCAGGTTAAGGGTTAAACATATTGATTGAATATAAAAACAACGGGAGTTAATTATATATATATTTATATATTATAATATATATATATGATAATACAAACACCAGGGCTCATTCTAGACAGCAACTTGGGCGAAATAGGCCCACTCCCCCCATGTTTTTAATTTAATTTTTATTTCCCCGATTTTCATACAAAATTTTGTCCAGTAAGATACACCATTATAAAGAACTCCTATTCAAATGTTGTATTTAACCCATTCAACCCCAAGTAACTGACATGGACTGGTGCATGATATTATTAAACCAATAAATTAATAAGAAAATTACCTTTGGACCAGTTCATTTATCAAAATGGGTAATTTTATTTAAAAATAGTAATAATTATTACTGGCAAAAAGTGCAGATCCTGGTGAGACGGCTCGTCACGAGCCGGCTCATCTGGATCTACACTTTTTGTAAGTCTATTTAGAGGCCTGTAGTGTTGAAAGGGTTCATGGTCATAATGTGTACTTTAACCCTATTTTGTGTGATATTTATTAAATAACACCATTCAAGGACGCGATCGACCGCTTTCTCACTTCTCCCAAAAATTCTGACCTAGAATGAGCCCTGCCAATACACATCTATAAATAGCATACCACAAACAAGAGGGCAACCGAAATGACCCCACCCCGGCTCATTCACCTGAAGGGCATATATTAAAAAAGTATACTGATGCTGTGTTTGCGAGCTCAAGTAAATGTCTCTATTGTTGCTAGATGGATGGCCATCTTGAATTTCAAATCAGATTTAGTCCGGACATTTTTATGTACTACCGTAGTTGCCCCGCTACTTCATAGTAAGTGGTTCCAGATGAGATAAGTCGGAAATATATTATTTTCAAAGATGGCAGCCATATTGCCGCACATTTTGGATTTCCGATGACACAGGATGCCGTATCTATACCAATAGCTTTATTGATGCCTGACACAGGATGCCGTATCTATACCAATAGCTTTATTGATGCCTGACACAGGATGCCGTATCTATACCAATAGCTTTATTGATGCCTGACACAGGATGCCGTATCTATACCAATAGCTTGCTATGCTCAGGCGACCTAAAAACTAGCAAAGAAGTTGAAACTAGAATACATTTGATAAATACAAGAAAGAAACTGAAAAGATTTCTAAGCACTGGCTATGAATACAGGATGCCACTGTGAACCAAACTGCACCAATACCACTGCAATTATATTCTTGTGTGCAATAATTTGTGATCTTTGTGTGTAATATCTGTGATATTTGTGTGTAATAACTGTGATCTTTGTGTGTAAAAACATGATCTTTGTGTGTAATAACTGTGACCTTTGTGTGTAATAATTGTGATATTTGTGTGTAAAAACATGATCTTTGTGTGTAATAACTGTGATCTTTGTGTGTAATAACTGTGATCTTTGTGTGTAATAACTGTGACCTTTGTGTGTAAAAACATGATCTTTGTGTATAATAACTGTGATCTTTGTGTGTAAAAACATGATCTTTGTGTGTAATAACTGTGATATTTGTGTGTAATAACTGTGATCTTTGTGTGTAATAACTGTGATATTTGTGTGTAATAACTGTGATATTTGTGTGTAATAACTGTGATATTTGTGTGTAATAACTGTGATCTTTGTGTGTAATAACTGTGATATTTGTGTGTAATAACTGTGATATTTGTGTGTAATAACTGTGATATTTGTGTGTAATAACTGTGATATTTGTGTGTAATAACTGTGATATTTGTGTGTAATAACTGTGATCTTTGTGTGTAATAACTGTGATCTTTGTGTGTAATAACTGTGATCTTTGTGTGTAATAACTGATATTTGTGTGTAATAACTGTGATATTTGTGTGTAATAACTGTGATATTTGTGTGTAATAACTGTGATATTTGTGTGTAATAACTGTGATATTTGTGTGTAATAACTGTGATATTTGTGTGTAATAACTGATATTTGTGTGTAATAACTGTGATATTTGTGTGTAATAACTGTGATATTTGTGTGTAATAACTGTGATATTTGTGTGTAATAACTGTGATATTTGTGTGTAATAACTGTGATATTTGTGTGTAATAACTGTGATATTTGTGTGTAATAACTGATATTTGTGTGTAATAACTGTGATATTTGTGTGTAATAACTGTGACCTTTGTGTGTAATAACTGTGATCTTTGTGTATAATAACTGTGACCTTTGTGTGTAATAACTGTGATCTTTGTGTGTAAAAACATGATCTTTGTGTGTAATAACTGTGATCTTTGTGTGTAATAACTGTGATCTTTGTGTGTAATAACTGTGATATTTGTGTATAATAACTGTGACCTTTGTGTGTAATAACTGTGATCTTTGTGTGTAATAACTGTGACCTTTGTGTGTAATAACTGTGATCTTTGTGTGTAATAACTGTGACCTTTGTGTGTAATAACTGTGATCTTTGTGTATAACAACTGTGACCGTTGTGTGTAATAACTGTGACCTTTGTGTGTAAAAACATGATCTTTGTGTGTAATAACTGTGATCTTTGTGTGTAATAACTGTGACCTTTGTGTGTAATAACTGTGATCTTTGTGTATAATAACTGTGACCTTTGTGTGTAATAACTGTGATCTTTGTGTGTAAAAACATGATCTTTGTGTGTAATAACTGTGATCTTTGTGTGTAATAACTGTGATCTTTGTGTGTAATAACTGTGATATTTGTGTATAATAACTGTGACCTTTGTGTGTAATAACTGTGATATTTGTGTGTAAAAACATGATCTTTGTGTGTAAAAAGATCTTTGTGTGTAATAACTGTGACCTTTGTGTGTAATAACTGTGACCTTTGTGTGTACTAACTGTGACCTTTGTGTGTAAAAACATGATCTTTGTGTGTAATAACTGTGATCTTTGTGTGTAATAACTGTGACCTTTGTGTGTAATAACTGTGATCTTTGTGTATAATAACTGTGACCTTTGTGTGTAATAACTGTGATCTTTGTGTGTAAAAACATGATCTTTGTGTGTAATAACTGTGATCTTTGTGTGTAATAACTGTGATCTTTGTGTGTAATAACTGTGATATTTGTGTATAATAACTGTGACCTTTGTGTGTAATAACTGTGATATTTGTGTGTAAAAACATGATCTTTGTGTGTAAAAAGATCTTTGTGTGTAATAACTGTGACCTTTGTGTGTAATAACTGTGACCTTTGTGTGTACTAACTGTGACCTTTGTGTGTAAAAACATGATCTTTGTGTGTAATAACTGTGATCTTTGTGTGTAATAACTGTGACCTTTGTGTGTAATAACTGTGATCTTTGTGTATAATAACTGTGACCGTTGTGTGTAATAACTGTGACCTTTGTGTGTAAAAACATGATCTTTGTGTGTAATAACTGTGATCTTTGTGTGTAATAACTGTGACCTTTGTGTGTAATAACTGTGATCTTTGTGTGTAATAACTGTGATCTCTGTGTGTAAAAACATGATCTTTGTGTGTAATAACTGTGACCTTTGTGTGTAATAACTGTGATCTGTGTGTAATAACTGTGATCTTTGTGTGTAATAACTGTGACCTTTGTGTGTAATAACTGTGATCTTTAATTGGGATCTGTGTGTGGCATAACTGGGATCTGTGTGTGTGTGTGTGCGTGCGTGCGTGCGTGCGTGCGTGCGTGCATGCGTGCGTGTGTCTTTTCTTTGTGTGCAATTTTAACTGTAAGAAAATAGTTGCACAGCGTCATAATGCATTAACGACCAATAGAGGCAGAGATAGCAGCAAGAACTAACTATGATAGCCACACATTGTACACCATAGTTTATAGAACTAGAGTTGTGCAGTTAGCAAATATATACTACAAGTAGAGTTACTGTGCACGCAGGTAAAAATGCCTTGTGCTTAAAATTAAAAATGAAAATATTAAATTATATATGCATAAACCACAATCATTTTGGGTAAAAATGAAACATAACACTATATATACACAATAAAGTAATATCCCTTGGGCCGATTTCCCAAACATAACCATAACTCAGTTTTTATATTCCCAAAACAGTGAAAACCGTTATTGAATATTTTATTTTACGCTTTCCAAGAAATAACATGGAAATCTAACAGTGAAATAAAATATGAAACTGGTTGAAAGCAGTGCAAGCAAGTCAGGATTCCCGCTGCCGGTCGCTAATGGCGCCAATTGCAACAAAAAACAAATATTGGCGCTAATTTTTGTGAATTGGCGAAAATATTTGGTGCAACCTTTTCAAAAAAAAAAAATTTTTAGCATATGTTTTGTCAAATACATGGTTTCAAATATTTATTTATGAACTATATGGCTTAGTTGGCTCCAAGTTTTTTAAATTGGCTCCAGTGTTTTTCAATTGGCGACAAAAGTGGCGCAGACAAACATTCAGACAGAGGGAAACCTGCAAGAACAAACATTCAGACAGAGGGAAACCTGCAAGAACACATTTTGTCTCTAACAGCTTTCCACTTTGGTTCACGTCAACTGCAGTTTGAAATATTGTCACGGAGAACGTTTTCTGACTCAGGCCCATTGGTGACATCATTTACTACGTCCAAACATGATTTACCGCACGATTACATCGTTTTTTGTACCATAAAAAACACTTTTCAGCCTAAATTAAGAAGATTGTTTTATGCTTAAGTGAATGATGTCCAATTATGTCCAAATCGAGGACACAGGACAAGCTCTACATGTTATTATAGATTTTGTAAGTATACATTTTGTTAGCTTAAACAATACAGTCAAACCTGTCTTAAGCAGCCAGTCAAGGGAATCACTCATTAACACAGAAAGCTAATATTATGTTCATTCGGTGAAGAATAAATCGCTCATACGCCGAAACAAACAAATAACCTCTATATATTTAGATAACCAATCGAAAAGTTAAATATACCGGTATATAATTAATTATTCATTCTGAGTAACTGTTTGGGAAACTAGCCCAATGTCTGTAAATAAACGTTTATTCTTTAGAGCAATGAGTTTTCGTAAGTATATATGGGACGACGCGTATTCCAAGAGGGAGAACTCTGTCACAATGAAGCATGATTTGTGTGTAACAACATGAAAGTGATCGCTATTCGCTTACAGTCATTTCATTGTTTAATGATTTGTTTGTTTGTTTTGTCGTTTCAAGTTGCACCAACAGCTTAGGTCATACAGCGACTCTCCAGCTATACGGCTTGATGATTAACCCTTCATAGAGATATAGGTTAATATGCTATTTATATCTTCATACAAACGACAGCCATTTAACCCTTTCCTTCATAGAGATATAGGTTAATATGCTATTTATATCTCAATACAAACGACAGCCATTTAACCCTTTCCTTCATAGAGATTTAGGTTAATATGCTATTTATATCTCCATACAAACGACAGCCATTTAGCTATCATGCAGTGGATAAGTAGTCGCCATATCTATCCCACCTCCATAGATATTACTGGGACTGCATAGAGATTTAGGTTAATATATTATTATATCTCCATACAGACGACAGCCATTTAGCTATCATGCAGTGAATAAGTAGTCGCCATATCTATCCCACCTCCATATATATTACTGGGACTACATGAGATTGTGGTCTTTATTATGAACATTGGTTTGGCTACTACATTGTCAATGTATGTCGTATTCGTAATGGCGTCAAGAGGTGCTTCTATGAGGGAAAGGGTTCATGAACATTGGTTTGGCTACTACATTCTCAATGTATGTCGTATTCGTAATGGCATCGAGGTGCTTCTATGAGGGAAAGGGTTATGAACATTGGTTTGGCTACTACATTGTCAATGTATGTCATATTGGTAATGGCGTCGACGTGCTTCCATGAGGGAAAGGGTTATGAGCATTGGTTTGGCTCCTACATTGTCAATGTATGTCGTATTGGTAATGGCGTCGAGAGGTGCTTCTATGAGGGAAAGGGTTAAAGTACATTTTACTTCGAGCAGATGGAGATGTCAATTTACAGCTGTATTCAGTGGGTGGGGTATTACAGCTGTATTCAGTGGGTGGGGTATTACAGCTGTATTCAGTGGGTGGGGTATCACTGGTCTTAAACCTGTTTTGTTAGGAGAACATTCCCCTCGATTTCCTCTACCATTTTGTGGATGAAAGAGATTACAGATTCATTAAAACATAGTTTTGTTAGACTTTGTATTAAGTTCTATGTTCTATCATATTTATGTACAACTAGACAATATTCTAACAACACCAGTTCAACTTACAATCCCTGTGCAAAAGACATTTGACAGAAAGGATTTTGGCAGAGTACGCATTTAGATACAGTCTACATTCGTTATGTCGAATACCATCGGACCTAACAAAGTACTTCGACATAACCGAAGTTTGACTTTAACAAAATTCTATATAAACGTAGCAAGTTACATGTAAAATGATAGTGTCTGAAACGGGACTTTGATCCGACTTTGAGATAACCGGAGAATTCGACATAACCGACTTTGACATAGCGGAAGTAGACTGTACTGTCATGGCCGAACCGATAGTGGGATTTCATGTGATGGTAATTTATTTTACGACGTTATATTTGATGACTAAGTCGCCACATATATATATATACGGATGAACAATGCGGCCAGAAGTCTATCATTGGATTGAAACAAAATTGCAACAAAATCACAGTTTACAATATCAACCATATCTACCGTACCCACCATATGTATGCTCCAAACATTCCAAAAGTCACTGAGACGCAATACAAAAGAATAATTATTAATTAATAACACACAGTTAATCAAACACACTGGTTTTATTTCTTGGTAAGTCATTTATACCTACAATACTATTGGTTGCAGAACAGTGAACGTAGACAATGTTAAAATGACTTTTACGTACATGGGAACCGTTTCTATAGTCCAAGGGGGACAACTCTCACTCCAAAGAGGAATATTTATATATGGTGTAGTTAACAGTGTTTCGTCAACACGCAAATTTGCAATTAGCTACAAAGATAAATATTTATTTTGAGACAGAAATAATAAACAGCGATCGAAAACCATTTGAAAACACCGCTGACAACCGTGCGTTCGATTTATATATAGAGAAAAGATGGGAAAACACAGACTTGCATTTGATAAAAAGAGCCCCCTTTTTTAAAGAAATGAGCACAATCTCAAGTGGACAGTCCTGCGTACTGCACCACAAACAGAAGTGATGACACCACATAGATGGAGTAGTATGAAACAGATGGGATGACACCAAACAAGATGGGATGACACCAAATAAGATAGAGTGAAACCAAACAAGATGGGGATGACACCAAATAAGATGGGATGACATCAAACAAGATGGGATGACACCAAACAAGATGGAGTGACACCAAACAAGATGGGGATGACACCAAACAAGATGGAGTGACACCAAACAAGATGGGGATGACACCAAACAAGATGGAGTGACACCAAACAAGATGGAGTGACACCAAGGAGAGGGTGTCACATTAAACAAAGGGATGGCACCAAATAGAGGGGCAGGAAGAAACAGATGGGGTGACACCAAACAGAATGGGTGGCACAAGGGGGGGGGGGGGGTCGCATTAAACAACGGGATGGCACCAAAGAGAGGGGGCAGTACCAAACATGGGATGGCAGCAAAGAGAGGGGCAGGACGAAACATGGGATGGCACCAAAGAGAGGGGTCAGTACCAAACATGGGATGGCACCAAAGAGAGGGGGCAGAACCAAACATGGGATGGCACCAAAGAGAGGGGGCAGTACCAAACATGGGATGGCACCAAAGAGAGGGGGCAGAACCAAACATGGGATGGCACCAAATAGAGGGGCAGGACGAAACAGATGGGGTGACACCAAACAGAGGGGATAGCAATAAACAGATGGTGTGGCGCCAAACAGAGGGGATAGCACTAAACAGAGGGGATAGCACTAAACAGAGGGGATAGCACTAAACAGAGCTAAACAGAGCTAAACAGAGGGGATAGCACTAAACAGAGGGGATAGCACTAAACAGATGGGGATATCACTAAACAGAGGGGATAGCACTAAACAGAGGGTGTGGCGCCAAACAGATGGGGATAGCATTAAACAGAGGGGATAGCACTAAACAGATGGGGATAGCACTAAACAGAGGGGATAGCACTAAACAGATGGGGATAGCACTAAACAGATGGGGATAGCACTAAACAGATGGGGATAGCACTAAACAGATGGGGATAGCACTAAACAGATGGGGATAGCACTAAACAGAGGGGATAGCACTAAACAGATGGGGATAGCACAAAACAGATGGGGATAGCACTAAACAGAGGGGATAGCACTAAACAGAGGGGGATAGCACTAAACTGATG
>CM026401.1:46503446-46563100 GCA_014843695.1 Archivesica marissinica | reverse complement strand
CACTAAACAGAGGGGATAGCACTAAACAGAGGGTGTGGCGCCAAACAGATGGGGATAGCACTAAACAGATGGGGATAGCACTAAACAGAGAGGATAGCACTAAACAGATAGGGATAGCACTAAACAGAGGGGGATAGCACTAAACAGAGGGTGTGGCGCCAAACAGAGGGGATAGCACTAAACAGATGGGGATAGCACTAAACAGAGGGGGATAGCACTAAACAGAGGGGGATAGCACTAAACTGATGGCGTGGCACCAAATAGATGCCCCGGGGAAAGTTGGTATGAGAATTTATCAATTATATATATATATAATGGTTTTAAATGACATGTAAGTCAAGCATCCACTTCATACTGCTCTCCCGCTCCACTGATCTACAACCAATATTGCAATATGTGTATTAACCCTTTGCCTGCTGAGTAAATAAAATCACATTTGCAAACAACATAGATCCACATCAGCCATGGCATAACGCCATGTCTGATCAGGATCTATGTTGTTTGCTACTCAGCCAAGCGTTTTAGCTCCACTATCCGAATAGCAAACTGAAAAGAGCCTGATCAGACGGCACGTTCTGTGCTGTCTGATCTGGATCTATACTGTTTGCATAAAGTGATTTTATCTGCCGCTAGCCTGCAAAGGGTTAACAAACATACAAGGATTACAAAAATAATTTCCAACATACCACTCAACCATATTAAGGCCAGTAGAAATAAACTGCAAGATTCTCCTTGAAATTATGTCCAAATTGAGGACAAGGGGTGAATTGGCGAAAATATTTGGTGCAACCTTTTCAAAAAAAAAAAATTTTTAGCATATGTTTTGTCAAATACATGGTTTCAAATATTTATTTATGAACTATATGGCTTAGTTGGCTCCAAGTTTTTTAAATTGGCTCCAGTGTTTTTCAATTGGCGACAAAAGTGGCGCAGACAAACATTCAGACAGAGGGAAACCTGCAAGAACAAACATTCAGACAGAGGGAAACCTGCAAGAACACATTTTGTCTCTAACAGCTTTCCACTTTGGTTCACGTCAACTGCAGTTTGAAATATTGTCACGGAGAACGTTTTCTGACTCAGGCCCATTGGTGACATCATTTACTACGTCCAAACATGATTTACTGCACGATTACATCGT
The DNA here is from genome assembly GCA_014843695.1 of Archivesica marissinica. Classification (NCBI taxonomy): domain Eukaryota; kingdom Metazoa; phylum Mollusca; class Bivalvia; order Venerida; family Vesicomyidae; genus Archivesica; species Archivesica marissinica. The sequence continues at coordinate 46,561,959 of CM026401.1, read as the reverse complement.
TTTTTGTACCATAAAAAACACTTTTCAGCCTAAATTAAGAAGATTGTTTTATGCTTAAGTGAATGATGTCCAATTATGTCCAAATCGAGGACACAGGACAAGCTCTACATGTTATTATAGATTTCGTAAGTATACATTTTGTTAGCTTAAACAATACAGTCAAACCTGTCTTAAGCAGCCAGTCAAGGGAATCACAGAAAGTGGCTGCTTAGCACAGGTGGCTGCTTAATAGAGGTAAATTGTATAATAAAACAACATATTAAGGCCAGTAGAAACAAACTGCTGCATTCTCATTTATATTATGTCCAAATTATTGACAAGCTCGAGATTTTATATTTTATTATATATTTTATTTAAGTATATATTTTGTTAGTTTAAACAATATTTTATTCAAGAACAAGACATAACCTTAGTTTATACAAATTTATTTTAGCTCGATTGAGAAACAAGTTAACTAATATTAATCACTCTCGAGGCCTCATTCCTGATGGAATCCATCGCCATGAGGGAGAGAGAAGAGGCAACGTGGAATTTAAATGCCTTGCCTAAGGGCACAATTGTAACGGCTCCAGTGGGGCTCGAAGACATAACCTAGGAATAGTTGTAGCAGTTGTGGAAGTCGTGATAGCGCAGTGGATGCGCATTCACTTCAAGTACGAAAGGTCCGGAGTTCGAGCCCCGCTGGAGCCGTTACGATCGTGCACTTAGGCATTTAAATTTCACGTTGCCTCTTCTCTCTCCGTCATGGCGGTGGATTCCACCAGGAATGAGGTCCCGAGAGTGATTAATATAAGTTGTAAGAACTTGTTTCGCAATCGAGCTAAAATAAATTTGTATAAACAATAGTTGTAGCAAAATAGTTAGGATTGATGAAAAAAGTTACAGAGCAATTTTGAAACCCTTACATTTTGTTAAGGGGTAATACCAAAAATGTGTGGGGGGGGGGAGGGGGTGGACTGAGGGGGGGGAGGGGGTGGACTGAGGGGGGGGAGGGGTGGACTGAGGGGGGGGAGGGGGTGGCTGAGGGGGGGGAGGGGGTGGACTGAGGGGGGGGAGGGGGTGGACTGAGGGGGGGGAGGGGGTGGACTGAAGGGGGGGGGGAGGGGGTGGACTGAGGGGGGGGGAGGGGGTGGGACTGAGGGGGGGGGAGAGCCCAGAAGACGAGAATCTAGCAGTTTATTGCACACACACACAAGCAATTGCATGATTAGTAATTTATTTTCAAAACGTGCACTACATGTTGTAAATACAGATTAATCATCTAACAGCTATTTGTCTAAATTTACAAATGCATCAATGGAGCATTCTGGAGAATTTATCATCACCTCACAGAAAGGTCCCTTACCCAAAACCATACACAATTCCTAGAAAGTTGCATGCGTTCATTCTATTATTAAATCTAAAGCAGAATATTGACAGTGCTGGATACAATGCGCCCGGAATGCACTAAAATAAGTGTTGAAATAGTGCTTGTAAACTTTTCAAAACTCCATTACATTATGAAACAAGGATTTCATTAAAATATATACGCGTAATTGTACTCACCCTTCTGTATCGGGGATAATGTGTACAACTCGAGATCCTTTTCCTGGTCCTATTGGCTTCCGTTGATAATGGCTCCTATAAATACAAGTTCAATAATCAATAACTGATCAATAATCAATAAATGTTCAATAATCAATGTTCAGTAATCAATAAATGTTCAGTAATCAATAATAATCAATAAATGTTCAGTAATCAATAATAATCAATAAATGTTCAGTAATCAATAATAATCAATAAATTTTCAGTAATCAATAATAATCAATAAATGTTCAGTAATCAATAATAATCAATAAATGTTCAGTAATCAATAATAATCAATAAATGTTCAGTAATCAATAATAATCAAATCAATAAATGTTCAGTAATCAATAATAATCAATAAATGTTCAGTAATCAATAATAATCAAATCAATAGATGTTCAGTAATCAATAATAATCAATAAATTTTCAGTAATCAATAATAATCAATAAATGTTCAGTAATCAATAATAATCAATAAATGTTCAGTAATCAATAATAATCAATAACTGTTCAGTAATCAATAATAATCAATAAATGTTCAGTAATCAATAATAATCAATAAATGTTCAGTAATCAATAATAATCAATAAATGTTCAGTAATCAATAATAATCAATAAATATTCAATAATCAATAATGAGTATATTTAATAATTACAGCACTTGAACAAACAGAGAGACACTGGAACATAACGTCACTGGAAGTTGGAACAGAAATGACACTGGAACAGAAACGATGCTGGAACAGAAACGACACTGGAACAGAAACAGTACTGGAACAGAAACGATGCTGGAACAGAAACGACACTGGAACAGAAACAGTACTGGAACAGAAACGATGCTGGAACAGAAATGACACTGGAACAGAACGATGCTGGAACAGAAACGACACTGGAACAGAAACAGTACTGGAACAGAAACGATGCTGGAACAGAAACGACACTGGAACAGAAACAGTACTGGAACAGAAACGATGCTGGAACAGAAACGATACTGGAACAGAAACGACACTGGAACAGAAACGATGCTGGAACAGAAATGACACTGGAACAGAAACGATGCTGGAACAGAAATGACACTGGAACAGAATGATGCTGGAACAGAACAAGATACTGGAACAAACCAACAATGCAACAGACCAAGACACTGGAACAGACTGATGCTGCAACAGAACAAGACACTGGAACAGACAGACGCTGCAACAGAACAAGACACTGGAACAGATCGACGCTGGAACAGAACAAGACACTGTAACAGACCGAAGCTGCAACAGAACAAGACACTGGAACAGATCGACGCTGGAACAGAAACAACACTGGAACAGAAACAACACTGGAACAGAATGATGCTGGAACAGAAACAGTACTGGAACAGAAACGACACTGGAACAGAAACAGTACTGGAACAGAAACGATACTGGAACAGAAATGACACTGGAACAGAAACAGTACTGGAACAGAAATGACACTGGAACAGATCGACGCTACAACAGAACAAGACACAGGAACAGATAGACGCTGCAACAGAACAAGACACTGGAACAGACCGACGCTGGAACAGAACAAGACACTGGAACAGACAGACGCTGCAACAGAACAAGACACTGGAACAGACCGACGCTGCAACAGAACAAGACACTGGAACAGACCGACGCTGCAACAGAACAAGACACTGGAACAAATCGATGCTGGAACAGAACAAGACACTGGAACAGACAGACGCTGCAATAGAACAAGACACTGGAACAGACCGACGCTGCAACAGAACAAGACACTGGAACAGATCGACGCTGGAACATAACAAGACACTGGAACAGATAGATGCTGCAACAGAACAAGACACTGGAACAGACAGACGCTGCAACAGAACAAGACACAGGAACAGATCGACGATGGAACGGAACAAGACACTGGAACAGATCGATGCTGCAACAGAACAAGACACTGGAACAGATCGATGCTGGAACAGAACAAGACACAAACAGAATGATGCTCAAATAGAATGACACTGTCGTATACATTTTCTGTTCACAATATGTACCCGTCTGTATGTACAGCGGGTTAACAATAATAAGTCGAGCAAGTTCATTTAAAGTACCAAACACGACAAGTCATCGCCAATTTACTGCATACTTCAACAGTGGACATTTTATTTGAGTGTTTGCTGAGTAATTACTGGATTGGCGTGTGATTCCATTATGCAAGTAATAAATTGGACTTGGAGTGCTCCTCAGAATGAATTGTCTCCCCTGATTATGGTTTAATATACCGGTATTATCTCCCTTTGTATTTTGTAATTTTTGTATTGTAAAAAAACATTGGAATTTCCTTAATAAATGTATGAAAAATAATATTGTATTGTAAAATGCATGGAAACATGGAGTTTTCCACAATGTTGTTAGTGTTAAAATATTTTGAACAAAATAATATTGATTAACCCTTTCAACCCCACAGGCCTCTAAATAGGCTTATGAAAAGTGTAGATCCAGATGAGCCCGTAACGAGCCGTCTCATCAGGATCTGCACTTTTTTCCAGTAATAATTATTACTATTTTTAGATAAAATTACCCATTTTGATAAATGAACTGATCCAAATGTAATTTTGTTATTAATTTATTGGTCTAAAAATATCATGGACCAGTCCATGTCAGTTACTTGGGGGTTGAAAGGGTTAATAAGGCTCATTTCGTAATCGGTTTAAATTAAATAAAGTTTATTATTTTATGCATTCCTAATAAAATATTGAAAATTCTATATTTTATTATCATCAGTGAAATAAAATGTGTTATTTTTTATTGGTTGAAAGCAGTGAACGAACATATTTTATTACTACCGGTAATTGATTTGCGTGCGTGGTAGCTAACCACTGCATGTTGAAATGTTGCTAACGTGAATGTTTCCGGACTCAAGCCGTCAGTGACGTTTATGACGTGATTTATGGTTGTAACAGCATGACGGTCTAGTGACAGTTAGCACGCGGTTGCATCTATTTTCTGTCATAAAAACATTTTTCAGCCTACAATAAAATTGTTTGTTTGTTCAAGTGAATGATCGAATAATATTTCACTCATGAATATAGAAAGCTATTATTACCACTCTTGGCCAGAGCAACTTGTAATAATAATTTCAATGTTCATTCGGTTTAAAGTTTAAACTTTATTTATTTTACAACGATTGCGAAGCAAGTTCTAACAACTTATATTAATCACTCTCATTGGCGCGGATGACAGCGTAAATGTGGTCATTCGTGTGGGAGGAAACCGGAGTACCCGGAAAAAAACCCACCTGTCCGATTTGGCGACCATCTTACCATCTCACAGACTTCCCAGTCCGAGGATCGAACCCAAGTTGCATTGGTGAGAAGCGAGCGCACTACCAATGCGCTAATCAGACAGCTCATTCGGTGTAAAACAATTCGATCATACGCTGAATCAAACAACATCTTCAATATCTTCTTATACTTGAATCAATTATTTTTGCTCCATTGAATCATCTATCCGCATAATGTACGATTTACAGACGGATCTGTAGCCCAGTGTTAACACGCTGGACTGGTAATCCAGGGATCGCAGGTTCGATCCCCCGTCTGACCATAATAAAATTAACAGTCTTTCAGATGGGACGTTAAACCGAGGTCTCGTGTCGGTACTCTACACCGTGCACGTAAAAGAACCAGAGGAGACTCTGGAATAGGTCTTTGTCAGTATCATGCACTATCCTCCAAAATCTAAAATAACTAATCTCTTCAGGAGGCGTCGCTCATATGGGCAACCGGTAGCGACGATAAATAAACATAAAAACACACACACACATGTACGATTTGTTGTATCTGGGCTGGAATGTGTGAACCAGTAACTAATGTTCTACATACCTGAACCTTTGCGTAACGGATTTACTTCCCCCTTTCTTCAGCCGCTCGTGTTCCTTGTAGCTCCGGTACTGATTCTGTATAACGACAGCGGCGTCACGACTTTTCTTGAACCTCTTCTGTGCATAGTAACTTCTGAATTGACTCTGGATCAGCACGGCAGCCTGCGTCATCTTCTTGTAATAGGCATACTAAAAAACAGATACAGCGTGTAACAACAAATGAATTGTTTTCAGATTAATAGACTCATGTGGTTCAAGTTATAGAGTTCCCTTTGTCTGAGACTTTGTCACTTGTCACCAATTGAAAAAAACGGCAGCCAATTTGAAAAATTTGGAGCCAACTAAGAACCATACAGTTCACAGATAAAAATTTGAAGCCATGTATTTGACAAAACATGTTGGCCAAAAAAATTTTTTTAAAAATGCTGCGCCAAATATTTTCGCCGTTTCACAAACTTTAGCGCCTATACTTGTTCGTTTTTTTTGTCCCAATTGGCGATCGCCAGCGGGAACCCTAAGATGATGCAAATATATACCATATCATCGACAATAAATGTACAATTTACAGATAATATACACATAGAATATTCTTTCACAATAATGAGAAACATTAGTCAGTTACTGCCCTTGAATACTCCTAAATGTAGATTGGTTCTTTAATTGGTTTCCTCTGTTTTTATCGTTGTTTCCTTTGCACAACATGCTCTCATTATTCATCTGTTTTCTCATCTTTCAATTATTAAATGATTAAATCTAGACAGATATCATACAGCATATCCAATGGATACTGTTCTGTAACAAATTGCTATCAATTAATTAACATGATTTTGATAGAACCACATGTATAATATCACAACATCAGGTTAGAAAACACAGTAAAAACAGAGGATTCCAACTGAAAGGACCAATATACATTTCGGAATAAATTATTGTATCACAACATCTGGTTAGAAAACAACAATAAAAACAAAGGATTCCAACTGAAAGGACCAATATACATTTCGGGATCAAATTAGACTTTCGCTGTCAAGGGAGGTAATAGAAACACCAAAAATGTCTCGCATTGTATTCTTGGGCTCAGCCTGCTACGGAGAGCACCCACCTGTTTATATCTCCTATAATAGCTCTGTATAAGCACTGCAGCCTCTCTCTCCTTGGCTTGCTGTTTACATTGCTTGTCCTTATACTGCCTGTATGCGCTCTGTATTACCTTGGCCGCTTCGTACAACTTTCTCTGTTCCCGATCTGGCAACAAAAAATAACAGGCAAATTCCGTAAACAAAAAATAACAGGCAAATTCGCTGAATTGGTATCTCCAGTCAAACTGGCTGTGGATGGACAAATTTGTGGATTTTTTATTCAATTGAAGGGCAAAGACTCTGGTGTTACTGGACGCATCATCCAGACGAAAAGTGCACGTGCACCAGCACACTGTGGTTATACATATTTATTTTAAGTTTCATAAAATTCCACCAATTGGTTACTGAGAACGCTCTGGACAGACGCACGCATGGACAATGGCAAATCAGTATTAATCACAGAAATTCCGAAAGGGGGTAATTCAAAAGGCTTTAAGCCAGGGTTTCAGCTAGAGGAAGAATTGGGAGATATTGTCCCGAAGAGAATGCTCTTTTCTCCCTACATTGAGCCCACATTTCTCCCTACATTGAGCCCACATTTCTCCCTACATTGAGCTCACATTTCTCCCTACATTGAGTTCACATTTCTCCCTACATTGAGCTCACATTTCTCCCTACATTGAACTAACATTTCTCCCTACATTGAGCCCACATTTCTCCCTACATTGAACTAACATTTCTCCCTACATTGAGTTCACATTTCTCCCTACATTAAGCCCACATTTCTCCCTACATTGAGCTCACATTTCTCCCTACATTGAGCTTACATTTCTCCCTATATTGAGCCCACATTTCACCCTACATTGAGTTCACATTTCTCCCTACATTGAGCTCACATTTCTCCCTACATTGAGTTCACATTTCTCCCTACATTGAGCTCACATTTCTCCCTACATTGAGTTCACATTTCTCCCTACATTGAGCTCACATTTCTCCCTACATTGAGCTCACATTTCTCCCTACATTGAGTTCACATTTATCCCTACATTGAGCTCATATTTCTCCCTACATTGAGCTCACATTTCTCCCTACATTGAGCCCACATTTCTCCCTACATTGAGTTCACATTTCTCCCTACATTGAGCTCACATTTCTCCCTAAATTGAGTTAACATTTCTCCCTACATTGAGCCCACATTTCTCCCAACATTAAGCCCACATTTCTCCCTACATTGAGTTCACATTTCTCCCTACATTGAGTTCACATTTCTCCCTACATTGAGTTCACATTTCTCCCTACATTGAGCCCACATTTCTCCCTACATTAAGCTCACATTTCTCCCTACATTGAGCTCACATTTCTCCCTACATTGAGCTCACATTTCTCCCTACATTGAGTTCACATTTCTCCCTACATTGAGCTCACATTTCTCCCTAAATTGAGTTAACATTTCTCCCTACATTGAGCCCACATTTCTCCCAACATTAAGCCCACATTTCTCCCTACATTGAGTTCACATTTCTCCCTACATTGAGTTCACATTTCTCCCTACATTGAGTTCACATTTCTCCCTACATTGAGCCCACATTTCTCCCTACATTAAGCTCACATTTCTCCCTACATTGAGCTCACATTTCTCCCTACATTGAGCTCACATTTCTCCCTACATTGAGTTCACATTTCTCCCTACATTGAGCCCACATTTCTCCCTACATTAAGCCCACATTTCTCCCTACATTGAGTTCACATTTCTCCCTACATTGAGTTCACATTTCTCCCTACATTGAGCCCACATTTCTCCCTACATTGAGCTCACATTTCTCCCTACATTAAGCTCACATTTCTCCCTACATTGAGCTCACATTTCTCCCTACATTGAGCTCACATTTCTCCCTACATTGAGCCCACATTTCTCCCTACATTGAGTTCACATTTCTCCCTACATTGAGCTCACATTTCTCCCTTCACATTTCTCCCTACATTGAGCCCACATTTCTCCCTACATTAAGCCCACATTTCTCCCTACATTGAGTTCACATTTCTCCCTACATTGAGTTCACATTTCTCCCTACATTGAGTTCACATTTCTCCCTACATTGAGCCCACATTTCTCCCTACATTGAGCTCACATTTCTCCCTACATTAAGCTCACATTTCTCCCTACATTGAGCTCAAGAGACAAAAATATTTAAATAGCAAAAATATTTGATGTTATTATTTAGAAAGCCGCACATGATGTCACAAAACCAACAAAAATGGCGTATCATTTGATGTCATGTTTGGCGTCAAGTCACGTTTGACAACACATCATGTTTGACATCACGTCATGTTTGACATCACGTCACGTTTGACAACATGTCATGTTTGACATCACGTCATGTTTGACATCATGTCATGTTTGACATCACGTCACGTTTGACAACATGTCATGTTTGACATCATGTTTGACATCATGTTTGACATCACGTCATGTTTGACATCACGTCATGTTTGACATCACGTCATGTTTGACATCACACATCATGTTTGACATCACATCATGTTTTACATCACACGTCATGTTTGACATCACACATCATGTTTGACATCACATCATGTTTGACATCACATGTTTGACATCATGTCATGTTTGACATCACACATCATGTTTGACATCACATCATGTTTGACATCACATCATGTTTGACATTACATCATGTTTGACATCACACATCATGTTTGACATCACATCATGTTTGACATCAGGTCACATTTGACGTCACGTTTGACATCACATCATGTTTGACATCACGTCACGTTTGACATCACATCATGTTTGACATCACATCATGTTTGACATCACGTCATGTTTGACATCACATCATGTTTGACATCACATCATGTTTGACATCACATCATGTTTGACATCACATCATGTTTAACATCATGTCACGTTTGACATCACATCATGTTTGACATCACATCATGTTTGACATCATGTCACGTTTGACATCACATCATGTTTGACATCACATCATGTTTGACATCACGTCACGTTTGACGTCACATGCTAAGCCATATTTTATTGCAGATTTAGCAACGATAAATTCCTTCTTTACGTATACAGACAAAATTCCGAGCAATGTTAGAATAAAACATAATCTCCTTACCCGATAAAGTCAATTGTGAGAAGTCCTTCTCCATGAATGTTGCAGGAGCATTGAAGTACTCTATGAACTCGGCAGCAGTAGGGGGCGGGGAGTCCAGGTGGAATGTATAGGGGATGTAGGGGCTATGTAAACACGTGGAGTCGGGGCTCAGGGACGAGGCTGGAGTTCCCAGGTCGGAATATACATCTGGATACCTGTACAAAGAAGAAATGCTCTGTAATATACATATGGTAGGCTTTTCAATCAACAGACGGATCTGTAGTCCAGTGGTAAAACGCTGGACTGGTAATCCAGGGATCGCAGGTTCGATCCCCCGTCTGACCCTAATAAAATTAACAGTCTTTCAGATGGGACGTTAAACCGAGGTCTCGTTTCGGTGCTTTACACCGTGCACGTAAAAGAACCAGAGGAGACTCTGTAATGGGTCTCTGTCTGTATCATTGCACTATCCTCCAAAATCTAAAATTACTAATCTCTTCAGGAGGCGTTGCTCATATGGGCAACCGGTAGCGACGATAAATAAACGCAAAACACACTTTCCAATCAATTAGAGTGGTGGAACCAATGCTCGGCGAGAATCCTACATATCATGGCCTATGAAAAAAAGTTAAACACACTTGCTGTATATTATTATTTTCTTGGATCGTGAACACAACTTTCAAAACAATTGTAGCTACCTGAAATGCTCATAAACCGCATCATTTCGGTGGAAAAAAATTCTCCCAATGAGTTCAAATAATTGTAGCAGACGACAATTCATTAATGTGTGCTTTCTTATTTGAATCTAACAACTCTGGAAATATGTCATGCAATTTCATTAGAATTGTGTCGCAAAGACCAAGCCAGCTTGGAAGTCGTGATAGCACAGTGGATGCGCGTTCGCTTCAAGTGCGGAAGGTCCAGAGTTTGAGCCCCGCTGGAGCCATTACGATTGTGCCCTTAGGAAAGGCATTCTCCATAGAGGAGAAGAATTATATAAGACTCTGTCTTCCATTCTAATCCTGTTTCTGTATTCTGATTATGCGTGGTGCATTGTTCAATATGTATTATATTGGGAAATAAAATATGTTTAAACTAAAGGCATTTAAAGTCCACATAGCCTCTTCTCCCTCCCTCATGGCGATGGATTCCATCAGGAATGAGGTCTCGAGAGTGATTAATATAAGTTGTAAGAACTTGTTTTGCAACTGAGCTAAAATAAATTTGTATAAACTAAATGTTATGAAATCCCGCAAATTACAAATGTCAAATAGCACCCCATATAGTCACTGCGTAAAGTCGTTCAGTGTACAGTCAAACCTGTGTTAGTGGTCACCTCCATTAAGCAGCCAACATGTATTAAGCAGCCAGTTTCCAGATTCCCAATGTATTGTTTTATTATACAATGTTCCTCTATTAAGCTAAGCAGCCACGTTCTGTGATTCCCTTGGCTGGCTGCTTAACACAGGTTTGACTGTATAAATAACCACTTAAAATTGACCATACCTGTATTCATCAAAAGCAAGGCTATCATGCATGGGTGTGGAGATACCAGAATCTTCGCCGTACGAGGACAACGTTTCTCCGTACGAGGATGGGGCGTGAGGCGAGGCTGACGACTGCAGGGAGCTGTAGGAGCTGCTTCGTTCACGCTGAAACTCATCAGGCTGAATGTCATCCCCGCGGCTAGGCGACGACTTAATCCTTTCTGGCATTGCCGCAATAATTTGCTTAGCCAGGTGCACCATTTGGGGCTGAGGGTCTTTACTCTCTACATCTGAAAATGGACGAATAAAGTCATTGAAACTCGGGGCTGAGGATTGACCTTCAAAATTAGACTGTCCGATTAGTGCAGTGGTTCGCGCGCTCACTTCTCACCAATGCAACCCGGGTTCGATCCTCGGACCGGGAAGTATGTGAGATGGTACGGTGGTCGCCAGAACGGACAGGTGGGTTTTCTCCGTGTACTCCGGTTTCCTCCCACACTAATGACCACATTTACACTTTCATCCGCGACATCGAGAGTGATTAATATAAGTTGTTAAAACTTGCTTCGTAATAGTAATAAATAAAGATTAAATGAAAATTAGAGAACTCTTGACATGGCATGGAGAAGTCATACGACACAGACAAATGTCCTGTATGCAATCTACATGTATATCTTATTATATATATAGAATGGTGGAACCTATGCTCGGCGTATTCCTATGCTCGGCATATTCCTATGCTCGGCGTATTCCTATGCTCGGCATATTCCCTATGCTCGGCGTATTCCTATGCTCGGCATATTCCTATGCTCGGCTTATTCCTATGCTCAGCGTATTCCTATGCTCGGCATATTCCTATGCTCGGCATATTCCCTATGCTCGGCATATTCCTATGCTCAGCGTATTCCTATGCTCGGCATATTCCTATGCTCGGCGTATTCCTATGCTCGGCATATTCCCTATGCTCGGCGTATTCCTATGCTCGGCATATTCCTATGCTCGGCTTATTCCTATGCTCAGCGTATTCCTATGCTCGGCATATTCCTATGCTCGGCATATTCCCTATGCTCGGCATATTCCTATGCTCAGCGTATTCCTATGCTCGGCATATTTGTCCATTTACATCCGTATTTAAAATATTTATATAGTTATAGACTAATTTCGCCGACAGAGCTGAAGCATGGTTCAATAGCATTCCATTGCGTGTATCGTTAGCCTGATGCAACTGTCACGCGACTGGTACAGCAGACGAATATAAACAAACAAATCATTGAGAGAATATTTCCACCGAAACTGATACGGTGTATGAGCAATTCAGGTAGTTATCCGAATTTAAAAAATCTACCACTAACCTGAAAAATAGTTTCTATACCAATTCTGATTAAGACCAATAACTGTTTTTATTCAATGATGTACTATATGAAAATAAGATAATCAACAAGTTATGGTGGATAAATAAAAAAAATAACAAGTATGCCATGCATACATGTAGGTGCCTGAAGTATTGAGTTCCCCATATAAACGAGTGCCGACCCGACACCGTTGCAATAGCTGTATTGAGGAGCAAGGTGATGTGATGAAGCTAAAACTGTCAACAAGATTAACATTTTATACTGGTCATTATATGTGGGATTTACGCAAAGTATAGGCTCCACCACTCTATATATACAGTGAAACCTGTCTTTAAGCAGCCAGCCAAGGAAATTACAGAAAGTGGCTGATTAGCACAGGTGGTTGCCTAATAGCGGTCAAATGTATAATAAAACAGCAAATTGGGAATCTGGAAAATGGCTGCTTAATACAGCTTGGCAGCTTAATAGAGGTGACAGCTAACACAGGTTTGACTGTACAAGTCGCTACCGGTTGCCCATTTGAGTGACGGGCAGCTACCTAATAACACATTTCCTTGGCAGGCTCCAGCGGTTAACCAGTACTTGGTGCACCAACCTCCTTAAGAAATAGTCAACTATTTCATATCGCGCAGGGCTCGAACACGTGACCATCAGTGATGATAGGTTACAGTGGTATACAAGTCAGCGACCGTAACCACTCGACCACGGAGGCGGACAGTACCCAAAATTGTATACTTAATTGGCTATCCTATTATTCCCTATAGCCACGCCAATGGAATTTATAGCTACACAAACAGAATTTATAGCCATCTGAATGTTTTTATAGCCACGTAAAACATAATCATGCACCACTAGGCAGTTAACCTACTGTTCTCCTAGACAAAATAAGTACCATTACATGTGTGCGAGCCAACCAACCGAGCAAATGTTATGTTATATGTTATATTTCGGGTTTTACGCCTGCATCAGCACCATTTCGGGCTATATCGCCGGCGGGCAGTTTACCTAACAACACCTTTCCTGGGCAGGCTCCAACGGTTAACCAGTACTTGGGTGCACCAACCTCCGTAAGAAACTGCCAACTTTTTCATATAAATGAGACACGGTCTGAGCGTGGCTCGAACCCGTGACCATCAGTGATGATAGGTTACAGTGGTATACAAGTCAGCGACCTTAACCACTCGACCACGGAGGTGGACAAACAACCGAGCAAATGACAAAACTTCCATATTCCTACAAACAAACTCATGCAGATTGTTGGCTTGAGAAACAATTTATTTACATACCGTAGGTTGCCTCACTTTGAGTTAGCATCGTCCTCCGCATATCCTCGTCATCCGATGAAACCCTCTCCACGTCTACAAATGAGTTGTTACTTCCGTCAGAAAGATTATCTGTGTCCATGTTGTCTTGCTGTGATGTGGACGTTTCCGGATGGCGACACTCGATGCCATGGCGTTCACATTCGTCGAGTTGAACCAACATTTCTGGGGAACCTGAAGGAGTCCACGAAATATTTCATTATTTTTGTAGAATGTCACATGTTAACAGTTAACCTGCCAATCGCAATAAAAGTCACTTTTGCAAAACAGCAGAGCCAGATCAGATCAGGCTTTATGCTGTTTGCTATTCGGACAGTGGAGGTAAAACACTTAATTATTCTCAATTATGCCATGGCTGTTCTGGATCTATGTTGTTTGCACATTCCATCAAATTTATTCGGCAGGTTAAGGCACAGAGATTCGGCACGTTTGGGGGTACTAGTATATATATTTAAGTACAGGGATTCTACTCTGTGGGATGTCAGATTTCGCATCGATCAGTAAAATGGCCCTATCTGAAACAATTTTGTACAAATCTGTCCAAATATAACGCCTATCCCGAGTCTTTATATTGTTCTTCAAATAAACACAACTTTAAGCTGCATGCATGTATACTTTGCAAACAATTGCCACAGACATTGGCCATAGCAGGTCACATTTCCATACTAGGACACGGGTTCTGTCAGCAACAAAAACAATCTTCGACGGGAGAGTTTTAACTGTTGAAACGAGCGTTGAAACGAGCGTTCTGATTGGATTATTAGAATGTAACAAGATGTTTTTTTTATATGAAGAATAATCATAATCCAATCAGAACGCTCGTTTCAACGCTCGTTTCAAAGCGAATTGCGCCGCTTTAGAAATTTTCAAAACAAATTGAAAATTCTACGAAATCTCTTTTTGACGTACATTTTTGCCGAATAAACCTACACGTTAGTGGAAACACATTTTATTGATAATGTTATTCACAGTTAAAACTCTCCCGTCGAAGATTTTTGGGTATTTTACACATTATCGTACCACTGATATTTGACATTACGTAGGGGTGGGTGGACTTAAAATCAGTAATTGACATGGGCACTGTTTCGTTTAATGAGAGACATCAGTCAGTATCTGCCCCTGAATACTCCTTACATGTATGTAGGTCTTCTTTTAAGTGGTTTACTCTGTTTTTATCGTTGTTTCCTTTGCACAATGTTCATCCACTTTCTCATGTTATAATTATGAAATTACTATATCTCGACAGGTATTCCTACAGTATATCCAATGGGTACTTATCTGTAAAGACTTGTTATCAATTACTTAACATTATTTTGAAAAATCACAATTATCATAGAACTGGTTAACAGCAAAAACGAAGGATTCCAACTAAAAGGACCGATATGTATTTCGGAGATAAATCAAGACTTTCTTTGCCAAGGGAGGTAATAGAAAAGCCAGTAATGTCGCTCATTATCAAGGATCAATCTTATTTATTTATATTTCGGGTTTTACGCCTGCATCAGCACCATTTCGGGTTATATCGCCGGCGGGCAGTTTACCTAACACCTTTCCTGGGCAGGCTCCAGCGGTTAACCAGTACTTGGTGTACTATATTATATATATATTTCGGGTTTTACGCCTGCATCAGCACCATTTTGGGCTATATCGCCGGTGGGCAGTTTACCTAACAACACCTTTCCTGGGCAGACTCCAGCGGTAAACAAACAGATTATCTGCTTATACAAATGTATCTCACCCAATTCCCTTCCATCAGACAACATTGGGTTCGTCTGATATAGAAGATGCTCCATATTAGCTGTCAGCTGTGGTTCCGAGTTCGATTCTCGAACCGGTCGCTCGAATGCTGCCATATGTGAAAATTGCACAGGCTCCAATGTTTGATTCGAAATAATGTCAACTGAGCAACGTTTCCGCAATTTTTGTCGTCTTTCTGCCTTTGATAGCGACGGAGTTGACGATGATGTTACTGATGTAGATTTAGACAGCGGAGTCGATGATGTTGTCAATGATGTAACTGTGGACACTGGCGAAGTTTCCAACACTTGAGATTTGTTACCGTACGGTTGGATTTCTCGTTTTTGCTGTTTTTGAGATTTTTCGTCACTATCTCGCTCATTAGATGGAATGTCAATGTGTAATGCCCTCAACACATTCTCGGAGTCTGACGTTTCCGGATTTGTAGCAAGAGAATCAGCTGATCCTGGATTATATTTTGTGATGGGCGTTGAAGTCGCCATCGGATAGTCAGTAGAAAAATATGTCTTTTCTGAGGTTGAGCGAATTTGTGAGACAGAATCCAGATTTGAACACATTTTACCCATGCTTTGAGCATTTTCAAAACTCTGGGTTGAATATATGCTTGTCGATGAAATGCTCTCATGTGATCTTGATGAATTTTGATCATGTGACATGTCAGGTGATGAATCAATCTGTTCTAATTGGTCAGCTAGTTTGTGATGTCCATGTTGCCTAGCAACAAGCAAGGGGAGGTTACCCTCCCTATTAAATGAGTGGAGAGGGCCTTTATTCCAGTTGTAGAGTACAACAGCGGCTTCTATGTGTCCTTGTGCACATGCCCACATCTGTAAAATGCAATATATATGTTAATTTATGTGACACAATTCCTGATTAGTGACACTTACAAAATAATAAACAAAGGTTGAAGCTAGCAAGACATGGTCGTGATAGTGCAGTGGATGTGCACTCGCTTCAGGTGCAAAAGGTCCGGAGTTCGAGCCCCGCTGGAGCCGTTACGATTGTGCCCTTATGCAAGGCATTTAAATTGCTCTTTTCTCTCCCTCGTGGCGATGGATTCCATCAGGAATGAGGTCTCGAGAGTGATTAATATAAGTTGAAAGACCATGTTGCGCAATCGAGCTAAAATAAATTTGTATAAACTAAACAGGACAAGGGTTAAAAAGGTATACAATGGAGAAACTTGATGGTAAATCTGGGTATGCAGTGGAGGTGCTACGGGTACGTACACACCCACTAAATCTGCAACGGTCTGCATTTTGCCGATCAATTTATTAAATTTAAACTCCGTAGATCCACGTTATGTAACCCAAATATCATATTATTTTACAAATTCAACTCAATACACGATAGTAGCCTAGTTTTCTATTTATTTAATTAAGTACAATATATATAAACAAACTACATTGATGCTTTCATGAAAGGCACACAGACATTGAGGTTTTAAAAAGTCTTGGGGGGAGAAAGCCCCAACCCCCACGAAAAATGATGAGCATCCTACTACGCGCTTGTATTTACCATCACCCCTGAACAAAATTAGTCGCCACCCTATGAAAAATCCTATGTACGAGCCTAGTTATCTAGTCTGGAACGAAGGATGTGAATTTCGAGCAATCTCTCCTGATTAGTGGTGAATTTAATGCGCTGTTTACGACACACAGGGTTGTTACACTGACAGCTTACTGTTTTAATAGCTTTGGAGACCAATTAGCCGTCTACTACTGTGTCATTCAGCAAAGATGTAATCATTTGAAATCAGTTAATTACCACCGTCTCTTTTGAGATTTTCTTAATGCCATGAAGGTTATTATGACAGATTCATGGACCGATATTTGAACAGTTTTTGCTTTTAGAATTGGTCTTCCGAGACAAGTTAGTCTAGGACAGACAGTTTGTTTGTTTGTTTTAGAATTGGTCTTCCGAGACAAGTTAGTCTAGGACAGACAGTTTGTTTGTTTGTTTTAGAATTGGTCTTCCGAGACAAGTTAGTCTAGGACAGACAGTTTGTTTGTTTGTTTTAGAATTGGTCTTCCGAGACAAGTTAGTCTAGGACAGACAGTTTGTTTGTTTGTTTTAGAATTGGTCTTCCGAGACAAGTTAGTCTAGGACAGACAGTTTGTTTGTTTGTTTTAGAATTGGTCTTCCGAGACAAGTTAGTCTAGGACAGACAGTTTGTTTGTTTGTTTTAGAATTGGTCTTCCGAGACAAGTTAGTCTAGGACAGACAGTTTGTTTGTTTGTTTTAGAATTGGTCTTCCGAGACAAGTTAGTCTAGGACAGACAGTTTGTTTGTTTGTTTTAGAATTGGTCTTCCGAGACAAGTTAGTCTAGGACAGACAGTTTGTTTGTTTGTTTTAGAATTGATCTTCCGAGACAAGTTAGTCTAGGACAGACAGTTTGTTTGTTTGTTTTAGAATTGGTCTTCCGAGACAAGTTAGTCTAGGACAGACAGTTTGTTTGTTTGTTTGTTTGTTTTAGAATTGGTCTTTCGAGACAAGTTAGTCTAGGACAGACAGTTTGTTTGTTTGGGTTTTACGTACACAGCTTGGGTTAAACATATTTATGTTCTATCATGTACATGATTATTTACAACAATTGAAAATAAGGAATTGGACAGAAAGCTATACAGCTTGAGTTAAACATATTTATTTTCTATCATGTACATGATTATTTACAACAATTGGAAATAAGGAATTGGACAGAAAGCTATACAGCTTTGTGTGTTTTTACGTTTATTTATCGTCGCTACCGGTTGCCCATATGAGCGACGCCTCCTGAAGATATTAGTCATTTTAGATTTTTGGAGGATAGTGCAATGATACAGAGAGAGACCCATTCCAGTCTCCTCTGGTTATTTTACGTGCATGGTGTAAAGCACCGACACGAGACCTCGGTTTAACGTCCCATCTGAAAGACTGTTAATTTTATTAGGGTCAGACGGGGGATCGAACCTGCGATCCCTGGATTACCAGTCCAGCATGCTACCACTGGACTACAGATCCGTCTGTGCTATACAGCTTATGGTTGTCCTCTCCTTAAGTACTAACAGAACTATTTGTTTAAATAAGAGTTTTGATGGGGTGTGGGGTTACAATGCATATTCGTGCTGGCATGTACTTTGAGACAAATAAGGATGTGATACGTACAAGAAAATGTGTAAAATCCAAGATTAAAAATAAACTATTGTTTAAATATGAGTTTTGATGGGGTGTGTGATGTGGGTTTACAATGCATATTGGAGCTGGCATGTAGTTTGTAACATGTCTAGCTGTGATACGTACGAGAAAATGTGTAACTATTTGTTTAAATATGAAATTTGATGGGGTGTGTGATGTGGGGTTACAATGCATATTGGAGCTGGCATGTCGTTTGTAACAGTAACAGTGTACTTACAGTAATGGTGTACTTACAGTAACGGTGTACTTACAGTAACGATGTACTTACAGTAACAGTGTACTTACAGTAACAGTGTACTTACAGTAACGGTGTACTTACAGTAACGGTGTACTTACAGTAAAGGTGTACTTACAGTAAAGGTGTACTTACAGTAACAGTGTACTTACAGTAATGGTGTACTTACAGTAAAGGTGTACTTACAGTAACGGTGTACTTACAGTAACGGTGTACTTACAGTAACGGTGTACTTACAGTAACGGTGTACTTACAGTGTACTTACAGTAATGGTGTACTTACAGTAATGGTGTACTTACAGTAATGGTGTACTTACAGTAACGGTGTACTTACAGTAATGGTGTACTTACAGTAACGGTGTACTTACAGTAACGGTGTACTTACAGTAATGGTGTACTTACAGTAATGGTGTACTTACAGTAACGGTGTACTTACAGTAATGGTGTACTTACAGTAACGGTGTACTTACAGTAACAGTGTACTTACAGTAATGGTGTACTTACAGTAACAGTGTACTTACAGTAATGGTGTACTTACAGTAATGGTGTACTTACAGTAATGGTGTACTTACAGTAATGGTGTACAGTAATGGTGTACTTACAGTAATGGTGTACAGTAATGGTGTACAGTAATGGTGTACTTACAGTAATGGTGTACTTACAGTAATGGTGTACAGTAACGGTGTACTTACTGTAATGGTGTACAGTAACGGTGTACTTACAGTAATGGTGTACAGTAACGGTGTACTTACAGTAATGGTGTACAGTAATGGTGTACTTACAGTAATGGTGTACAGTAATGGTGTACTTACAGTAATGGTGTACAGTAACGGTGTACTTACAGTAATGGTGTACTTACAGTAACGGTGTACTTACAGTAATGGTGTACAGTAATGGTGTACTTACAGTAACGGTGTACTTACAGTAATGGTGTACTTACAGTAACGGTGTACTTACAGTAATGGTGTACTTACAGTAATGGTGTACTTACAGTAATGGTGTACTTACAGTAACGGTGTACTTACAGTAATGGTGTACTTACAGTAATGGTGTACTTACAGTAATGGTGTACTTACAGTAATGGTGTACTTACAGTAATGGTGTACTTACAGTAATGGTGTACTTACAGTAACGGTGTACTTACAGTAACGGTGTACTTACAGTAACGGTGTACAGTAATGGTGTACTTACAGTAACGGTGTACTTACAGTAACGGTGTACTTACAGTAATGGTGTACTTACAGTAATGGTGTACTTACAGTAATGGTGTACTTACAGTAACGGTGTACTTACAGTAACGGTGTACTTACAGTAACGGTGTACAGTAATGGTGTACTTACAGTAACGGTGTACTTACAGTAACGGTGTACTTACAGTAACAGTGTACTTACAGTAATGGTGTACTTACAGTAATGGTGTACTTACAGTAACGGTGTACTTACAGTAATGGTGTACTTACAGTAACGGTGTACTTACAAGTGGGGTGCAAGAGTTCAGATCTGTGCTGTGTGCGTCCACCTCGTACTCTAACAACCAACTGGGGTTCTCGTTCCTGAAACGGTGATACACTCGACTCATTACGATTTCATGCTACAACGAAACCCCCCCTCCCTCTCTAAACGAGGGGTGTTCACAGTGGGAAGGTTTCTCCTTAAGTTAACAGTTTTGAATAGGGTTGGGAACTGGTGTGTCTCATCAATTTTGATTGCAGAAGAACTTTTTTGAAAAACAGAGCTGATAATAGTTTGTTTAACGCTTTGCATGTTAGCGGCAGGTAAAATCACTTTTACAGAATGTGCCGACTTATCAGGCTCTATGCTGTTTGCTATTCGGATAGTAGAGCTAAAACATTTGGCTGAATAGCAAACAACATAGATCCTGATCAGACGTGACGTTCTGGACCTATGTTGTTTTGGGGGGGGGGATTTAACCCTTTCAACACCTGAGATCTCTAAATAGGCTTACAAAAAGTGTAGATCCAGATGAGCCGGCTCGTAACGAGCCGTCTCATCAGGATCTGCACTTTTTTTGCCAGTAATATTACTATATTTAGACAAAATTACCCATTTTGATAAACAAACTGGTCCAAATGTAATTTTCTTATTAATTTATTGGTCTAATAATATCATGGACCAGTTCATGTCAGTTACTTGGTGTTGAATGGGTTAAATAACATGCACCAGTCCATGTCAGTTACTTGGTGTTGAATGGGTTAAATAACATGCACCAGTCCATGTCAGTTACTTGGTGTTGAATGGGTTAAAGACAGAATAAGGTCACTTTACAAATGTCTAGTCTTTGTTCTGTTGATGGAGGAAGAACCCCGAATGCCCTTCGGAGTTTCCGAGCAGTAATTCCAGCATGGACACCCGGATAGAATTGTGTGTTTCACGTTTATTTATCGTCGCTACCGGTTGCCCATATGAGCGACGCCTCCTGAAGAGATTAGTCATTTTAGATATTTTGGAGGATAGTGCAATGCTACAGACAGAGACCCATTCCAGAGTCTCCTCCGGTTCTTTTACGTGCACGGTGTAAAGCACCGACACGAGACAACGGTTTAACGTCCCATCTGAAAGACTGTTAATTTTATTAGGGTAAGACAGGGGGTCGAACCTGCGATCCCTGGATTACCAGTCCAGCGTGTTACCACTGGACTACAGATCCATCCCGGATAGAACCACCACTCTTCCACACGCCAACAGGATAGATTCCTCACAGGAAATAATTTGACAGCCCTAGTGGGGTTCGAATCTTCAGCGGTGGTGAAGGTGCAAGATTGGATCTCAAGCATCCAGATAACTTTATATCATTATTAATCAATGCCGAACCGAATAATCTGAACCGGATTAAAAAATCTGGGGGGTTTTCCGTCGTAGAAAATGAAAGCATTTTTTCAATTTGCATAAATTTGGATGGAATTCGAAAAAACAGCAAGCACTATTCGAAACAAACGCGAAAATATTGACTTGAATCCAAAATCTTACCTCCATTTTATAAGAGCAGTTATAAATCTATGATAGCCGAGTCCAGCAGCCAGATGGAGCAGGCTCAGTCCCATGCTACCATTTTCAATAGAGAGATCATTCGATGTCCAGAGCCGTGTAGAGAGAGATTCTAGGTGCCTAGTGAGACAAACATCCATATCACTTGCCTCACACATGCCAGATGTTACCTGAAACACAAACATCGATATAACTTGCCTCACACATGCCAGATGTTACCTGAAACACAAACATTGATATAACTTGCCTCACACATGCCAGATGTAACAGGAAACACAAACATCCATATAACTTGCCTCACACATGCCATATGTTACAGGAAACACAAACATCCATATAACTTTCCTCACACATGCCATATGTTACAGGAAACACAAACATCCATATAACTTGCCTCACACATGCCATATGTTACAGGAAACACAAACATCCATATAACTTGCCTCACACATGCCATATGTTACAGGAAACACAAACATCCATATAACTTGCCTCACACATGCCATATGTTACAGGAAACACAAACATCCATATAACTTGCCTCACACATGCCATATGTTACAGGAAACACAAACATCCATATAACTTGCCTCACACATGCCATATGTTACAGGAAACACAAACATCCATATAACTTGCCTCACACATGCCATATGTTACAGGAAACACAAACATCCATATAACTTGCCTCACACATGCCATATGTTACAGGAAACACAAACATCCATATAACTTGTATCACACATACTAGTGAATATCTGAACAAAAGGGCCATGATGGCAAACAGCAGGGATTGCTCCCTTAGTAGAAAAGTTCAAAGGACAATAAAGGTGTGAAAGGTCCGGAGTTCGAGCCCTGCTGGAGCCGTTATAATTGTGCCTTTAGGCAAGGCATTTAAATTCCACGTTGCCTCTTCTCTCTCCTTCGTGGCGATGGATTCCATCAGGAATGAGGTCTCGAGAGTTAGAAAGACCTTGTTTCGCATCAAGCTAAAATAAATTTGTATAAACTAAAGGGCAATAAAGACAAGTGTTTGCTGTGTGTGTGTGTTTTATGTTTATTTATCATTTATTTATCGTCGCTACCGGTTGCCCATATGAACGACGTCTCCTGAAGAGATTTAGTCATTTTAGATTTTTGGAGGGTAGTGCAATGGGACAGAGACCCATTCAAGAGTCTCCTCTGGTTCTTTTACGTGCACGGTGTAAAGCACCAACACGAGACCTCGGTTTAAAGTCCCAACTGAACGACTGTTAATTTTATTAGGGTCAGACGGGGGATCGAACCTGAGATTCCTGGATTACCATTCATACGTGTTAACCACTGGACTACAGATCCATCTGTACGTGTTTGTGAAGTTTGCACATTTATTTTAAAACTACCCTGGTACTACCGTATTTCCTCGGCTATAAGACGATCTCGACTATAAGATGAACCCCCAACTTTGGTCTTAAATCAGTGGTATTTTGCATAGACCTGCCTATAAGACAGGTTGAGAAAATGGAAACAACTCAGAAGTAAAGATCAAACAAATTGTACTGTAAAAACACTGTAAATTATATTAAATCATAGAAAAATGCACTGATGCACAACAATAAATTTGATTTGCTAAAATGCTATTGACAAGTTCAGTTGACAGACAGAGCTGTGAAAGTCTATGACCACAGATACGCTTTCATCCGAGCCAACGAGAGTGATTAATATAAGTTGCTAAAACTTGCTTCGCAATCGTTGTAAAATAAATAAAGTATTAAAAAAAAAAAGTCTATACTTTTGTTACACCCTTTCAGTTATTTCAAACGTCATCAATTATTAAGTTGGAACAAACTGAGCAGGGCTCGAACCCGTGACCATCAGTGATGATAGGTTACAGTTGTATACATGTCAGCGACCATAACCACTCAACAAAGGAGGCGTATCCACAGACATACAGACGCAGCGAAACACAATAACCACCATTCCTACCCCGGTGGTGGAGGAGGAGGGGAGAAGGATTGCTTACAAAACCATTACCTGTTTAATGTTTGGTGAATCTGGAACCTTACTTAGTGCAGTCTCCACCCTCTCTAACTTCTCAATCAGCTGCTGCACCAGTCTGCAATCTAAACAACAACAAATACACTTCAATCTGCTCATAAGTACATATATACATGTACAACTACGTGCATGGGCCATGTTCCCTACTGTGTACATATATACATGTACAACTACGTGCATGGGCCATGTCCCCTACTGTGTACATATATACATGTACAACTACGTGCATGGGCCATGTTCCCTACTGTGTACATATATACATGTACAACTACGTGCATGGGCCATGTTCCCTACTGTGTACATATATACATGTACAACTACGTGCATGGGCCATGTTCCCTACTGTGTACATATATACATGTACAACTACGTGCATGGGCCATGTTCCCTACTGTGTACATATATACATGTACAACTACGTGCATGGGCCATGTGCCCTACTGTGTACATATATACATGAACAACTACGTGCACGGGCCATGTTCCCTACTGTGTACATATATACATGAACAACTACGTGCATGGGCCATGTTCCCTACTGTGTACATATATACATGTACAACTACGTGCATGGGTCATGTGCCCTACTGTGTACATATATACATGTACAACTATGTGCATGGGCCATGTTCCCTACTGTGTACATATATACATGAACAACTACGTGCATGGGCCATGTTCCCTACTGTGTACATATATACATGAACAACTATGTGCACGGGCCATGTTCCCTACTGTGTACATATATACATGTACAACTACGTGCATGGGCCATGTTCCCTACTGTGTACATATATACATGTACAACTACGTGCATGGGCCATGTTCCCTACTGTGTACATATATACACGTACAACTACGTGCATGGGTCATGTGCCCTACTGTGTACATATATACATGTACAACTACGTGCATGGGTCATGTGCCCTACTGTGTACATATATACATGTACAACTACGTGCATGGACCATGTTCCCTACTGTGTACATATATACATGTACAACTACGTGCATGGGCCATGTTCCCTACTGTGTACATATATACATGTACAACTACGTGCATGGGCCATGTTCCCTACTGTGTACATATATACATGTACAACTACGTGCATGGGTCATGTGCCCTACTGTGTACATATATACATGTACAACTACGTGCATGGGTCATGTGCCCTACTGTGTACATATATACATGAACAACTACGTGCATGGGCCATGTTCCCTACTGTAAATTATAAACCATAATTGTGAAACAAGCTTTACCGACTTATATTAATCCGGCTTGTTGGTGCGGATGTTATGTTATATTTCGGGTTTTACGCCTGCATCAGCACCATTTTGGGCTATATCGCCGGCGGGCAGTTTACCTAACAACACCTTTCCTGGGCAGTTATTATGTTATATTTCGGGTTTTACGCCTGCATCAGCACCATTTTGGGCTATATCGCCGGCGGGCAGTTTACCTAACAACACCTTTCTTGGGCAGGCTCCAGCGGTTAACCAGTACTTGGGTGCACCAACCTCCAACTTTTTCATATAAATGAGACACGGTCTGAGCGGGGCTCGAACCCGTGACCATCAGTGATGATAGGTTACAAGTCAGCGACCATAACCACTCGACCACGGAGGCGGACTATGGTGCGGATGAAAATGCATATGTGATCATGGGAGGATGCCAAAGTACCCAGATAAAACCCACCGGTCCGATATGGCAACAACAGTATCATCTCATATATTTCCTGGTCCCAGGATCGAACCCGGGTTGCATTGGTGAGAAACGAGCGTGCTAACCACTGCAGTCTAGAACGGACGAGACTGTTCCATTAAGTAAATTTGGTAGGGCAGTTTTTCTAATGTTGCTAGAACTTGTTGCCCAAATCATTTTGCATTTTATCATATGTAATGAATGTTTACCTTATCTGTACTGTATACGTAAATATTAGGGATGGTAATGAATATTCGAATATTCGCTGAATGTTCGAATATCCGAATAATATTTCAGTATTCGGATTTTTTTTAAAAATTTAGTATTGTCCTCAAAAATGCCACCTGCTCAGTCACACGTTTGGAAATGCTTGACTCGCTCTGAGAATAAGAAAACTGCTAGGTGTAATCTATGCAAATTGGATTTTAACATATTCTGGTACATTATCGATCTGAATAATCAGAAGATGACGTTTACATGTAAAACAGAAATTAGGTTAGTTTGGCAATTTTTATAAGAGTTTGAGTGATTTTGAGTTTTTGATAAAATTCTATCGAATATGCGAATATTCGAATACCTTCCCGACCGAATATTCGAATAGTATAATCGCTATTCGTTGCCATCCCTAGTAAATATGCAAATAAAATATGAATAAGTAATTTTAATCATTAAGTACATGCTTTGTATCTCTATACCTACCTTCAACAGTAAACCAGTCTAGAATGGGTGAGGATGTATCACTGAGTACATGTTTAGGCCTATCTTTGTATTCAAAGGTAACATTGTTGGATATGACTGTCCCATCGCAAGAGACTTGTAATGCCACTGCACCCGTTTGATGACCTACAAAATTATGCCAAATACATACAATACAATAATCAACTGCCCTGTATGTCCTGTATGTGAGAGGTGCACCCTTTAATTCTAGTAATAGTTTACATGTATATGTTTGTTTGTTTGTTTGTTTGTTTGTTTGTTTGTTTGTTCGGGCTTTACGCCTGCATCAGCACCATTTTGGGCTATATCACAGACAGGCAGTTTACCTAACAACACCTATCCTGGGTAGGCTTCAGCAGTTAACTGGTACTAATTGCCCCAACCTCCGTAAGAAAATGCCCACCTTTTCATATAAATAAACAAGGCCTGAGCGGTCAACTCGAACCTGTGTCAATCAATGGTGATAGGTTACAGTTGTACACAGGTTAGCGACCGTAACCACTCGACCACAAAGGCGAACTCACAAGGTGTCCATGTTGAGCTCTATAAATGGTCTAATGCTATATGTAATGTTAAAGGTGCCCCACTAGAAATGGTTGACATGATTGCAAGAGGTGTGCATGCTGGCTCTAGAAATGGTTCGCACCAAACCCCCATCACCCCCTCCCCATCCATCCATCACCGCAATAAATATTAAAACAGTTTAGAGTAATAATGTAAATATTAAAACAGTTTAGAGTAATAATGTAAATATTAAAACAGTGTGGAGTAATAATGTAAATATTAAAACAGTGTGGAGTAATAATGTAAATATTAAAACAGTGTAGAGTAATAATGTAAATATTAAAACAGTGTGGAGTAATAATGTAAATATTAAAACAGTGTGGAGTAATAATGTAAATATTGAAAAAACAGTGTGGAGTAATAATGTAAATTAACAGTGTGGAGTAATAATGTAAATATTGAAAAAACAGTGTGGAGTAATAATGTAAATATTAAAACAGTGTAGAGTAATAATGTAAATATTAAAACAGTGTGGAGTAATAATGTAAATATTAAAACAGTGTGGAGTAATAATGTAAATATTGAAAAAACAGTGTGGAGTAATAATGTAAATATTGAAAAAACAGTGTGGAGTAATAATGTAAATATTGAAAAAACAGTGTGGAGTAATAATGTAAATATTGAAAAAACAGTGTGGAGTAATAATGTAAATATTGAAAAAACAGTGTGGAGTAATAATGTAAATATTAAAACAGTGTAGAGTAATAATGTAAATATTGAAAAAACAGTGTGGAGTAATAATGTAAATATTGAAAAAACAGTGTGGAGTAATAATGTAAATATTAAAACAGTGTGGAGTAATAATGTAAATATTAAAACAGTGTAGAGTAATAATGTAAATATTAAAAAACAGTGTGGAGTAATAATGTAAATATTGAAACAGTGTGGAGTAATAATGTAAATATTAAAACAGTGTGGAGTAATAATGTAAATATTAAAAAACAGTGTGGAGTAATAATGTAAATATTGAAACAGTGTGGAGTAATAATGTAAATATTAAAAAACAGTGTGGAGTAATAATGTAAATATTAAAAAACAGTGTGGAGTAATAATGTAAATATTAAAAAACAGTGTGGAGTAATAATGTAAATATTGAAAAAACAGTGTGGAGTAATGTAAATATTAAAACAGTGTAGAGTAATAATGTAAATATTAAAACAGTGTAGAGTAATAATGTACTGCACATGGTTATATGTAAATTGATACCAGGGTTCATTCTAGGTCAGAATTGTTGGGAGAAGTGAGACAGCGTGTGATCACTTCCTTAAATGGTGTTCTTTAATATACTTCTGCAAAATAGGGTTAAAATGCACAGTACAACCATTAAATACAACATTTGAATAGAAGGAGTGCTTTATAATGGGCCAGTGTATCTTACTAGACAAAATTTTGTTTGAAAATCGTAAAAACCAAAAAATGTTGTTTTTTTTAGGGAGAAGTGGGGCCCCCAGAGGGCGAAGTCAGGGTCCCTAGGGCGACAATTTCGCCCACATCGCCCTCTAAACTGATCCCTGGATACACAAACGAATGTGGACGTTAACACCATTTTCAACCTATTTCTGGAAGCCGACACTTATTTCAATACATATGAAGAAGACATTACCGGTATTTGTAAACCGATGAAACAGCACTTACTAGGAACGAAGCATCGGAGAACACCAGGCTGAACGAGGGTGGTGGCTATGATCTTCCCGTCCAATAATACTGTGTAGTTGCCCATATTGGAATGCCATGGTCCGGTCACTAACACTTTCGACTGTCCCTGAAATAAACACTCAGTCAAGGTGACAGTGAAAATATCTTGCAGGACAAGGTCAGATTCTGCTGGACATTTCTGTAGCCAACCGGACAAAAAGTAACAAAACGATAAGGATGTAGTAAAGTTTAAACTTTATTTATTTTACAACGATTGCGAAGCAAGTTTTTAACAACTTATATTAATCACTCTCATTGGCGTGGATGAGAGCATAAATGTGGTCATTTGTGTGAGAGGAAACCGGAGTACCTGAAGAAAACCGACCTGTCCGATCTGGCGACCACTGTACCATCTCATATACTTCCCGGTCCGAGGATCGAACCCAGGTTGCATTGGTGAGAAGCGAGAGCGCTAACCACTGCGCTAATTGGACAGCCATATGTAGGACAGCTGCAATATACAGTCAAACCTGTGTTAGTAGTCACCTCCATTATACAGTCAAACCTGTGTTAGTAGTCACCTCTATTATACAGTCAAACCTGTGTTAGTGGTCACTTCTGTTATACAGTCAAACCTGTGTTAGTAGTCACCTCTATTATACAGTCAAACCTGTGTTAGTAGTCACCTCTATTATACAGTCAAACCTGTGTTAGTGGTCACCTCTATTATACAGTCAAACCTGTGTTAGTGGTCACCTCTATTATACAGTCAAACCTGTGTTAGTGGTCACCTCTATTATACAGTCAAACCTGTGTTAGTGGTCACCTCCAATATACAGTCAAACCTGTGTTAGTAGTCACCTCCATTATACAGTCAAACCTGTGTTAGTAGTTACCTCCATTATACAGTCAAACCTGTGTTAGTGGTCACCTTCATTATACAGTCAAACCTGTGTTAGTGGTCACCTCCATTATACAGTCAAACCTGTGTTAGTGGTCACCTCCATTATACAGTCAAACCTGTGTTAGTGGTCACCTCCATTATACAGTCAAACCTGTGTTAGTAGTCACCTCCAATATACAGTCAAACCTGTGTTAGTAGTCACCTCTATTAACCCTTTGCACGCTAGCGACAGACAGGCATACAGCCAGATCAGACGGAACAGAATTGGGGAGGTGGTAGGATAAAGCAGATGCTGGTTGAGGGAGTGCATCATGCAGGGGCTGGCTAAGAGTAGTACATCACGAAAGGGCCGACAAGGGGAGGTGCATCATACAGGGGTGGTGGAGGGCAATAGGCAGGTGCTCGCAGGCAAGGGCAGGTAGGGTGTGGCAGGCAGGGGGTGACAGGCAGGGGGTGGCAAGCAAGGACTGACAGGAGGTGGCAGGCAGGGGGGTGGCAGGCAAGGGCTGGCAGGAAAGGGCTGGCAGGAAAGGGCTGGCAGGCAGGGGATGGAAGGCAGGGGTTGCCATGCAGGGGCTGGCAGGGACTGGCAGGCAGGGGGTGGCAGGCAGGCGGTGGCAGGCAGGGGGTGACAGGCAGGTGGTGGCAAGCAAGGGCTGGTAGGCAGGGGCTGGCAGACAAGGGGCAGTAGGCAGGGGCTGGCAGACAGGGGCTGGCAGGCAGAGGAGGTGCATCAAACAGGTGCTGGCGGGAATGAAACTCCAACAATTAATTCCGATTGGCCGAACACACACATGTTACATGTTACAACAACATTATCGTAATGCACTAGCAGGAAAACTATGAATAGAAATACAACAGAAACATCAATAATGCATATAAAACTCTAGCTTTACACTCAAATTAAGCATGCATATATATTTTGTGGACATACTAAAAACACTACACTACCTACACCAGTATAGACCCATTCCGGGGAACAATCTGTAATCGATTACATATAATCATGATTTACTCCAGGTCTGACTAACACTAGGCTACCTACCTCGGTATAGGCCCATTCCGGGGAACAATCTGTAATCAATTACATATAATCATGATTTACCCCAGGTCTGACTAACACTACACTACCTACCTCGGTATAGACCCATTCCGGGGAACAATCTGTAATCGATTACATATAATCATGATTTACCCCAGGTCGGACTAACACTAGGCTACCTACCTCGGTATAGACCCACTCCGGGGAACAATCTGTAATCGATTACATATAATCATGATTTACTCCAGTTATGACTAACACTAGGCTACCTACCTCGGTATAGACCCACTCCGGGGAACAATCTGTAATCGATTACATATAATCATGATTTACCCCAGGTCTGACTAACACTACACTACTTACCTCGGCATAGGCCCATTCCGGGGAACAATCTGTAATCGATTACATATAATCATGATTTACCCCAGTTCTGACTAACACTAGACTACCTACCTCGGTATAGGCCCATTCCGGGGAAAAATCTGTAATTGTTGCTATTGTACAAGGTGTCTTTGTTGTGTGCAGAATATTTCCTCCACGCATCCTCATCAATGGCTCGACTTCTTCTCGACTTTCACCTTGTGACCTTGAAGTTCCACAGGTCATGCAACTGGAGTCAAGGTCAGTATTAACTGTACTACTATGTTCACTATGGTCGTTACTGCTTCTAGAGTAACTGTTTGCATCGATGGATGATAAGTTTGAGTGGCTCACACCGCCGGTTTGGATATTTTGGTTCGTAGGGATCTGAGCCTTCTCGCACTCACTCCCACTCATTCTAATAGAATTTGATAAATCGGTCATATCTCCTGAATTTGTTAGATCACCACACATCCTCTCTAACTCTGGCATGTCTATTAAATCTAACTGATCCAGGTTCAAGTCTGTGCCCTGTAATGTATTAAAGGTCCCCTGCAAACTCTCGAAGCTGTCCCCTAAATGGCCAAACCCCTTTTTGTTATCTTCCATCGGGGAGAATTTCTCTGAAGACAAATATTCTGAATGAAATTCATCGAGAAACATGCTGACCATGGAAGTACTTCCATTTGTGTTGCTCGATGAAAAGATGCCATTGTAGTTACTTGTTTCCGACGGTTGAAGTTCGCTTTGTTCAAATGAATTTCCACTACAGCTGGAAATAGTTTTGGCTTCGTGTGGTTTGCAATGGACTTGCAGAGAATTCGATGTACATGAATGGTTGGGCAGGCTCGATCCGTCAGCATGGACGCTGACGCTCTCTGTCGTACTGCAGCCTGGGTGCGATATATAACTATCGCTTGTCATATTTTGCGTCGAGACAATCAAACTATTACCGCAGCCATCTTGACTGTGAGAACGCGCCATCACTGACTGGGGCATGCACGCAGCATCGTGCGGATCACATAATGACGCAGATCTACACAATAACTGTGACTGCGATGTTACACCACTTGTTTCTAGCGAGGTAACACATTTTTTTCTCCTCGAGGTTACACTTTTTGTATCTTGTGAGGTTATGCCCCTAGTTTCTAACTTCGGTAGTTGCCCAGCGTTTGACGAATTCGACAATATCGATAACTGTGATGCATCATTTTGACTGGATACAATCATCATAGGGTTACAGCCCAAATTTCCCAGATTCAAAATCAGTGGGCCTTGAGCAAGATTCAATGGGTTTTGTATGGTCGGTGTTTGTCTGGAAGCAGTTTGCATGGTCGGTGTTTGTCCTGAAGGGTTTTGTATGGTCTGTGTTTGCGCAGAGATGGCTGAATTGGAAGGAAGATGAACGCTAGATGCACAATGTCCACAGCATGGTGCTTCCTGTTTGTCTGGGCACACAGGAAGCGGCTTGTATCCACTAGAGGCTGAGAGGGAACTGGGGACACACATTTGGGAGTTGGTTTTAAATCTGTCTTGGTTGTCCATGAGACGCTGAACTAACGTCAGTATGCTCTTATCAAGCTGGAAAATATACAAGTAAATAAGCTTATCATTTTTAATCATTTTCGAGACCTCATTTGGAATATATCACAAGAGGCAATAAAACCTCATTCCCAATGGAAATCCATCACCCTGAGGTAGAGAGAAGAGGCAATGGAATCTAATTCCTGATGGAATCCATCACCCTGAGGTAGAGAGAAGAGACAATGAAATCTAATTCCTGATGGAATCCATCACCCTGAGGTAGAGAGAAGAGACAATGAAATCTAATTCCCGATGGAATCCATCACTCTGAGGGAGAGAGAAGAGGCAATGGAATCTAATTCCCGATGGAATCCATCACTCTGAGGGAGAGAGAAGAGACAATGGAATCTAATTCCTGATGGAATCCATCACCCTGAGGTAGAGAGAAGAGGCAATGGAATCTAATTCCTGATGGAATCCATCACCCTGAGGGAGAGAGAAGAGACAATGAAATCTAATTCCTGATGGAATCCATCACCATGAGGTAGAGAGAAGAGACAATGAAATCTAATTCCTGATGGAATCCATCACCCTGAAGGAGAGAGAAGAGGCAATGAATGCTCATCACACTTGTTGGCACAGATGAAAGCACATGTGTGGTCGTTCGTGTGGGAGGAAACCAGAGTACCCAGAAAAATCCACCTGTCCGATCTGGCATCCACTGTACCATCTCACATATTTCCTTGTCAGAGGATCGAACCTGGATTACATTTGTGAGATCTAAGAATCCAGCAATTTATTTATACTGGCCTAATAAACATTCACGCTGCTTGAACATAACTTTCTCGCTTTAAATACAAATAGATATTTAACTGTATACACACGTATACGCACGTACCACAGGAATTGATTCTCCTTCTACGCTCGAAACTGAAAAATAGAAACATCATTATATAATTGAGACAAGCCTACTTAACCCATTTCATTCTGGATACATTTAAAGGCTTTTGCAAACAACATAGATCCAGATCAGCTGCAGCGTAACGCTGCGTGCTGATCAGGATCTATGATGTTTGCTACATAGCTAAGTATCTTAGCTAGATCATCGGAATAGCAAACAGCATAGATGGTACGTTCCGTGGCGGCTGATCTGGCTCTATGTTCTTTACAAATACTGTTTGAACGGTATCCAGAATCAAATGGGTTAACAGAATTCAACCAAACTGGGTTTGACAAACTGCAGTCCAATGGCAGTGCATGCTCTGAAATGTTTACATAATGTACTGTACTTAGTCGCCTATAAGACGATCTCGACTATAAGACGACCCCCCCAACTTCGGTCTTATATCAGTTGTTTTTTGCATTGACCCGCATATAAGACGAGTTGAAAAAAAACAGAAACCACTCAGAAGTAAAGATCAAACAAATTGTACTGTAAAAGCGTGTGTGTGTTTTACGTTTATTTATCGTCGCTACCAGTTACTCATATGAGCGATGCATCCTGAAGAGATTAGTCATTTTAGATTTTTGGAGGATAGTGCAATGATACAGACAGAGACCCATTCTAGAGCTTCTCCGATTCTTTTACGTGCACGGTATAAAGCACCGACACGAGACCTCGGTTTAAAGTCCCATCTGAAAGACTGTTAATTTTATTAGGGTCAGACGGGGGATCGAATCTGCGATCCCTGGATTACCAGTCCAGCATGTTACCACTGGACTACAGATCTGTCTGTACTATAAACGCACAATTATGTCAAATCACAACCAAAAAAATGCACTGATGCACAACAATAAAAATGCTATTAACAAGTTTAGTTTACAGATGTGAAAGTCTATGCGTTTGTTACACCCTTTCAGTTATTTCAAAGGTCATCAATTATTGAGTTGGAACAAACTGATTTAAAAAAAATAATTTTGTGTTCATTTTTATCTCTCGCTTATAAGACGGGAGGCCACATTGAGACAATAATCTGGTGATAAAAATCCTGTCTTATAGGCAAGTAACTATGGTAACGCTTTGCATGCTAGGTAAAATAAAGGCTATAAATAGCTAAATAATTGTAGCAGACGATAATGCATTAATATATATTTTTTATTT
Organism: Archivesica marissinica; assembly: GCA_014843695.1. NCBI lineage: Eukaryota > Metazoa > Mollusca > Bivalvia > Venerida > Vesicomyidae > Archivesica > Archivesica marissinica. The sequence goes on along the minus strand of CM026401.1, from coordinate 46,527,398 downwards.
GTAACTTTCACATATAATTTAAAGAAATTTGCTTAGGATAAACAAAAAAATATCTGTGTTTATGGTTTCCCAACCGACCCGTTTGTTTACATCCAGACCCTGAATTTGTTTATGAAATATTGAAGAATTTGTTTGTTTTTTAAAAAATCCAATTTTTTTTTATTTTAGCATGATGAAACAGTAAACACAGGTTTTTTTTGTGGCTTTTTTTTGCTCCAGAATAGGCCAAATAAGACTTTATTTATAGATTTTTATATATACAAATTTATCTTAGCTCGATAGGGAAACAAGTTCTTACAACTTATATTAATCACTCTCGAGACCTCATTCCTGATGGCATCCATCGCAACGAGGGAGAGAGAAGAGGCATATGGAATTTAAATGTCTTGCATAAGGACACAATCGCAACGGCTCCAGCGGGGGGCTCTATTTATAGATTATCTGCATACTCACACATTGGCTTCAGCTGCTCCACGAGTTCTTCCTTGGTCCATTCTTTCTTTTCCATGGCGATATTCATGACCGGAATGCTGAGTTTGGCGTTGTTAGGGTATGGAACATTGAGGTAATGTACTAGTACGATATCCGGGTTCTACAATATAGATATGTTCTGTACTTGTTTGTTTTGTTTCTTTGTGTTTTGCAATCGAGCTGAAAGACATTTGTATGTCGGTTTGTTTGTTTTGTTTCTTTGTGTTTTGCAATCGAGCTGAAAGACATTTGTATGTCGGTTTGTTTGTTTGTTTTGGGATTTAAAGTCGCACAAACAGCTTAGGTCATATGGCGACTCTCCATGTTTTATTGGTTGATTAATGCATGTGTGGGCCCTGGGTAGAACCACTGACCTTCCACAAGCCAGCTAGCTAGCTTCCTCACTTGAAAGAATTCGACACACCAAGTAGGATTCGAACCTGCAGCAGTCACGGAGGCCCCTTGAATTTGTATGGAGTAATCGCAGAGCTGTAACTTCAGTGGCAAGAACCGGAGGAATTGCCAGCAAACTGACCCTGCAAGAGCCTGAATTTTAGGCAGTGTAATTGCTATTATGTGTTGTTCTGAGAGACAGGTACTATTTCCGGAGGAATTGCCAGCAAACTGACCCTGCCATTCAACCCACACTATACTGAGAAAGATGATAATTAAACATCTCACATATTTCCCAGTTCAAAGAGAGGACATGTCTTGCACTGGTTTGAGGTGAGCGTGCTAACAACTACGCCAATCGAAAAGCTGTTGTAATATAGGAGTATATAGTATAGTATATATACTGAAACGCTACTATTACACTTGGCCTACCGAGCAAAAAGTTTATTACCTTAATTACAGAGACTAATACGAAAATTGCTCAAAACTAATCCGAATTTATATATTACGCAAATTTAGCAAGAAATTAACAATTTTCGACACCATCTATGCTCTTTTGAAAATGTATCCATGCCTTTCCATTGTACTTTGTTTATGTATTGCGGGAATATAACATGGATATACCTGAAGTAGCCAATAGCAGCGCCTGTGAAATGTGGGGATATAACAGGGATATACCTGAAGTAGCCAATAGCAGCGACTGTGAAATGTGGGGATATAACAGGGATATACCTGAAGTAGCCAACAGCAGCGCCTGTGAAATGTGGGGATATAACATGGATATACCTGAAGTAGCCAACAGCAGCGCCTGTGAAATGTGGGGATATAACAGGGATATACCTGAAGTAGCCAATAACAGTGCCTGTGAAATGTGGGGATATAACATGGATATACCTGAAGTAGCCAATAACAGCGCCTGTGAAATGTGGGGATATACCTGAAGTAGCCAATAGCAGCGCCTGTGAAATGTGGGGATATAACATGGATCTACCTGAAGTAGCCAATAACAGCGCCTGTGAAATGTGGGGATATAACATGGATATACCTGAAGTAGCCAATAGCAGCACCTGTGAAATGTGGGGATATAACAGGGATATACCTGAAGTAGCCAATAGCGCCTGTGAAATGTGGGGATTTAACATGGATATACCTGAAGTAGCCAATAGCAGTGCCTGTGAAATGTAGGGATATAACATGGATATACCTGAAGTAGCCAATAGCAGTGCCTATGAAATGTGGGGATATAACAGGGATATACCTGAAGTAGCCAATAGCAGTGCCTGTGAAATGTGGGGATATAACATGGATATACCTGAAGTAGCCAATAGCAGCGCCTGTGAAATGTGGGGATATAACATGGATATACCTGAAGTAGCCAAAAGCAGCGTCTGTGACATGTGGGGATATAACATGGATATACCTCAAGTAGCCAATAGCAGCACCTGTGAAATATGGGGATATAACAGGGATATACCTAAAGTAGCCAATAGCAGCGCCTGTGAAATGTGGGGATATAACAGGGATATACCTGAAGTAGCAGGTAGCAGCGCCTGTGAAATGTGGGGATATAACAGGGATATACCTGAAGTAGCCAATAGCAGCACCTGTGAAATGTAGGGATATAACAGGGATATACCTGAAGTAGCCAATAGCAGCGCCAGTGAAATGTGGGGATATAACAGGGATATACCTGAAGTAGCCAATAGTAGCGCCTGTGAAATGTGGGGATATAACAGGGATATACCTGAAGTAGCCAATAGCAGCACCTGTGAAATATGGGGACATAACATGGATATACCTGAAGTAGCCAATAGCAGCGCCTGTGAAATGTGGGGATATAACAGGGATATACCTGAAGTATCCAATAGCAGCACCTGTGAAATGTGGGGATATAACATGGATATACCTGAAGTAGCCAATAGCAGCACCTGTGAAATGTGGGGATATAACATGGATATACCTGAAGTAGCCAATAGCACACCTGTAAAATGTGGGGATATAACAGGGATATACCTGAAGTAGCCAATAGCAGCGCCTGTGAAATGTGGGGATATAACATGGATATACCTGAAGTAGCCAATAGCAGCGCCTGTGAAATGTGGGGATATAACATGGATATACCTGAAGTAGCCAATAGCAGTGCCTGTGAAATGTGGGGATATAACATGGATATACCTGAAGTAGCCAATAGCAGCGCCTGTGAAATGTGGGGATATAACAGGGATATACCTGAAGTAGCCAATAGCAGCGCCTGTGAAATGTGGGGATATAACAGGGATATACCTGAAGTAGCCAATAGCAGCGCCTGTGAAATGTAGGGATATAACATGGATATACCTGAAGTAGCCAATAGCAGCGCCTGTGAAATGTAGGGAGTATAGCTGAGTGAACGTATGATCCATAAATGCACTGAAAATAAAAATGCACAATTACATTGTAATGCATTTAAAACTGCCAAAATTTGGATACTACTGGTACTATTTACAAATGGATGACATATGACAGTGGGTAAACAGTGGCTCATTCTAGGTCATAATTTTCGAGAGAAGTGAGAGAGTGTGATTTTGCACCCTTCAATTGTTATTTAATAAATTTCAACAAAATAGAAGGAATGCTTAATAATGGGTCAGTGTATCTTACTAGGGAGAAGTGGGGTCCCCAGGGGTGAAGTCAGGGTCGCTAGGGCTACTATTTCACCCCAGTCATCCGGAGGACAAACATATTTCGGTGATCACAAGATGAAATAAAATCTTATTTTACTCTAATAAACATTTTTTCTTTCTTGATGATTTCCAATGATTTTGCCTGGAGCCTAATATCACTACAATACACAAACTCACAACCATTTATGTTAGTGTGAACGTTCGCAATAAAAAAATAGGTCTGGCATAATTTTCAATTTAGTTTTTGTCTGCTGTCAATATTGAAAACGACAGAGAAAACAAATGATTAGAACATACTTTATAATAAACTGTTCATGATTGTTAGAAAATAGCTAAAATACAAAAGTATATCCAACCACGTGGAGGAACACGAAATACAACCAGTGGCAGAGAAAATGCCACCTTCCACTGTTTCAAAATGATGCATTATAGCATTTTCTTTCAGTAAGAACATTCAATCATTCGCTGGAAAGCATATAATTATTTCTGCTTACTTCTAGACTCTGGACTTTCACTGAGAACATTCAATCATTCGTTGGAAAGCATAAATGATATAATTATTTCTGCTTACTTCTAGACTCTGGACTTTCAGCTTCATGTGATCTTCTCGAATGGTTTTCCCATCCTTCCTCTTCTTCCAACAATACCCGTCTTTCCGGTAACGTACATGGTTCCGGTTAAACAGGAACATACAACCGCTTGATGGAAGTTGTTTCACCTCGTGAAACTGCCAACGGGAATGCCGAGAAAAGGCCAGCAAAATACTGGCAATTTCCTACAAGAGAAATTATGGGTAGTTGGTTCGGGGGTTTAAAGTCACACCCGACAGCTTAGCGCATACGGCAAGATGATTGTGTAAATAACTACACATAAAGGGGATAATTTACGTAAATAGTATCTTCACAAAATCAAGTACATTTAAGTTTAAACTTTATTTATTTTACAACGATTGCGAAGCAAGTTTTAACAACTTATATTAATCACACCCGACAGCTTAGCGCATACGGCAAGATGATTGTGTAAATAACTACAAATAAAGGGGGATAATTTACGTAAATAGTATCTTCACAAAATCAAGTACATTTAAGTTTAAACTTTTTTTATTTTACAACGATTGCGAAGCATGTTTTAACAACTTATATTAATCACTCTCATTGGCGCGGATGAAAGCGTATATGTGGTCATTCGTGTGAGATGAAACCGGAGCACCCGGAGAAAACCCGCCTGTCAGCCCGATCTGGCGACCACGGTACCATCTCACATACTTACCGATCCAAGGATCGAACCCGGGTTGCATTGGTGAGAAGCGAGCTTGCTAACCACTGCGCTAATCGGACAGCCATACATAGGACAGACCACCAAAATGTTACTTATTGTCTCAATAAATCAAACTATTAAACTGATTAAACTAATAAATGATTATCGAAAAGTAGAAAATGCAAGCGGCATTAATCAAGAGTCATAATGATCTGCCTCTAATAATATCTCATATACAAGACACCAGAGGTAAACGCTTAACCCTTACTGTGCTGAAAACAAATTATATATTCGTTTTGGCAAACAGCATAGAGTCAGATGAGATGGAACAGACTGTGCACAGAACGTGCAATCTGATCAGGCTCTATGCTGTTAGCTATTCGGATAGTGGAGCTAAAACACTTGGCTGAATAGCAAGAACATAGCTATTGATCCTTCTGGATCTATGTTGTTTGCACATTCCTTCAAAATTTATTCAGCATTTTAAGGCTTAACCCTTTCAACCCCACAGGCCTCTAAATAGGCTTATGAAAAGTGTAGATCCAGATGAGCCGGCTCGTGACGAGCCGTCTCATCAGGATCTGCACTTTTTTGCCAGTAATAATTATTACTATTTTTAGATAAAATTACCCATTTTGATAAATGAACTGGTCCAAAGGTAATTTTCTTATTAATTTATTGGTCTGAAAATATCACGCACCAGTCCATGTCAGTTACTTGGGGTTGAATGGGTTAATGGGCATTAGTAATTTTGTAAATGGTTATTTACTAATGTGAAAACTAGGACTTTATATACGGTTATTTACTAATGTGAAAACTAGGACTTTATATATGGTTATTTACTAATGTGAAAACTAGGACTTTATATACGGTTATTTACTAATGTGAAAACTAGGACTTTATATACGGTTATTTACTAATGTGAAAACTAGGACTTTATATATGGTTATTTACTAATGTGAAAACTAGGACTTTATATATGGTTATTTACTAATGTGAAAACTAGGACTTTATATATGGTTATTTACTAATGTGAAAACTAGGACTTTATATATGGTTATTTACTAATGTGAAAACTAGGACTTTATATATGGTTATTTACTAATGTGAAAACTAGGACTTTATATATGGTTATTTACTAATGTGAAAACTAGGACTTTATATATGGTTATTTACTAATGTGAAAACTAGGACTTTATATATGGTTATTTACTAATGTGAAAACTAGGACTTTATATATGGTTATTTACTAATGTGAAAACTAGGACTTTATATACGGTTATTTACTAATGTGAAAACTAGGACTTTATATACGGTGATTTACTAATGGGAAAACTAGGACTTTATAAATGGTGATTTACTAATGTGAAAGCTAGGACTTTATATACGGTTATTTACTAATGTGAAAACTAGGACTTTATATATGGTTATTTACTAATGTGAAAACTAGGACTTTATATATGGTTATTTACTAATGTGAAAACTAGGACTTTATATACGGTGATTTACTAATGTGAAAACTAGGACTTTATATACGGTTATTTACTAATGTGAAAACTAGGACTTTATATATGGTTATTTACTAATGTGAAAACTAGGACTTTATATATGGTTATTTACTAATGTGAAAACTAGGACTTTATATACGGTTATTTACTAATGTGAAAACTAGGACTTTATATACGGTGATTTACTAATGTGAAAACTAGGACTTTATATATGGTTATTTACTAATGTGAAAACTAGGACTTTATATATGGTGATTTACTAATGTGAAAACTAGGACTTTATATACGGTTATTTACTAATGTGAAAACTAGGACTTTATATAGGTTTTTTTGTGTGGTTTTTTGGTTATTTACTAATGTGAAAACTAGGACTTTATATACGGTGATTTACTAATGGGAAAACTAGGACTTTATAAATGGTGATTTACTAATGGGAAAACTCGGACTTTATAATGGTTATTTACTAATGTGAAAACTAGGACTTTATATATGGTTATTTACTAATGTGAAAACTAGGACTTTATATACGGTATTTACTATGGGAAAACTAGGATTATAAATGGTGATTTATATGGAAAACTGGACTTTATAAGGTTATTTACTAATGTGAAAACAGGACTTTATATATGGTTATTACTAATGTGAAAACTGGACTTTATATAGGTATTTATAATGTGAAAACTAGGACTTATATAGTGATTTACTATGTGAAAACTAGGACTTTATATATGGTTATTTACTAATGTGAAAACTAGGACTTTATATATGGTTATTTACTAATGTGAAAACTAGGACTTTATATATGGTTATTTACTAATGTGAAAACTAGGACTTTATATATGGTTATTTACTAATGTGAAAACTAGGACTTTATATACGGTTATTTACTAATGTGAAAACTAGGACTTTATATATGGTTATTTACTAATGTGAAAACTAGGACTTTATATATGGTTATTTACTAATGTGAAAACTAGGACTTTATATATGGTTATTTACTAATGTGAAAACTAGGACTTTATATATGGTTATTTACTAATGTGAAAACTAGGACTTTATATATGGTTATTTACTAATGTGAAAACTAGGACTTTATATATGGTTATTTACTAATGTGAAAACTAGGACTTTATATAGGTTATTTACTAATGTGAAAACTAGGACTTTATATACGGTTTTTTGGTGGTTTTTGGTGATTTACTAATGTGAAAACTAGGACTTTATATACGGTTATTTACTAATGTGAAAACTAGGACTTTATATATGGTTATTTACTAATGTGAAAACTAGGACTTTATATATGGTTATTTACTAATGTGAAAACTAGGACTTTATATATGGTGATTTACTAATGTGAAAACTAGGACTTTATATACGGTTATTTACTAATGTGAAAACTAGGACTTTATATATGGTTATTTACTAATGTGAAAACTAGGACTTTATATATGGTTATTTACTAATGTGAAAACTAGGACTTTATATACGTTATTTACTAATGTGAAAACTAGGACTTTATATATGGTTATTTACTAATGTGAAAACTAGGACTTTATATATGGTTATTTACTAATGTGAAAACTAGGACTTTATATACGGTTATTTACTAATGTGAAAACTCAGATTTAAGCATTTTGAGATTTGACTACTGTGTTTACCTCATTGGTATTCCATCGATGACGTGCAGGCGGGAGAATCTGAGCAGCCTTGACAGACTCAAGTTGCTTTGGTAACTGTATGTTGCTTGGAATGTATTCTGAAATGGTAAAAAACAAAATTAAAGTATTTTTGTTTCACTAAAATAGAAGACCTGTAATTGTGTCTCATTTGGATGACTTTTATTGGCAGCCAGGGATACAGTGCTACACTTTTGTCCGTTTAATTAAGTAACAGTTATTTTCGAGCGACTGTGAAACAAATCGCCCTCGTGATCTCATTCCTGCAGGACTCCATTATGAGGATATAAGTGTCTTCTCTAACGGCACCATCGTTGTAGCAGAGCCACAACTACCAACCCATCGGTCACAAGACGAATGCCATAATCATAACAACATGGAGGTTCCACGTGGCCCCACATTACACTATGGACACTCCACAATACACCATGGACACTCCACATTACACCACGGACACTCCACATTACACTACGGACACTCCACATTACACCATGGACACTCCACATTACACCATGGACACTCCACATTACACCATGGACACTCCACATTACACCATGGACACTCCACATTACACCACGGACACTCCACATTACACTACGGACACTCCACATTACACCATGGACACTCCACATTACACCATGGACACTCCACATTACACCATGGACTCCACATTACACCATGGACACTCCACATTACACCATGGACACTCCACATTACACCACGGACACTCCACATTACACACGGACACTCCACATTACACCATGGACACTCCACATTACACCACGGACACTCCACATTGGACACTCCACATTACACCATGGACACTCCACATTACACCATGGACACACCATGGACACTCCACATTACACCACGGACACTCCACACACATGGACACTCCACATTACACCACAGACACTCCACATTACACCATGGACACACATTACACAGGACACTTACACCATGGACACTCCACATTACACATGGACACTCCACATTACACCATGGACACTTGGACACTCCACATTACACCATGGACACTCCACATTACACCATGGACACTCCACATTACACCATGGACACACATTACACCATGGACACTCCACATTACACACGGACACTCCACATCACACTCACCACCGGACACTACATACACATGGACACTCCACATTACACCATGGACACTCCACATTACACCATGGACACTCCACATTACACCATGGACACTGCACATTACAGCACGGACACTCCACATTACACCATGGCCACTCCACATTACACTATGGACACTCCACATTACACCATGGACACTCCACATTACACCATGGACATTACACTACAGACACTCCACATTACACTACGGACACTCCACATTACACCATGGCCACTCCACATTACACTACGGACACTCCACAGTACACCATGGACACTCCACATTACATCATGGACACTCCACATTACACCATGGACACTCCACATTACATCATGGACACTCCACATTACACCATGGACACTCCACATTACACCACGGACACTCCACATTACAACACAGACACTCCACATTACACCACGGAAACCCCACATTACACCATGGACACTCCACATTACACCACGGACACTCCACATTACAACACAGACACTCCACATTACACCATGGACACTCCACATTACATCATGGACACTCCACATTACACCATGGACACTCCACATTACAACACAGACACTCCACATTACACCATGGACACTCCACATTACATCATGGACACTCCACATTACACCATGGACACTCCACATTACACCACGGACACTCCACATTACACCACGGACACCCCACATTACACCATGGACACTCCACATTACACCATGGACACTCCACATTACACCATGGACACTCCACATTACACCACGGACACTCCACATTACACCATGGACACTCCACATTACACCATGGACACTCCACATTACACCATGGACACTCCACATTACACCATGGACACTCCACATTACACCATGGACACTCCACATTACACCATGGACACCCCACATTACACCATGGACACTCCACATTACACCATGGACACTCCACATTACACCATGGACACTCCACATTACACCATGGACACTCCACATTACACTACGGACACTCCACATTACACCATGGACAGACACTCCACATTACATCATGGACACTCCACATTACACCATGGACACTCCACATTACACCATGGACTCCACATTACACTACAGACACTCCACATTACACCATGGACAGACACTCCACATTACATCATGGACACTCCACATTACACCATGGACACTCCACATTACACCATGGACACTCCACATTACACCATGGACACTCCACATTACACCATGGACACTCCACATTACACCATGGACATTCCACATTACACCATGGACACTCCACATTACACCATGGACACTCCACATTACACTACGGACACTCCACATTACACCATGGACACTCCACATTACACCACGGACACTCCACATTACACCACGGACACTCCACATTACACCATGGACACTCCACATTACACCATGGACATTCCACCATGGACACTCCACATTACACCACGGACACTCCACATTCCACCATGGACACTCCACAGTACACCACAGACACTCCACATTACACCATGGACACCCCACATTACAACACGGACACTCCACAGTACACCATGGACACTCCACATTACACCATGGACACTCCACATTACACCATGGACACTGCACATTACAGCACGGACACTCCACATTACACCACGGACACCCCCACATTATACCATGGACACTCCACATTACACCACGGACAGACACTCCACATTACACCACGGACACTCCACATTACACCATGTACGCTCCACATTACAACATTGAGGCCCCGAATGTGTTTCATGTTTCAATTTCATACCCCGAGAAGAATTGTCTGCCTGTTCGATTTATTAGACACGAAAAATTAAGTGCTACCTTCGGAGTACCATTTTGCCAAATAATGGCATATGCTAATGTTATCTTTTTTATTTTCAACATTCAATGATTGTACTCAATAATAGATTAGGCGGGCTAGCAATTCATTTCCAATGGCATAAATGGGAAAATAAAAATTACAGCATGCAGATTTAATCAAATCTGTTCGCGTTATCCGCAGAATTGCAGTCTTTCTTTATTTTCCGGCAACTTGAAGAATTTTATTCTATGTCTTCCAATTTCCTCCAAATAACTCCAATACAAATACAAAGACCAGGGATCATTCTAGAGGATGATGTGGGCGGAATTGTCGCCCTAGGGACCCTGACTTCACCCTCTGGGGGTCCCATTTTTGGTTTTTACAATTTTCAAACAAAATTGTGTCTAGTAAGATACACTGGCCCATTATAAAGCACTCCTTCTATTCAAATGTTGTATTTAATGTGTATATTAAAGAACATCATTTAAGGAAGCTATCACGCACTTTCTCACTTCTCCCAAAAATTCTGACCTAGAATGAACCCTGAAGACATAGCATTTATATAGCGCAAAAATTAAAAATTATTCTATTGCGTTTCACAAATACAGATGCAATTTTAAACATTTACACATGACAATAATATATGGAAATATAAAAATGTATACATATATAGATATAACTAGGATTCTAGTAATTGGTTAAGAACATATTATATCTTAATATCTACACCATTACAGTATATAAGTGAGTGATTGGATTAGCGAGAAAAGTGGCAATATGAACCATAGCCCAAAACACCACCGCAAGCATGACAACTGTGATGTGGCCAGTACAGTGATTGGGCCGGTACAGTGATCCGCCCATCACCACACGACAGAGCTCGAACCCAAGAGAATGCCCATACAACACTTCACTCGTCAATAACAGGAGATACATTGAACAAATGGGAAGATACAAACAGAAGGAGTTATATACATGTATAGGGAGGAACTGGGAAGACCCTAAATAGTAGGAGATTTAGGGAGGAATTGGGAAGACCCTAAATAGTAGGAGATTTAGGGAGGAATTGGGAAGACCCTAAATAGTAGGAGATTTAGGGAGGAAATGGGAAGACCCTAAATAGTAGGAGGTTTAGGGAGGAAATGGGAAGACCCAAAATAGTAGGAGATTTAGGGAGGAATTGGGAAGACCCCAAATAGCGGGAGGAACTGGGAAGACCCCAAATAGTAGGAGATGTAGGGAGGAACTGGGAAGACCCCAAATAGCAGGAGATGTAGGGAGGAACTGGGAAGACCCCAAATAGTAGGAGATGTAGGGAGGAACTGGGAAGACCCTAAATGGCAGGAGATGTAAGGAGGAACTGGGAAGACCCAAATAGTAGGAGATTTAGGGAGGAATTGGGAAGACCCCAAATAGGGGAGATGGAAGACCCAAAGAGGAGATGTAGGGAGGAATGGGAAGACCCCAAATAGCAGGAGATGTAGGGAGGAATGGGAAGACCCCAAATAGTAGGAGATGTAGGGAGGAACTGGGAAGACCCTAAATGGCAGGAGATGGGAGGAACTGGGAAGACCCAAATAGTAGGAGATTTAGGGAGGAATTGGGAAGACCCCAAATAGCAGGAGATGTAGGGAGGAACTGGGAAGACTCCAAATAGCAGATGATGGGAGAAAATTGGAAGACCCAAATAGAAGGAGATGTAGGGAGGAAATGGGAAGACCCCAAATAGCAGGAGATGTAGGGAGGAATTGGGAAGACCCCAAATAGCAGGAGATGTAGGGAGGAACTGGGAAGACTCCAAATAGCAGATGATGGGAGAAAATTGGAAGACCCAAATAGAAGGAGATGTAGGGAGGAAATGGGAAGACCCCAAATAGCAGATGTAGGGAGGAAATGGGAAGACCCAAATAACAGGAGATGTAGGGAGGAACTGGGAAGACCCAAATAGCAGGAGATGTAGGGAGGAAATGGGAAGAACCTAAATAGTAGGAGAATTAGGGAGGAACTGGGAAGACCCTAAATAGTAGGAGATGTAGGGAGGAACTGGGTAGACCCCAAATAGTAGGAGATGTAGGGAGGAACTGGGAAGACCCTAAATAGTAGGAGATGTAGGGAGGAAATGGGAAGACCCTAAATAGCAGGAGATGTAGGGAGGAAATGGGAAGACCCAAATAGCAGGAGATGTAGGGATGAAATGGGAAGACCCTAAATAGTAGGAGAATTAGGGAGGAACTGGGAAGACCTAAATAGTAGGAGAATTAGGGAGGAACTGGGAAGACCCCAAATAGTAGGAGAATTAGGGAGGAACTGGGTAGACCCCAAATAGTAGGAGATTTAGGGAGGAACTGGGAAGACCCTAAATAGTAGGACATTTAGGGAGGAACTTGGAAGACCCTAAATAGTAGGAGATTTAGGGAGGAATTGGGAAGACCCTAAATAGTAGGAGTTTTATGGAGGAATTGGGAAGACCCTAAATAGTAGGAGATTTAGGGAGGAACTGGGAAGACCCTAAATAGTAGGAGATTTAGGGAGGAACTGGGAAGACCCTAAATAGTAGGAGGTTTAGGGAGGAATTGGGAAGACCCTAAATAGTAGGAGATTTAGGGAGGAAATGGGTAGACCCCAAATAGTAGGAGATTTAGGGAGGAACTGGGAATACCCTAAATAGTAGGACATTTAGGGAGGAACTGGGAAGACCCTAAATAGTAGGAGATTTAGGGAGGATTTGGAAAGACCCTAAATAGTAGGAGATTTAGGGAGGAATTGGGAAGACCCTAAATAGTAGGAGATTTAGGGAGGAACTGGGCAGACCTAAAAAGTAGATGAAGGGAGGAAATGGGAAGACCCAAATAGCAGGACATGTAGGAGGAAATGATAAATAGTGTTTCTATGTCACTTCTATAAGCTGTAGAGTAATAAGATGATATGTGTTTGTTTCAGTGTATGATTGAATTATATTTCACCGGATGAACATTGAAAGCATTATTATCACGAGTGACGTTAGAGATAATAATAGCTTTCTATGTTCATTGGTGAAATATAATTATACCATTTACGTAAACAAAAATATTTTCTTTTTATTTTAGGCTGAAAATTGGTTTTCATGATAGAACAGTGTGCAACCGTGCGCTAAATGGAAAAATGTCGCATCTAGATGACAATAAATGACATCATAAAAGGCATCATAAAGTGACGTCACCAACAGCTTGTATCAGAAAACATTCAACATTTCAACTTGCAGCGGCAAGGTGGGTACGGTGGTCGCCAGATCGGACATGTGGGTTTTCTGCGGGGTACTCTGGTTTCCTCCCACACGAATGACCACAGTTACGCTTTCATCCGCGCCAACGAGAGTGATTAATATATGTTGTTAGAACTTGCTTCGCAATCGTTGTAAACTAAATAAAGTTTAAATTTGATGGTGGTACCACACGTGCAAATGTGTTAATCAGCTTTCAACCATTATTGTTGATATATCATTGAAGAGCATAAAATCAAGGCATGTATTCATGCAAATGGTGGCCACATAAACCGGTAATAATAATAATACTGAATACAGTCAAACCTGTGTTAGTTGTCACCTCCGTTATACAGTCAAACCTGTGTTAGTGGTCACCTCCGTTATACAGTCAAACCTGTGTTAGTGGTCACCTCCGTTATACAGTCAAACCTGTGTTAGTGGTCACCTCCGTTATACAGTCAAACCTGTGTTAGTGGTCACCTCCGTTATACAGTCAAACCTGTGTTAGTGGTCACCTCCGTTATACAGTCAAACCTGTGTTAGTGGTCAACTCCGTTATACAGTCAAACCTGTTAGTGGTCACCTCTGTTAAACAGTCATACCTGTGTTAGTGGTCACCTCCATTATACAGTCAAACCTGTGTTAGTGGTCACCTCCGTTATACAGTCAAACCTGTGTTAGTGGTCACCTCCGTTATACAGTCAAACCTGTGTTAGTGGTCATCTCTGTTATACAGTCAAACCTGTGTTAGTGGTCACCTCCATTAAGCAGCCAACCTGTAATAAGCAGCCAGTTTCTAGATTCCCAATATGTTAGTTTACTATACATTTGACCTCTATTAAGCAGCCACCTGTGCTAAGACAGGTTTAACTTTAGGCCTAAGCACCGCCAACAGTATCGATTTCCAGCAATCTCGACTTGAACATGTTATAATGGGTGATATCACAACCACCCAGCTAAATCGATTCAGCTCACTTTTACAATTATGCATATCCATGTATATAAAGCATATTTTACTACTACTCTGTGCTTCTTGTGGATATAATCTCATACATAACTAATAGCCTGTACTTATATATACGGCTTTTAAGTGGATTTATGGGGCTTTCCTGAACAATGAGCCGTATTAATCTGTCTCATAAACAAGTCAACATCAGCCTGCTTTACCTGCTGGTTGCATATAATATCAGGGGAAGTCATGATCGTGCAGTGGTAGCGCGTTCGCTTCAGGTACGAAAGGCCCGGAGTTCGAGCCCCGCTGGAGCCATGATGATTGTGCCCATAGGCCCGGAGTTTGAGCCTGCTGGAGCCGTTACGATTGTGCCCTTAGGCAAGGCATTTAAATTCCAATTCTCTCTCTCGTGGCGATGGATTCCACCAGGAATGAGGTCTCGAGAGTGATTAATATAAGTTGTAAGAACTTGTTTCGCAATCGAGCTCAAATAAATTTGTATAAACTATATAACATCATAGAGAAAAGATCTTCCGCAAACACTAAGTTGAAATTACCAACGATTTTCCACTTGCGTTTAAGTCATTATTATGCATGTTTTGTTTCTTCAAATAAAACCATAAATCATTTGCAAAATGCAAGTGTTTATATAATATATAAACTACATGGTAAAACCACTAATTATATAATTATATATACCAAGTAATATTGATGATTTTGTAAATACCGGTAGTTATATACAAACATAAAATAATTCACAAAAATCATTAAAATTAGGTTATTTCATATCCCATTTCATTCTGGATACCGTTCAAACAGTATTTGCAAAGAACATAGAGCCAGATCAGTCACCACGGAACATGCTGTCTGATCAGGCTCTATGCTGTTTGCTAATCAGATGATCTTGCTAAAACACTTAGCTATGTAGCAAACAACATAGATCCTGAAATAGAAGCGCTACATTCACATCTTTAACCCATTTGATTCTGGATACCATTCAAACAGTATTTGCAAAGAACATAGAGCCAGATCAGTCGCCACGGAACGTGCTGTCTGATCAGGCTCTATGCTGTTTGCTAATCAGATGATCTTGCTAAAACACTTGATTATGTAGCAAACAACATAGATCCTGATCAGCACGAAGCGTCATGCTGCGGCTGATCCGGATCTATGTTGTTTGCAAAAGCCTTTAAATGTATCCAGAATAAAATAGGTTAATAATTCCAAAATAATCCGCAATTTTGCCAAATATATAGCTACCATGATGACATTGTGACCTTATTATAATTAAAATGTGCAAGTATGTGCCATTTTATGGGTTGCAATAAAATTGAATGAAAGTGATTTGCGAATAAGATATACCAGTACATGTAGATTCCAACAAATCCTAATCCAGGAAATCACCGGTTCGATCCCCCGTCTGACCCTAATAAAATTAACAGTCTTTCAGATGGGACTTTAAACCGAGGTCTCGTGTCGGTGCTGTACACTGTGCAAGTAAAAGAACCAGAGGAGACGCTTGAATGGGTCTCTGTCTGTATCATTGCACTATCCTCCAGGACAGGGCAAGACAATGGGCAACAGGCACACATGATAGGACAGGGCAAGGCAATGGACACACATGATAGGACAGGGCAAGGCAATGGACACACATGATAGGACAGGGCAAGGCAATGGGCACACATGATAGGACAGGGCAAGGCAATGGACACACATGATAGGACAGGGCAAGGCAATGGGCAGCATGCACACATGATAGGACAGGGCATGGCAATGGGCAGCATGCACACATGATAGGACAGGGCAAGGCAATGGGCAGCATGCACACATGATAGGACAGGGCAAGGCAATGGGCAGCATGCACACATGATAGGACAGGGCATGGCAATGGACACACATGATAGGACAGGGCAAGGCAATGGGCAGCATGCACACATGATAGGACAGGGCATGGCAATGGGCACACATGATAGGACAGGGCATGGCAATGGGGCACACATGATAGGACAGGGCATGGCAATGGGCACACATGATAGGACAGGGCAAGGCAATGGGCAGCATGCACACATGATAGGACAGGGCATGGCAATGGGCACACATGATAGGACAGGGCATGGCAATGGGCACACATGATAGGACAGGGCATGGCAATGGGCACACATGATAGGACAGGGCATGGCAATGGACACACATGATAGGACAGGGCATGGCAATGGGCACACATGATAGAACAGGACATGGCAATGGGCACACATGATAGGACAGGGCATGGCAATGGGCACACATGATAGGACAGGGCATGGCAATGGACACACATGATAGGACAGGACATGGCAATGGGCACACATGATAGGACAGGGCATGGCAATGGGCACACATGATAGGACAGGACATGGCAATGGGCACACATGATAGGACAGGGCATGGCAATGGGCACACATGATAGGACAGGGCATGGCAATGGACACACATGATAGGACAGGGCATGGCAATGGGCACACATGATAGGACAGGACATGGCAATGGGCACACATGATAGGACAGGGCAAGGCAATGGGCACACATGATAAGACAGGACATGGCAATGGGCACACATGATAGGACAGGACATGGCAATGGGCACACATGATAGGACAGGGCAAGGCAATGGGCACACATGATAGGACAGGGCAAGGCAATGGACACGCATGATAGGACAGGGCAAGGCAATGGACACACATGATAGGACAGGGCAAGGCAATGGGCACACATGATAGGACAGGGCAAGGCAATGGGCACACATGATAGGACAGGGCAAGGCAATGGACACACATGATAGACAGGGCAAGGCAATGGACACACATGATAGGACAGGGCATGGCAATGGACACACATGATAGGACAAGGCAAGGCAATGGACACACATGATAGGACAGGGCAAGGCAATGGACACACATGATAGGACAAGGCATGGCAATGGACACACATGATAGGACAGGACATGGCAATGGGCACACATGATAGAACAGGACATGGCAATGGGCACACATGATAGGACAGGGCAAGGCAATGGGCACACATGATAAGACAGGACATGGCAATGGGCACACATGATAGGACAGGACATGGCAATGGGCACACATGATAGGACAGGGCAAGGCAATGGGCACACATGATAGGACAGGGCAAGGCAATGGACACGCATGATAGGACAGGGCAAGGCAATGGACACACATGATAGGACAGGGCAAGGCAATGGACACACATGATAGGACAGGGCAAGGCAATGGGCACACATGATAGGACAGGGCAAGGCAATGGACACACATGATAGGACAGGGCAAGGCAATGGACACACATGATAGGACAGGGCATGGCAATGGACACACATGATAGGACAGGACATGACAATGGGCACACATGATAGGACAGGACATGGCAATGGGCACACATGATAGGACAGGACATGACAATGGGCACACATGATAGGACAGGGCAAGGCAATGGACACACATGATAGGACAGGGCAAGGCAATGGACACACATGATAGGACAAGGCAAGGCAATGGACACACATGATAGGACAGGGCAAGGCAATGGACACACATGATAGGACAAGGCATGGCAATGGACACACATGATAGGACAGGACATGGCAATGGGCACACATGATAGGACAGGGCAAGGCAATGGACACACATGATAGGACAGGGCATGGCAATGGACACACATGATAGGACAGGACATGGCAATGGGCACACATGATAGGACAGGACATGGCAATGGGCACACATGATAGGACAGGGCAAGGCAATGGACACACATGATAGGACAGGGCCAGGCAATGGACACACATGATAGGACAGGGCATGGCAATGGACACACATGATAGGACAGGACATGGCAATGGGCACACATGATAGGACAGGACATGGCAATGGACAACATACACACATGATAGGACAGGGCAAGGCAATGGGCAACATACACACATGATAGGACAGGGTGTGGCAATGGGCACACATGATAGGACAGGACAGGGCAAGGCAATGGGCACACATGATAGGACAGGACAGGGCAAGGCAATGGACACACATGATAGGACAGGGCAAGGCAATGGACACACATGATAGGATAGGACAGGGCATGGCAATGGGCACACATGATAGGATAGGACAGGGCATGGCAATGGGCACACATGCTAGGACATGACAGGGCAAGGCAATGGACACACATGATAGGATAGGACAGGGCAAGGCAATGGGCACACATGATAGGACAGGGCATGGCAATGGGCACACGCGATAGGACAGGACAGGGCATGGCAATGGACACACATGATAGGACAGGGCAAGGCAATGGACACACATGATAGGACAGGGCATGGCAATGGGCACAAATGATAGGACAGGACAGGGCAGGGCAATGGGCACACATGATAGGACAGGGCAAGGCAATGGACACACATGATAGGACAGGACAGGGCAAGGCAATGGACACACATGATAGGACAGGGCAAGGCAATGGACACACATGATAGGACAGGGCATGGCAATGGGCACACATGATAGGACAAGACAGGGCAAGGCAATGGGCACACATGATAGGACAGGGCAAGGCAATGGACACACATGATAGGACATGACATGGCAATGGGCACACATGATAGGACAGGGCAGGGCAAGGCAATGGACACACATGATAGGACAGGGCAAGGCAATGGGCATACATGATAGGACAGGGCAAGGCAATGGGCAACAGGCACACATGACAGGACAGGGCAATGGGCAACAGGCACACATGATAGGATAGGACAGGGCAAGACAATGGGCAACAGGCACACATGATAGGACAGGGCAAGGCAATGGACACACATGATAGGACAGGGCAAGGCAATGGGCACACATGACAGGACATGGCGAGGCAAGGACAGGGCACACATGACAGGACAGGGCACACATGGCAGGGCAGGGCAGGACAGTTTTAGAATAACGCAGGGCAGGGAAAACTCGGGTAAACCAAGAACACAAGTTGATCTGCCTTTTTTCATAATTACCTCTTTAACTCATATTCTCTACGAGTAATTGATTATTCATTTGCAATGTGCCAGCAAACAATCAATGATTGGCTGTTAATGTTGTTGAGGTGGGTTTCACAGCTCATGAACACAATTCAGGTTACATGATGCCAAGCATGACTAATCATTTGGCTTCACATCACGTTTATCTTCTTTGCGTCAAACTATAGGTAGGAGAAATGAAACCAAAAGTTTCGCACATGCCGAAATCGCTAATTATATTTTGATTAAGCCGAGTACCGAACCTCCACAAGCATGTCAATGATGTCTGAAAATGACAAATCTGACAATTCTACTATTGAAACAGCTGATATAAACCAGACAAGATTACGAAAATAATCCTGTTAAAGCGGCACTACATCGCAAAAAGCAAATAATATGCATTGCTACTACAAATTCTTCCGAATACATTCAAACACTAACATTGAATCAATAAACAGTGTTGTTGTCTACAAATTTCAAAATTGAAAGTAAGATTTCATATAACGCCACGGTCATTGCTACTGAATTAATGTTTATTTGTCATCGAAGTCAATACTAAACGCGAGATAATGTCGTTTAGAGATAATTTAACTAAGATTAGTCTACAAATATATATGCATAAGCACAAATGTGAGATATAACAGTAAATCTGTACAATAAATCGTGCTATTCAGGACACATGAGTTGTATTACCCATGGATTTACATTATTTTGTTATGTCAACAAACCGTGTATACGACGTTTGTTTACTAGTTGAAATATTCAGTTTTTGTAGCAAATATTTGGAAAACAATTATACCATATGATAGGAAAATACATATTCTGTAGAAATTTGCGTTTTCACTGATGTAGTGTCGCTTTAAAATGATCCTCAATTACGATATTATGATAATAACTATGATTGTAAGCATGGGGAGATTTTTTTACTGTCCAAACACTGCACCAAGCATGTGTATTTTACGTTTATTTATCGTCGCTACCGGTTGCCCATATGAGCGACGCCTCCTGAAGAGATTAGTCATTTTAGATTTTTAGAGGATAGTGCAATGATACAGACAGAGACCCATTCCAGAGTCTCCTCTGGTTCTTTTACATGCACAGTGTAAAGCACCGACACAAGACCTCGGTTTAACGTCCCATCTGAAAGACTGTTAATTTTATTATGGTCAGATGGGGGATCGCACCTGCGATCCCTAGATTACCAGTCCAGCGTATTACCACTGGACTACATATCCGTCTGCACCAAGCAGTAGCAGAACCAATTGTTTATACCCTATTAGCCGCCTCCTAAGATCATGCCAGAGTTAGGCAGTGGTCCAATTCTAAATTGCATGGTCAATCATAGCACAATGTTGATGGCGCACAAATGTGATAATGTGGCAATCATATATTGGTTTTAATTACTGGGTCTGGCTTCGCTGGACAATATGTCTGGAATTGCCACTGTTGTTTGGTTTTCTCATAGGAAATCATAATATGGTTGTCAGCGTACAATAATATCTCGGCAATATGGATATATGGGGGGGGGGGGGGTCAATAAAGGCCCACAGAAAACTGAAAATTATCAAAATGCATTTGAAAATAGAAATTTATCGCAGGAATTAGAAAATAGAAATTATCGCAGGAATTAGAAAATAGAAATTATCACAGGAATTTAGAAAATAGAAATTATCGCAGGAATTAGAAAATAGAAATTATTGCAGGAATTAGAAAATAGAAATTATCGCAGGAATTAGAAAATAGAAATTATCGCAGGAATTTAGAAAATAGAAATTATCGCAGGAATTAGAAAATACAAAATTATTGCAGGAATTAGAAAATAGAAATTATCGCAGGAATTAGAAAATACAAAATTATTGCAGGAATTAGAAAATAGAAATTATCGCAGGAATTAGAAAATACAAAATTATTGCAGGAATTAGAAAATACAAATTATTGCAGGAATTAGAAAATAGAAATTATCGCAGGAATTAGAAAATAGAAATTATCGCAGGAATTAGAAAATACAAAATTATTGCAGGAATTAGAAAATACAAAATTATTGCAGGAATTAGAAAATACAAATTATTGCAGGAATTAGAAAATACAAATTATTGCAGGAATTAGAAAATAGAAATTATCGGAGGAATTAGAAAATAGAAATTATTGCAGGAATTAGAAAATACAAAATTATTGCAGGAATTAGAAAATAGAAATTATCGGAGGAATTAGAAAATAGAAATTATCGCAGGAATTAGAAAATACAAAATTATTGCAGGAATTAGAAAATACAAAATTATTGCAGGAATTAGAAAATACAAATTATTGCAGGAATTAGAAAATAGAAATTATCGCAGGAATAAGAAAATAGAAATTATCGCAGGAATTAGAAAATAGAAATTATCGCAGGAATTTAGAAAATAGAAATTATCGCAGGAATTAGAAAATACAAAATTATTGCAGGAATTAGAAAATAGAAATTATCGCAGGAATTAGAAAATACAAAATTATTGCAGGAATTAGAAAATAGAAATGATCACAGGAATTAGAAAATAGAAATTATTGCAGGAATTAGAAAATAGAAATTATCGCAGGAATTAGAAAATACAAAATTATTGCAGGAATTAGAAAATACAAATTATTGCAGGAATTAGAAACTACAAAATTATTGCAGGAATTAGAAAATACAAATTATCGCAGGAATTAGAAAATACAAAATTATTGCAGGAATTAGAAAATAGAAATTATCGCAGGAATTAGAAAATACAAAATTATTGCAGGAATTAGAAAATACAAATTATTGCAGGAATTAGAAAATAGAAATTATCGCAGGAATTAGAAAATAGAAATTATTGCAGGAATTAGAAAATACAAAATTATTGCAGGAATTAGAAAATACAAAATTATTGCAGGAATTAGAAAATACAAATTATTGCAGGAATTAGAAAATACAAATTATTGCAGGAATTAGAAAATAGAAATTATCGGAGGAATTAGAAAATAGAAATTATTGCAGGAATTAGAAAATACAAAATTATTGCAGGAATTAGAAAATAGAAATTATCGGAGGAATTAGAAAATAGAAATTATCGCAGGAATTAGAAAATACAAAATTATTGCAGGAATTAGAAAATACAAAATTATTGCAGGAATTTCGTGCTAAAAAGTTATACATGATAGCGCATTATACATAGCAAATTACGGTAGTAGGAACTTATATAAGTGTGTGTTTTAAGTAAGGTATAAGCCTCAAACGGATCCAATATGTAAAATATTGGTACTGTCTCTGGTGCTATGCCTCACACAGTCCAATATTTTACATATATATATATAGGAGAGATTGAGTCAATCAATAACCTGCCTATCATCTTGGCTTGCTGGTAGATATATGGTATATATATATAGGAGAGATTGAGTCAATCAATAACCCGCCTATCATCTTGGCTTGCTGGTAGATATATGGTATATATATAGGAGAGATTGAGTCAATCAATAACCCCCGTATCTTGCTGGTAGATATATGGTATATATATATATATAGGAGAGATTGAGTCAATCAATAACCCCCTTATCATCTTGGCTTGCTGGTAGATATATGGTATATATATATATAGGAGAGATTGAGTCAATCAATAACCCCCCTATCATCTTGGCTTGCTGGTAGATATATGGTATATATATATAGGAGAGATTGAGTCAATCAATAACCCCCGTATCATCTTGGCTTGCTGGTAGATATATGGTATATATATATATATATATAGGAGAGATTGAGTCAATCAATAACGCCCGTATCATCTTGGCTT
>CM026401.1:46490268-46502446 GCA_014843695.1 Archivesica marissinica | reverse complement strand
TGCAATAATCTGCTAGTACAAGTCTGTGCAATAATCTGCTAGAACAAGTCTGTGCAATAATCTGCTAGAACAAGTCTGTGCAATAATCTGCTAGTACAAGTATGTGCAATAATCTGCTAGTACAAGTCTGTGCAATAATCTGCTAGTACAAGTCTATGCAATAATCTGCTAGAACAAGTCTGTGCAATAATCTGCTAGTACAAGTCTGTGCAATAATCTGCTAGTACAAGTATGTGCAATAATCTGCTAGTACAAGTATATGCAATAATCTGCTAGTACAAGTCTGTGCAATAATCTGCTAGTACAAGTCTGTGCAATAATCTGCTAGTACAAGTCTGTGCAATAATCTGCTAGTACAAGTCTGTGCAATAATCTGCTAGTACAAGTCTGTGCAATAATCTGCTAGTACAAGTCTGTGCAATAATCTGCTAGTACAAGTCTGTGCAATAATCTGCTAGTACAAGTATTGCAATAATCTGCTAGTACAAGTCTGCAATAATCTGCTAGTACAAGTCTGTGCAATAATCTGCTAGTACAAGTCTGTGCAATAATCTGCTAGTACAAGTCTGTGCAATAATCTGCTAGTACAAGTCTGTGCAATAATCTGCTAGTACAAGTCTGTGCAATAATCTGCTAGTACAAGTATGTGCAATAATCTGCTAGTACAAGTCTGTGCAATAATCTGCTAGTACAAGTCTGTGCAATAATCTGCTAGTACAAGTCTGTGCAATAATCTGCTAGTACAAGTATGTGCAATAATCTGCTAGTACAAGTCTGTGCAATAATCTGCTAGTACAAGTCTGTGCAATAATCTGCTAGTACAAGTATGTGCAATAATCTGCTAGTACAAGTATGTGCAATAATCTGCTAGAACAAGTCTATGCAATAATCTGCTAGTACAAGTCTGTGCAATAATCTGCTAGTACAAGTCTGTGCAATAATCTGCTAGTACAAGTCTGTGCAATAATCTGCTAGTACAAGTATGTGCAATAATCTGCTAGTACAAGTCTGTGCAATAATCTGCTAGTACAAGTCTATGCAATAATCTGCTAGTACAAGTCTGTGCAATAATCTGCTAGTACAAGTCTGTGCAATAATCTGCTAGTACAAGTCTGTGCAATAATCTGCTAGTACAAGTATGTGCAATAATCTGCTAGTACAAGTCTGTGCAATAATCTGCTAGTACAATCTGTGCAATAATCTGCTAGTACAAGTATGTGCAATAATCTGCTAGAACAAGTATGTGCAATAATCTGCTAGTACAAGTCTATGCAATAATCTGCTAGCACAAGTCTGTGCAATAATCTGCTAGTACAAGTCTATGCAATAATCTGCTAGTACAAGTCTGTGCAATAATCTGTTAGTACAAGTCTATGCAATAATCTGCTAGAACAAGTCTGTGCAATAATCTGCTAGAACAAGTCTATGCAATAATCTGCTAGAACAAGTATGTGCAATAATCTGCTAGAACAAGTCTGTGCAATAATCTGCTAGTACATTAAAATCTGTGCAATAATCTACTAGAACAAGTCTGTGCAATAATCTGCTAGAACAAATCTGTGCAATAATCTGCTAGAACAAGTCTGTGCAATAATCTGCTAGCACAAGTCTGTGCAATAATCTGCTAGTACAAGTATATGCAATAATCTGCTAGTACAAGTCTGTGCAATAATCTGCTAGAACAAGTATGTGCAATAATCTGCTAGTACAAGTATATGCAATAATCTGCTAGTACAAGTCTGTGCAATAATCTGCTAGTACAAGTATATGCAATAATCTGCTAGTACAAGTCTGTGCAATAATCTGCTAGTACAAGTCTGTGCAATAATCTGCTAGTACAAGTCTGTGCAATAATCTGCTAGTACAAGTCTGTGCAATAATCTGTATGTGCAATAATCTGCTAGTACAAGTCTGCAATAATCTGCTAGTACAAGTCTGTGCAATAATCTGCTAGTACAAGTCTGTGCAATAATCTGCTAGTACAAGTCTGTGCAATAATCTGCTAGTACAAGTCTGTGCAATAATCTGCTAGTACAAGTATGTGCAATAATCTGCTAGTACAAGTCTGTGCAATAATCTGCTAGTACAAGTCTGTGCAATAATCTGCTAGACAAGTCTGTGCAATAATCTGCTAGTACAAGTCTGTGCAATAATCTGCTAGTACAAGTCTGTGCAATAATCTGCTAGTACAAGTCTATGCAATAATCTGCTAGAAAGTTTGCAATAATCTAGACAAGTCTGTGCAATAATCTGCTAGTACAAGTCTGTGCAATAATCTGCTAGTACAAGTCTGTGCAATAATCTGCTAGTACAAGTCTGTGCAATAATCTGCTAGTACAAGTCTGTGCAATAATCTGCTAGAACAAGTCTGTGCAATAATCTGCTAGTACAAGTCTGTGCAATAATCTGCTAGTACAAGTCTGTGCAATAATCTGCTAGTACAAGTCTGTGCAATAATCTGCTAGTACAAGTCTGTGCAATAATCTGCTAGAACAAGTCTGTGCAATAATCTGCTAGTACAAGTCTGTGCAATAATCTGCTAGTACAAGTATGTGCAATAATCTGCTAGTACAAGTCTGTGCAATAATCTGCTAGTACAAGTCTGTGCAATAATCTGCTAGTACAAGTCTATGCAATAATCTGCTAGTACAAGTCTGTGCAATAATCTGCTAGTACAAGTCTGTGCAATAATCTGCTAGAACAAGTCTGTGCAATAATCTGCTAGAACAAGTCTGTGCAATAATCTGCTAGTACAAGTATGTGCAATAATCTGCTAGTACAAGTCTGTGCAATAATCTGCTAGTACAAGTCTGTGCAATAATCTGCTAGTACAAGTCTGTGCAATAATCTGCTAGTACAAGTCTGTGCAATAATCTGCTAGTACAAGTATATGCAATAATCTGCTAGAACAAGTCTGTGCATAATCTGCTAGAACAAGTCTGTGCAATAATCTGCTAGTACAAGTATGTGCAATAATCTGCTAGTACAAGTCTGTGCAATAATCTGCTAGTACAAGTCTATGCAATAATCTGCTAGTACAAGTATGTGCAATAATCTGCTAGTACAAGTATGTGCAATAATCTGCTAGAACAAGTCTATGCAATAATCTGCTAGTACAAGTCTGTGCAATAATCTGCTAGTACAAGTCTGTGCAATAATCTGCTAGTACAAGTCTGTGCAATAATCTGCTAGTACAAGTCTGTGCAATAATCTGCTAGTACAAGTCTGTGCAATAATCTGCTAGAACAAGTCTGTGCAATAATCTGCTAGTACAAGTATGTGCAATAATCTGCTAGAACAAGTCTGTGCAATAATCTGCTAGTACAAGTCTGTGCAATAATCTGCTAGAACAAGTATGTGCAATAATCTGCTAGAACAAGTCTGTGCAATAATCTGTTAGTACAAGTCTATGCAATAATCTGCTAGTACAAGTCTGTGCAATAATCTGCTAGTACAAGTCTATGCAATAATCTGCTAGAACAAGTCTGTGCAATAATCTGCTAGAACAAGTCTGTGCAATAATCTGCTAGTACAAGTATGTGCAATAATCTGCTAGAACAAGTCTGTGCAATAATCTGCTAGAACAAGTCTGTGCAATAATCTGTTAGAACAAATATGTGCAATAATCTGCTAGAACAAGTCTGTGCAATAATCTGTAGTACAAGTCTTGCATAATCTGCTAGAACAGTCTGTGCAATAATCTGTAGTACAAGTCTATGCAATAATCTGCTAGAACAGTCTGTGCAATAATCTGCTAGACAGTCTGTGCAATAATCTGCTAGTACAAGTCTATGCAATAATCTGCTAGAACAGTCTGTGCAATAATTGCTAGAACAAGTCTGTGCAATAATCTGCTAGAACAAGTCTGTGCAATAATCTGCTAGAACAAGTCTGTGCAATAATCTGCTAGAACAAGTCTGTGCAATAATCTGCTAGAACAAGTCTGTGCAATAATCTGCTAGTACAAGTCTGTGCAATAATCTGCTAGTACAAGTCTGTGCAATAATCTGCTAGAACAAGTCTGTGCAATAATCTGCTAGTACAAGTCTGTGCAATAATCTGCTAGTACAAGTCTGTTAATCTGCTAGACAAGTTTGCAATAATCTGCTAGTACAAGTATGCAATAATCTGCTAGTACAAGTCTGTGCAATAATCTGCTAGTACAAGTCTGTGCAATAATCTGCTAGTACAAGTCTGTGCAATAATCTGCTAGTACAAGTCTGTGCAATAATCTGCTAGTACAAGTATGTGCAATAATCTGCTAGTACAAGTCTGTGCAATAATCTGCTAGTACAAGTCTGTGCAATAATCTGCTAGACAAGTATGTGCAATAATCTGCTAGTACAAGTCTGTGCAATAATCTGCTAGTACAAGTCTGTGCAATAATCTGCTAGTACAAGTCTGTGCAATAATCTGCTAGTACAAGTCTGTGCAATAATCTGCTAGTACAAGTATGTGCAATAATCTGCTAGTACAAGTCTGTGCAATAATCTGCTAGTACAAGTCTGTGCAATAATCTGCTAGTACAAGTCTGTGCAATAATCTGCTAGTACAAGTATGTGCAATAATCTGCTAGTACAAGTCTGTGCAATAATCTGCTAGTACAAGTCTGTGCAATAATCTGCTAGTACAAGTCTGTGCAATAATCTGCTAGTACAAGTCTGTGCAATAATCTGCTAGTACAAGTCTGTGCAATAATCTGCTAGTACAAGTCTGTGCAATAATCTGCTAGTACAAGTCTGTGCAATAATCTGCTAGTACAAGTCTGTGCAATAATCTGCTAGTACAAGTCTGTGCAATAATCTGCTAGTACAAGTCTGTGCAATAATCTGCTAGTACAAGTCTGTGCAATAATCTGCTAGTACAAGTCTGTGCAATAATCTGCTAGTACAAGTCTGTGCAATAATCTGCTAGTACAAGTCTGTGCAATAATCTGCTAGTACAAGTATATGCAATAATCTGCTAGTACAAGTCTGTGCAATAATCTGCTAGTACAAGTCTGTGCAATAATCTGCTAGTACAAGTCTGTGCAATAATCTGCTAGTACAAGTCTGTGCAATAATCTGCTAGTACAAGTCTGTGCAATAATCTGCTAGTACAAGTCTGTGCAATAATCTGCTAGTACAAGTCTGTGCAATAATCTGCTAGAACAAGTCTGTGCAATAATCTGCTAGTACAAGTCTGTGCAATAATCTGCTAGTACAAGTCTGTGCAATAATCTGCTAGTACAAGTCTGTGCAATAATCTGCTAGTACAAGTCTGTGCAATAATCTGCTAGTACAAGTCTGTGCAATAATCTGCTAGAACAAGTCTGTGCAATAATCTGCTAGTACAAGTCTGTGCAATAATCTGCTAGAACAAGTCTGTGCAATAATCTGCTAGTACAAGTCTATGCAATAATCTGCTAGTACAAGTCTGTGCAATAATCTGCTAGTACAAGTATGTGCAATAATCTGCTAGTACAAGTCTATGCAATAATCTGCTAGTACAAGTCTGTGCAATAATCTGCTAGTACAAGTCTGTGCAATAATCTGCTAGTACAAGTCTGTGCAATAATCTGCTAGTACAAGTCTATGCAATAATCTGCTAGAACAAGTTGTGCAATAATCTGCTAGACAAGTCTTGCAATAATCTGCTAGACAAGTCTGTGCAATAATCTGCTAGTACAAGTTGTGCAATAATTTATAAAGTCTGTGCAATAATCTGCTAGTACAAGTCTGTGCAATAATCTGCTAGAACAAGTCTGTGCAATAATCTGCTAGAACAAGTCTGTGCAATAATCTGCTAGTACAAGTCTGTGCAATAATCTGCTAGTACAAGTATATGCAATAATCTGCTAGTACAAGTCTGTGCAATAATCTGCTAGTACAAGTATATGCAATAATCTGCTAGTACAAGTCTGTGCAATAATCTGCTAGTACAAGTCTGTGCAATAATCTGCTAGTACAAGTATATGCAATAATCTGCTAGTACAAGTCTGTGCAATAATCTGCTAGTACAAGTCTGTGCAATAATCTGCTAGTACAAGTCTGTGCAATAATCTGCTAGTACAAGTCTGTGCAATAATCTGCTAGTACAAGTCTGTGCAATAATCTGCTAGTACAAGTCTGTGCAATAATCTGCTAGTACAAGTCTGTGCAATAATCTGCTAGTACAAGTATGTGCAATAATCTGCTAGTACAAGTCTGTGCAATAATCTGCTAGTACAAGTCTGTGCAATAATCTGCTAGTACAAGTCTATGCAATAATCTGCTAGTACAAGTCTGTGCAATAATCTGCTAGTACAAGTCTGTGCAATAATCTGCTAGTACAAGTATGTGCAATAATCTGCTAGTACAAGTATATGCAATAATCTGCTAGTACAAGTCTGTGCAATAATCTGCTAGTACAAGTCTGTGCAATAATCTGCTAGTACAAGTCTGTGCAATAATCTGCTAGTACAAGTCTGTGCAATAATCTGCTAGTACAAGTCTGTGCAATAATCTGCTAGTACAAGTATGTGCAATAATCTGCTAGTACAAGTCTGTGCAATAATCTGCTAGTACAAGTCTGTGCAATAATCTGCTAGAACAAGTCTGTGCAATAATCTGCTAGAACAAGTCTGTGCAATAATCTGCTAGAACAAGTCTGTGCAATAATCTGTTAGTACAAGTCTGTGCAATAATCTGCTAGAACAATTATGTGCAATAATCTGCTAGTACAAGTCTGTGCAATAATCTGCTAGGACAGGTCTGTGCAATAATCTGTTAGAAAAGGTCTGTGCAATAATCTGTTAGAACAAGTCTGTGCAATAATCTGCTAGAACAAGTCTGTGCAATAATCTGCTAGAACAGGTCTGTGCAATAATCTGCTAGTTCAAGTATATGCAATAATCTGCTAGAACAAGTCTGTGCAATAATCTGCTAGTACAAGTCTGTGCAATAATCTGCTAGTACAAGTATGTGCAATAATCTGCTAGTACAGGTCTGTGCAATAATCTGCTAGAACAGGTCTGTGCAATAATCTGCTAGTTCAAGTATATGCAATAATCTGCTAGAACAAGTCTGTGCAATAATCTGCTAGTACAAGTCTGTGCAATAATCTGCTAGTACAAGTATGTGCAATAATCTGCTAGTACAGGTCTGTGCAATAATCTGCTAGAACAGGTCTGTGCAATAATCTGCTAGTTCAAGTATATGCAATAATCTGCTAGAACAAGTCTGTGCAATAATCTGCTAGTACAAGTCTGTGCAATAATCTGCTAGTACAAGTATGTGCAATAATCTGCTAGTACAGGTCTGTGCAATAATCTGCTAGTACAAGTCTGTGCAATAATCTGCTAGTACAAGTATATGCAATAATCTGCTAGTACAAGTCTGTGCAATAATCTGCTAGTACAAGTCTGTGCAATAATCTGCTAGTACAAGTATGTGCAATAATCTGCTAGAACAAGTCTGTGCAATAATCTGCTAGTACAAGTTCAATAATCTGCTAGTACAAGTATGTGCAATAATCTGCTAGAACAAGTCTTGCAATAATCTGCTAGTACAAGTCTGTGCAATAATCTGCTAGTACAAGTCTGTGCAATAATCTGCTAGTACAAGTCTGTGCAATAATCTGCTAGTACAAGTATGTGCAATAATCTGCTAGAACAAGTATGTGCAATAATCTGCTAGTACAAGTCTATGCAATAATCTGCTAGCACAAGTCTGTGCAATAATCTGCTAGTACAAGTCTATGCAATAATCTGCTAGTACAAGTCTGTGCAATAATCTGTTAGTACAAGTCTATGCAATAATCTGCTAGAACAAGTCTGTGCAATAATCTGCTAGAACAAGTCTATGCAATAATCTGCTAGAACAAGTATGTGCAATAATCTGCTAGAACAAGTCTGTGCAATAATCTGCTAGTACATTAAAATCTGTGCAATAATCTACTAGAACAAGTCTGTGCAATAATCTGCTAGAACAAATCTGTGCAATAATCTGCTAGAACAAGTCTGTGCAATAATCTGCTAGCACAAGTCTGTGCAATAATCTGCTAGTACAAGTATATGCAATAATCTGCTAGTACAAGTCTGTGCAATAATCTGCTAGAACAAGTATATGCAATAATCTGCTAGTACAAGTATATGCAATAATCTGCTAGTACAAGTCTGTGCAATAATCTGCTAGTACAAGTATATGCAATAATCTGCTAGTACAAGTCTGTGCAATAATCTGCTAGAACAAGTCTGTGCAATAATCTGCTAGAACAAGTCTGTGCAATAATCTGCTAGAACAAGTCTGTGCAATAATCTGCTAGAACAAGTCTGTGCAATAATCTGCTAGAACAAGTCTGTGCAATAATCTGTTAGAACAAGTATATGCAATAATCTGCTAGTACAAGTCTGTGCAATAATCTGCTAGTACAAGTCTGTGCAATAATCTGCTAGTACAAGTCTGTGCAATAATCTGCTAGTACAAGTCTGTGCAATAATCTGCTAGTACAAGTCTGTGCAATAATCTGCTAGTACAAGTCTGTGCAATAATCTGCTAGTACAAGTCTGTGCAATAATCTGCTAGTACAAGTCTGTGCAATAATCTGCTAGTACAAGTCTGTGCAATAATCTGCTAGTACAAGTATGTGCAATAATCTGCTAGTACAAGTATGTGCAATAATCTGCTAGTACAAGTCTGTGCAATAATCTGCTAGTACAAGTCTGTGCAATAATCTGCTAGTACAAGTATGTGCAATAATCTGCTAGTACAAGTATGTGCAATAATCTGCTAGTACAAGTCTGCAATAATCTGCTAGTACAAGTATGTGCAATAATCTGCTAGTACAAGTCTGTGCAATAATCTGCTAGTACAAGTCTGTGCAATAATCTGCTAGTACAAGTATGTGCAATAATCTGCTAGTACAAGTCTGTGCAATAATCTGCTAGTACAAGTCTATGCAATAATCTGCTAGTACAAGTATGTGCAATAATCTGCTAGTACAAGTCTGTGCAATAATCTGCTAGTACAAGTCTATGCAATAATCTGCTAGTACAAGTCTGTGCAATAATCTGCTAGTACAAGTCTGTGCAATAATCTGCTAGTACAAGTCTGTGCAATAATCTGCTAGTACAAGTCTGTGCAATAATCTGCTAGAACAAGTATGTGCAATAATCTGCTAGTACAAGTCTATGCAATAATCTGCTAGAACAAGTCTGTGCAATAATCTGCTAGTACAAGTCTATGCAATAATCTGCTAGTACAAGTCTGTGCAATAATCTGCTAGTACAAGTCTGTGCAATAATCTGCTAGAACAAGTCTGTGCAATAATCTGCTAGAACAAGTCTGTGCAATAATCTGCTAGTACAAGTCTGTGCAATAATCTGCTAGTACAAGTCTGTGCAATAATCTGCTAGTACAAGTCTGTGCAATAATCTGCTAGTACAAGTCTGTGCAATAATCTGCTAGTACAAGTCTGTGCAATAATCTGCTAGTACAAGTCTGTGCAATAATCTGCTAGAACAAGTCTGTGCAATAATCTGCTAGTACAAGTCTGTGCAATAATCTGCTAGTACAAGTCTGTGCAATAATCTGCTAGTACAAGTCTGTGCAATAATCTGCTAGTACAAGTCTGTGCAATAATCTGCTAGTACAAGTCTGTGCAATAATCTGCTAGAACAAGTCTGTGCAATAATCTGCTAGTACAAGTCTATGCAATAATCTGTTTTTGTGGTTGTTGCTAGTACAAGTTGTGCAATAATCTGCTAGTACAAGTCTGTGCAATAATCTGCTAGTACAAGTCTGTGCAATAATCTGCTAGTACAAGTATGTGCAATAATCTGCTAGTACAAGTATGTGCAATAATCTGCTAGTACAAGTCTGTGCAATAATCTGCTAGTACAAGTCTATGCAATAATCTGCTAGTACAAGTCTGTGCAATAATCTGCTAGTACAAGTATGTGCAATAATCTGATAGTACAAGTCTGTGCAATAATCTGCTAGTACAAGTATGTGCAATAATCTGCTAGTACAAGTATGTGCAATAATCTGATAGTACAAGTATGTGCAATAATCTGCTAGAACAAGTCTGCAATAATCTGCTAGTACAAGTATGTGCAATAATCTGCTAGAACAAGTCTGTGCAATAATCTGCTAGTACAAGTCTATGCAATAATCTGCTAGTACAAGTATGTGCAATAATCTGCTAGTACAAGTATGTGCAATAATCTGCTAGAACAAGTCTATGCAATAATCTGTTAGTACAAGTCTGTGCAATAATCTGCTAGTACAAGTATGTGCAATAATCTGCTAGTACAAGTCTGTGCAATAATCTGCTAGTACAAGTATGTGCAATAATCTGCTAGAACAAGTATGTGCAATAACCTGCTAGTACAAGTCTATGCAATAATCTGCTAGCACAAGTCTGTGCAATAATCTGCTAGTACAAGTCTATGCAATAATCTGCTAGTACAAATCTGTGCAATAATCTGTTAGTACAAGTCTATGCAATAATCTGCTAGAACAAGTCTGTGCAATAATCTGCTAGAACAAGTCTGTGCAATAATCTGCTAGTACAAGTCTGTGCAATAATCTGCTAGTACAAGTCGTGCAATAATCTGCTAGTACAAGTCTGTGCAATAATCTACTAACAAGTCTATGCAATAATCTGTTAGAACAAGTCTGTGCAATAATCTGCTAGAACAAGTCTATGCAATAATCTGCTAGAACAAGTCTGTGCAATAATCTGCTAGAACAAGTCTGTGCAATAATCTGCTAGAACAAGTCTGTGCAATAATCTGCTAGTACAAGTATATGCAATAATCTGCTAGAACAAGTCTGTGCAATAATCTGCTAGTACAAGTCTGTGCAATAATCTGCTAGTACAAGTATGTGCAATAATCTGCTAGTACAAGTCTGTGCAATAATCTGCTAGAACAGGTCTGTGCAATAATCTGCTAGTTCAAGTATATGCAATAATCTGCTAGAACAAGTCTATGCAATAATCTGCTAGAACAAGTATATGCAATAATCTGCTAGAACAAGTATATGCAATAATCTGCTAGTACAAGTCTGTGCAATAATCTGCTAGTACAAGTCTGTGCAATAATCTGCTAGAACAAGTCTATGCAATAATCTGCTAGAACAAGTCTGTGCAATAATCTGCTAGAACAAGCAGGGCTGTACAAATCCTATCGCCCGACGCCCGGGACAAGTCGAAAATTACGGCGGACAAGTGGCTAATTTCAAAACGTTAGTCCCGGACAAGTGGCTAATTTCAAAACGTTAGTCCCGGACAAGTGGCTAATTTCAAAACGTTAGTCCCGGACAAGTGGCTAATTTCAAAACGTTAGTCCCGGACAAGTGGCTAATTTCAAAACGTTAGTCCCGGACAAGTGGCTAATTTCAAAACGTTAGTCCCGGACAAGTGGCTAATTTCAAAACGTTAGTCCCGGACAAGTGGCTAATTTCAAAACGTTAGTCCCGGACAAGTGGCTAATTTCAAAACGTTAGTCCCGGACAAGTGGCTAATTTCAAAACGTTAGTCCCGGACAAGTGGCTAATTTCAAAACGTTAGTCCCGGACAAGTGGCTAATTTCAAAACGTTAGTCCCGGACAAGTGGCTAATTTCAAAACGTTAGTCCCGGACAAGTGGCCTTTTTCAAAAATCATAATAATCTTTTTTGACAGAAAATCTAAAAAAACCCAGAAAATCTAAAAAAACCCGGCTCTATTTACTTTCGCCAAAAAACGGATGAATTACCGCGGTAGAAATCCAATGAAACACCGTGTACGCGTGTTGTGAGATCACGTGATCATTCGATTGCAAATGTAAACAATGCGATGAACTGTGAAAACACTCACTAATTTAAAGATTAAGAATGGACATACATAAAAGATGAATGAGGCCTGATTGGGTTGATTTGTTATGATGGACGCGTGCTACAAACGTGGGCAATTAATGTGGCCTGATTACCATTACAGACTGCAAACACTGATTGATATTCGCCGATACATGCGTCAATTCTGTCTTTTTTGCCGAGGCGCAGAAAATGTCACTATTTTTAAAGAGGTATGTTGTGTTTTTTAATTTCATGATATAATTAGAGCAATTAAAGTTCAAGATCAGCCAACCGTTATGATTTACTCAATTTTATATAGAAATATACTGTAAATAACGGTAAGCCTTTTTTCTCAACCACCCAACTGAATAATGACATCAA
>CM026401.1:46368620-46489268 GCA_014843695.1 Archivesica marissinica | reverse complement strand
CCACGCGTTTTGACCCTAACCCTGGGCGGAGCAAGTGATGAAGGCGTCCTTTATGCGTGGTTGATACTATATTCTGATCGGCTGGTTGAGATAAAGATTTTACGGTAAATAACTATCGGACTCTGCACATTTCGTCCATATTAATTATTCTATTAAACTGTGCTGTCGTGTTAAGATCAATATGAGTTTACTTAAATTATTTAGTTCTAAACGGAAAAGTGAAGATGAAAGTGGGGAGGCTAAAAAGAACACACTGAGTATTGAATGAGTACACTCACTGATGATTCCATTTTGAATTCATAATTATGTAGTGATATGCATGTATATTTGCAGGTTCCAGAACTTCAAAGAGAAACCACTGAAGTCCTTCCAGGCCCTGGACTACAGGTCCGTCCCAAGTGAGCGACATCAGCTGGCCAGCCACGGAAAAGAAGATCTACAGGACATCCTGAACCATATGATGGCTGTGTTCCCTGAGGCTAGTCACAGCCAGATTCAGACGGAGTATGTGCAGTTGAAGGTGCTTATGAGGCAACAGCAGCAGAGCAGTGAGGTGCCTGTTAGTGAGGTGTACGCCAGACTATTAAAGGACCAGCCCTAGTGCCATTAAGTGAACTGAAGAGAACTGGGCCTTCTCTGCAAGACTTTGATGCTGAGAAGGCCACCAGGCACTGGCTTGCCTGTGGCAAAGGCAGTCGTCATGTCCACGGGCATAAGTGTTAAGAAATGTGTGTGACCGGTGTTGTAAATAATTATTATTAGTTTATGTGTAATAATGACTCTTTATTTATTTAGATAATTTATGTAAATAAGAGTAAAAACTGAATTACACCATCATCTCTGTCTCAATTAGCCTATACGTAAAGATACATATGATATCACATTTTTAATTGCGGTTTTGGCAAAATATTATTGGACAAGTGGCATCCTGGTCAGGACAAGTGGCTTTTTGAAAGTCACTTGTCCTGGACAAGTGGCCTTGAAAAATATTTGTACAGCCCTGACAAGTCTGTGCAATAATCTACTAGTACAAGTATGTGCAATAATCTACTAGTACAAGTCTATGCAATAATCTTCTAGCACAAGTCTATGCAATAATCTGCTAGAACAAGTCTGTGCAATAATCTGCTAGAACAAGTCTGTGCAATAATCTGCTAGTACAAGTCTGTGCACTAATCTGCTAGAACAAGTATGTGCAATAATCTGCTAGTACAAGTCTATGCAATAATCTGCTAGAACAAGTATGTGCAATAATCTGCTAGTACAAGTCTATGCACTAATCTGCTAGAACAAGTCTGTGCAATAATCTACTAGAACAAGTCTGTGCAATAATCTGCTAGAACAAGTCTGTGCAATAATCTACTAGAACAAGTCTGTGCAATAGTCTGCTAGTACAAATCTGTGCAATAATCTGCTAGTAAAAGTCTGTGCATTAATCTGCTAGTACAAGTCTATGCAATAATCTGCTAGCACAAGTCTATGCAATAATCTGCTAGCACAAGTCTGTGCAATAATCTGCTAGTACAAGTCTATGCAATAATCTACTAGAACAAGTCTGTGCAATAATCTGCTAGTACAAGTCTGTGCAATAATCTGCTAGTACAAGTCTGTGCAATAATCTGTTAGAACAAGTCTGTGCAATAATCTGCTAGAACAAGTCTGTGCAATAATCTGCTAGAACAAGTCTGTGCAATAATCTGCTAGAACAAGTCTGTGCAATAATCTGCTAGT
The DNA here is from genome assembly GCA_014843695.1 of Archivesica marissinica. Lineage (NCBI taxonomy): Eukaryota > Metazoa > Mollusca > Bivalvia > Venerida > Vesicomyidae > Archivesica > Archivesica marissinica. The sequence goes on along the minus strand of CM026401.1, from coordinate 46,487,537 downwards.
ACAAGTCTATGCAATAATCTACTAGAACAAGTCTGTGCAATAGTCTGCTAGAACAAGTCTGCAATAATCTGCTAGTACAAGTATGTGCAATAATCTGCTAGAACAAGTCTGTGCAACAATCTGCTAGTACAAGTCTGTGCAATAATCTGCTAGTACAAGTCTGTGCAATAATCTGCTAGAACAAGTCTGTGCAATAATCTGCTAGTACAAGTCTATGCAATAATCTGCTAGCACAAGTCTGTGCAATAATCTGCTAGTACAAGTATGTGCAATAATCTGCTAGTACAAGTCTATGCAATAATTTGCTAGTACAAGTCTGTGCAATAATCTATTAGTACAAGTCTGTGCAATAATCTGCTAGAACAAGTCTGTGCAATAATCTGCTAGTACAAGTCTGTGCAATAATCTGTTAGTACAAGTCTATGCAATAATCTGCTAGTACAAGTCTGTGCAATAATCTGCTAGTACAAGTCTGTGCAATAATCTGTTAGTACAAGTCTGTGCAATAATCTGTTAGTACAAGTCTATGCAATAATCTGCTAGTACAAGTCTGTGCAATAATCTGCTAGTACAAGTCTGTGCAATAATCTGTTAGTACAAGTCTGTGCAATAATCTGCTAGTACAAGTCTGTGCAATAATCTGTTAGTACAAGTCTATGCAATAATCTGCTAGTACAAGTCTGTGCAATAATCTGCTAGTACAAGTCTGTGCAATAATCTGCTAGAACAAGTCTGTGCAATAATCTGCTAGTACAAGTCTGTGCAATAATCTGCTAGTACAAGTCTATGCAATAATCTGCTAGTACAAGTCTATGCAATAATCTGCTAGTACAAGTATGTGCAATAATCTGTTAGTACAAGTCTGTGCAATAATCTGCTAGAACAAGTCTGTGCAATAATCTGCTAGTACAAGTCTGTGCAATAATCTGCTAGAACAAGTCTGTGCAATAATCTGCTAGTACAAGTCTATGCAATAATCTGCTAGCACAAGTCTGTGCAATAATCTGCTAGTACAAGTATGTGCAATAATCTGCTAGTACAAGTCTATGCAATAATCTGCTAGTACAAGTCTGTGCAATAATCTGTTAGTACAAGTATATGCAATAATCTGCTAGAACAAGTCTGTGCAATAATCTGCTAGTACAAGTCTGTGCAATAATCTGCTAGAACAAGTCTGTGCAATAATCTGCTAGAACAAGTCTGTGCAATAATCTGTTAGCACAAGTCTATGCAATAATCTGCTAGCACAAGTCTGTGCAATAATCTGCTAGTACAAGTCTATGCAATAATCTACTAGAACAAGTCTGTGCAATAATCTGCTAGTACAAGTCTGTGCAATAATCTGCTAGTACAAGTCTGTGCAATAATCTGTTAGAACAAGTCTGTGCAATAATCTGCTAGAACAAGTCTGTGCAATAATCTGCTAGAACAAGTCTGTGCAATAATCTGCTAGAACAAGTCTGTGCAACAATCTGCTAGTACAAGTCTATGCAATAATCTACTAGAACAAGTCTGTGCAATAGTCTGCTAGAACAAGTCTGCAATAATCTGCTAGTACAAGTATGTGCAATAATCTGCTAGAACAAGTCTGTGCAATAATCTGCTAGTACAAGTCTGTGCAATAATCTGCTAGTACAAGTCTGTGCAATAATCTGCTAGAACAAGTCTGTGCAATAATCTGCTAGTACAAGTCTATGCAATAATCTGCTAGCACAAGTCTGTGCAATAATCTGCTAGTACAAGTATGTGCAATAATCTGCTAGTACAAGTCTATGCAATAATTTGCTAGTACAAGTCTGTGCAATAATCTATTAGTACAAGTCTGTGCAATAATCTGCTAGAACAAGTCTGTGCAATAATCTGCTAGTACAAGTCTGTGCAATAATCTGTTAGTACAAGTCTATGCAATAATCTGCTAGTACAAGTCTGTGCAATAATCTGTTAGTACAAGTCTATGCAATAATCTGCTAGTACAAGTCTGTGCAATAATCTGCTAGTACAAGTCTGTGCAATAATCTGTTAGTACAAGTCTGTGCAATAATCTGCTAGTACAAGTATGTGCAATAATCTGTTAGTACAAGTCTATGCAATAATCTGCTAGTACAAGTCTGTGCAATAATCTGCTAGTACAAGTCTGTGCAATAATCTGCTAGTACAAGTCTGTGCAATAATCTGCTAGTACAAGTCTGTGCAATAATCTGCTAGTACAAGTCTATGCAATAATCTGCTAGTACAAGTCTGTGCAATAATCTGCTAGAACAAGTCTGTGCAATAATCTGCTAGTACAAGTATGTGCAATAATCTGCTAGAACAAGTCTGTGCAATAATCTGCTAGAACAAGTCTGTGCAATAATCTGTTAGAACAAATATGTGCAATAATCTGCTAGAACAAGTCTGTGCAATAATCTGTTAGTACAAGTCTATGCAATAATCTGCTAGTACAAGTCTGTGCAATAATCTGCTAGTACAAGTCTATGCAATAATCTGCTAGAACATGTCTGTGCAATAATTTGCTAGAACAAGTCTGTGCAATAATCTGCTAGTACAAGTATGTGCAATAATCTGCTAGAACAAGTCTGTGCAATAATCTGCTAGAACAAGTCTGTGCAATAATCTGTTAGAACAAATATGTGCAATAATCTGCTAGAACAAGTCTGTGCAATAATCTGCTAGAACATGTCTGTGCAATAATCTGCTAGAACATGTCTGTGCAATAATTTGCTAGAACAAGTCTGTGCAATAATCTGCTAGTACAAGTCTGTGCAATAATCTGTTAGTACAAGTCTATGCAATAATCTGCTAGAATATGTCTGTGCAATAATTTGCTAGAACAAGTCTGTGCAATAATCTGCTAGAACAAGTCTGTGCAATAATCTGCTAGAACAAGTCTGTGCAATAATCTGCTAGAACAAGTCCGTGCAATAATCTGCTAGAACAAGTCTGTGCAATAATCTGCTAGCACAAGTCTGTGCAATAATCTGCTAGTACAAGTCTGTACAATAATCTGCTAGAACAAGTCTGTGCAATAATCTGCTAGTGCAAGTCTGTACAATAATCTGCTAGAACAAGTCTGTGCAATAATCTGCTAGAACAAGTCTGTGCAATAATCTGCTAGTACAAGTCTGTGCACTAATCTGCTAGAACAAGTATGTGCAATAATCTGCTAGTACAAGTCTATGCAATAATCTGCTAGAACAAGTATGTGCAATAATCTGCTAGTACAAGTCTATGCACTAATCTGCTAGAACAAGTCTGTGCAATAATCTACTAGAACAAGTCTGTGCAATAATCTGCTAGAACAAGTCTGTGCAATAATCTGCTAGAACAAGTCTGTGCAATAGTCTGCTAGTACAAGTCTGTGCAATAATCTGCTAGTACAAGTCTATGCAATAATCTGCTAGCACAAGTCTATGCAATAATCTGCTAGCACAAGTCTGTGCAATAATCTGCTAGTACAAGTCTATGCAATAATCTACTAGAACAAGTATGTGCAATAATCTGCTAGTACAAGTCTGTGCAATAATCTGCTAGTACAAGTCTGTGCAATAATCTGCTAGAACAAGTCTGTGCAATAATCTGCTAGAACAAGTCTGTGCAATAATCTGCTAGAACAAGTCTGTGCAATAATCTGCTAGAACAAGTCTGTGCAATAATCTGCTAGTACAAGTCTATGCAATAATCTACTAGAACAAGTCTGTGCAATAGTCTGCTAGAACAAGTCTGCAATAATCTGCTAGTACAAGTATGTGCAATAATCTGCTAGAACAAGTCTGTGCAATAATCTGCTAGTACAAGTCTGTGCAATAATCTGCTAGAACAAGTCTGTGCAATAATCTGCTAGTACAAGTCTATGCAATAATCTGCTAGCACAAGTCTGTGCAATAATCTGCTAGTACAAGTATGTGCAATAATCTGCTAGTACAAGTCTATGCAATAATCTGCTAGTACAAGTCTGTGCAATAATCTGTTAGTACAAGTATATGCAATAATCTGCTAGAACAAGTCTGTGCAATAATCTGCTAGTACAAGTCTGTGCAATAATCTGCTAGAACAAGTCTGTGCAATAATCTGCTAGAACAAGTCTGTGCAATAATCTGTTAGAACAAGTATGTGCAATAATCTGCTAGAACAAGTCTGTGCAATAATCTGTTAGTACAAGTCTATGCAATAATCTGCTAGTACAAGTCTGTGCAATAATCTGCTAGTACAAGTCTATGCAATAATCTGCTAGAACAAGTCTGTGCAATAATCTGCTAGAACAAGTCTGTGCAATAATCTGCTAGTACAAGTATGTGCAATAATCTGCTAGAACAAGTCTGTGCAATAATCTGCTAGTACAAGTCTGTGCAATAATCTGTTAGAACAAGTATGTGCAATAATCTGCTAGAACAAGTCTGTGCAATAATCTGTTAGTACAAGTCTATGCAATAATCTGCTAGTACAAGTCTGTGCAATAATCTGCTAGTACAAGTCTATGCAATAATCTGCTAGAACAAGTCTGTGCAATAATCTGCTAGTACAAGTCTGTGCAATAATCTGCTAGTACAAGTCTGTGCAATAATCTGCTAGTACAAGTCTGTGCAATAATCTGCTAGTACAAGTCTGTGCAATAATCTGCTAGTACAAGTCTGTGCAATAATCTGCTAGTACAAGTCTGTGCAATAATCTGCTAGTACAAGTCTGTGCAATAATCTGCTAGTACAAGTCTGTGCAATAATCTGCTAGTACAAGTCTGTGCAATAATCTGCTAGTACAAGTCTATGCAATAATCTGCTAGTACAAGTCTGTGCAATAATCTGCTAGTACAAGTCTGTGCAATAATCTGCTAGTACAAGTCTGTGCAATAATCTGCTAGTACAAGTCTGTGCAATAATCTGCTAGTACAAGTCTATGCAATAATCTGCTAGTACAAGTCTGTGCAATAATCTGCTAGTACAAGTCTATGCAATAATCTGCTAGAACATGTCTGTGCAATAATTTGCTAGAACAAGTCTGTGCAATAATCTGCTAGTACAAGTATGTGCAATAATCTGCTAGAACAAGTCTGTGCAATAATCTGCTAGAACAAGTCTGTGCAATAATCTGTTAGAACAAATATGTGCAATAATCTGCTAGAACAAGTCTGTGCAATAATCTGTTAGTACAAGTCTATGCAATAATCTGCTAGTACAAGTCTGTGCAATAATCTGCTAGTACAAGTCTATGCAATAATCTGCTAGAACATGTCTGTGCAATAATTTGCTAGAACAAGTCTGTGCAATAATCTGCTAGTACAAGTATGTGCAATAATCTGCTAGAACAAGTCTGTGCAATAATCTGCTAGAACAAGTCTGTGCAATAATCTGTTAGAACAAATATGTGCAATAATCTGCTAGAACAAGTCTGTGCAATAATCTGTTAGTACAAGTCTGTGCATTAATCTGCTAGAACACGTCTGTGCAATAATCTGTTAGTACAAGTCTATGCAATAATCTGCTAGAACATGTCTGTGCAATAATCTGCTAGAACATGTCTGTGCAATAATCTGCTAGTACAAGTCTATGCAATAATCTGCTAGAACATGTCTGTGCAATAATTTGCTAGAACAAGCCTGTGCAATAATCTGCTAGAACGAGTCTGTGCAATAATCTGCTAGAACAAGTCTGTGCAATAATCTGCTAGAACAAGTCTGTGCAATAATCTGCTAGAACAAGTCTGTGCAATAATCAGCTAGCACAAGTCTGTGCAATAATCTGCTAGTACAAGTCTGTACAATAATCTGCTAGAACAAGTCTGTGCAATAATCTGCTAGTACAAGTCTGTACAATAATCTGCTAGTACAAGTCTGTACAAGTCTGTACAATAATCTGCTAGTACAAGTCTATGCAATAATCTTCTAGCACAAGTCTATGCAATAATCTGCTAGAACAAGTCTGTGCAATAATCTGCTAGAACAAGTCTGTGCAATAATCTGCTAGTACAAGTCTGTGCACTAATCTGCTAGAACAAGTATGTGCAATAATCTGCTAGTACAAGTCTATGCAATAATCTGCTAGAACAAGTATGTGCAATAATCTGCTAGTACAAGTCTATGCACTAATCTGCTAGAACAAGTCTGTGCAATAATCTACTAGAACAAGTCTGTGCAATAATCTGCTAGAACAAGTCTGTGCAATAATCTACTAGAACAAGTCTGTGCAATAGTCTGCTAGTACAAGTCTGTGCAATAATCTGCTAGTACAAGTCTGTGCAATAATCTGCTAGTACAAGTCTATGCAATAATCTGCTAGCACAAGTCTATGCAATAATCTGCTAGCACAAGTCTGTGCAATAATCTGCTAGTACAAGTCTATGCAATAATCTACTAGAACAAGTCTGTGCAATAATCTGCTAGTACAAGTCTGTGCAATAATCTGCTAGTACAAGTCTGTGCAATAATCTGTTAGAACAAGTCTGTGCAATAATCTGCTAGAACAAGTCTGTGCAATAATCTGCTAGAACAAGTCTGTGCAATAATCTGCTAGAACAAGTCTGTGCAATAATCTGCTAGTACAAGTCTATGCAATAATCTACTAGAACAAGTCTGTGCAATAGTCTGCTAGAACAAGTCTGCAATAATCTGCTAGTACAAGTATGTGCAATAATCTGCTAGAACAAGTCTGTGCAATAATCTGCTAGTACAAGTCTGTGCAATAATCTGCTAGTACAAGTCTGTGCAATAATCTGCTAGTACAAGTCTGTGCAATAATCTGCTAGTACAAGTCTGTGCAATAATCTGCTAGTACAAGTCTGTGCAATAATCTGCTAGTACAAGTCTGTGCAATAATCTGCTAGTACAAGTCTGTGCAATAATCTGCTAGTACAAGTATGTGCAATAATCTGCTAGTACAAGTCTGTGCAATAATCTGCTAGTACAAGTATGTGCAATAATCTGCTAGTACAAGTCTGTGCAATAATCTGCTAGTACAAGTCTATGCAATAATCTGCTAGTACAAGTATGTGCAATAATCTGCTAGTACAAGTCTGTGCAATAATCTGCTAGTACAAGTCTGTGCAATAATCTGCTAGTACAAGTCTGTGCAATAATCTGCTAGTAAGTTGTGCAATAATCTGCTAGTACAAGTCTGTGCAATAATCTGCTAGTACAAGTCTGTGCAATAATCTGCTAGAACAAGTCTGTGCAATAATCTGCTAGTACAAGTCTGTGCAATAATCTGCTAGTACAAGTCTGTGCAATAATCTGCTAGTACAAGTCTGTGCAATAATCTGCTAGAACAAGTCTGTGCAATAATCTGCTAGTACAAGTCTGTGCAATAATCTGCTAGTACAAGTATATGCAATAATCTGCTAGTACAAGTCTGTGCAATAATCTGCTAGTACAAGTCTGTGCAATAATCTGCTAGTACAAGTATGTGCAATAATCTGCTAGTACAAGTCTGTGCAATAATCTGCTAGTACAAGTCTGTGCAATAATCTGCTAGTACAAGTCTGTGCAATAATCTGCTAGAACAAGTCTGTGCAATAATCTGCTAGTACAAGTATGTGCAATAATCTGCTAGTACAAGTCTGTGCAATAATCTGCTAGTACAAGTCTGTGCAATAATCTGCTAGTACAAGTCTATGCAATAATCTGCTAGTACAAGTCTGTGCAATAATCTGCTAGTACAAGTCTGTGCAATAATCTGCTAGAACAAGTCTGTGCAATAATCTGCTAGTACAAGTCTGTGCAATAATCTGCTAGAACAAGTCTGTGCAATAATCTGCTAGAACAAGTCTGTGCAATAATCTGTTAGAACAAGTATGTGCAATAATCTGCTAGAACAAGTCTGTGCAATAATCTGTTAGTACAAGTCTATGCAATAATCTGCTAGTACAAGTCTGTGCAATAATCTGCTAGTACAAGTCTATGCAATAATCTGCTAGAACATGTCTGTGCAATAATTTGCTAGAACAAGTCTGTGCAATAATCTGCTAGTACAAGTCTGTGCAATAATCTGCTAGAACAAGTCTGTGCAATAATCTGCTAGAACAAGTCTGTGCAATAATCTGTTAGAACAAATATGTGCAATAATCTGCTAGAACAAGTCTGTGCAATAATCTGTTAGTACAAGTCTATGCAATAATCTGCTAGTACAAGTCTGTGCAATAATCTGCTAGTACAAGTCTATGCAATAATCTGCTAGAACATGTCTGTGCAATAATTTGCTAGAACAAGTCTGTGCAATAATCTGCTAGTACAAGTCTGTGCAATAATCTGTTAGTACAAGTATGTGCAATAATCTGCTAGAACATGTCTGTGCAATAATCTGCTAGAACAAGTATGTGCAATAATCTGCTAGAACAAGTCTGTGCAATAATCTGCTAGAACAAGTCTGTGCAATAATCTGCTAGCACAAGTATGTGCAATAATCTGCTAGTACAAGTCTGTACAATAATCTGCTAGAACAAGTCTGTGCAATAATCTGCTAGTACAAGTCTGTACAATAATCTGCTAGTACAAGTCTGTACAAGTCTGTACAATAATCTGCTAGTACAAGTCTATGCAATAATCTGCTAGTACAAGTCTGTGCAATAATCTACTAGAACAAGTCTGTGCAATAATCTGCTAGTACAAGTCTATGCAATAATCTGCTAGTACAAGTCTGTGCAATAATCTACTAGAACAAGTCTGTGCAATAATCTGCTAGTACAAGTCTATGCAATAATCTGCTAGTACAAGTCTGTGCAATAATTTGTGTTTGAAACCACTTGGATTTTCAGAGGTTTTTATTTTCGTCAGAGGTTGAATAAGATATTGGCTAGCCTTTTTATATTTATAATACCATATATTCCCGATTTAATGCCCCCTCTTAATAAATGCCCCCTCCTAATAAATGCCCCCCCCTGTCATTTTTGAAAAAAGTAAATATCCAATTTCAATGCATTTTAATGATAATTCCAATTCCAGCATCGATTGATCAATGTAAGCACAGACAGTAACACATTAAATATGTTTTTATAAAGCAAATTATACAAAGACGGTGGACTGGTTATCCAGGGATCGCAGGTTTGATCCCCCGTCTGACCATAATAAAATTAACAGTCTTTCAGATGGGACTTTAAACCAAAGTCTTGTGTCGGTGCTTTACACCATCATTGCACTATCCTCCAAAATTCTAAAATGACTAATCTCTTCAGGAGGCGTCGCTCATATGGGCAACCGGTAGCGACGATAAATAAACGTAAAACACAAAATCAATCAAACTGTATGTTCATAAACACTTATAATGAAAACATGTCAAATAGATATTCCAGTTCTATCAAAACACACGTGTTCACCAAGATCAATTAAATGAAGGCCAGTAAATGTGTGCTCTACACGACACATTGTGGAAGTAATGTTGCATCGGAATGTTGGTTGTAGACTACAGGGATCATTTTAGAGGGCGATGTGGGCGAAATTGTCGCCCTAAAAAAAATAATGTACGATTTTGTCTAGTAAGATACACTGGCCCATTATAAAGCACTCCTATTCAAATGTTGTATTTAATGATTGTACTGTGCATTTTAACCCTATTTTGCAGAAGTATATTAAAGAACACCATTTAAGGAAGCGATCACGCGCTTTCTCACTTCTCCCAAATATTCTGACCTAGAATGAACCCTGGACTATGTATACTCTCGCCATACACCACATTATCGCCAAGTTATCGGACGTCCATGTACATGTACCTGTATATTTAGCACCGAGTATTGGGCAGCATCGCAGCAAATTGCCGTGGAAATATTCCGCTGAGAAATTCGTCTTTTCTCTTACATGCGCGAACACTGTCCTCCAGAAAAATTACCGGTAATTGCATTATTTATCATGCAATAGAAATTCATTGCGCTTAAACATATTTTATGTATCCTAATAAACGCCACCACCCTTTTGCAAAATGTATAGCCAGCCCCCGGGGGCGTTAAATAGGTAATATATGGTATGTGCTAAATATTAAATTGACATTGTTTACTTACTCGCCTATAAGACAGGAGATTCATAACAAGATTATGGCCTCAACGTGGCTACCGCACTGAATATCATTCATAACGTACCGTAAAATATTTATTACACAACACATTTCAGACTTAATCTAACACTATATGTAAATACGATAGTAGCCGGTGCTCGCTTTTGACAGTGTGATTGACAACGCAGATCGGTAAATAGCTACTGTGGTTAAAAATTGTTTGCAAAACCACCGACAATAAATAAATTGGAATTGAATATCATTCATAACGTACAGTAAAATATTTATTACACATTCCCTGTACAGTGAAAAACACCAAACTGCTACACATTTTATACAATAACGCAATCAAAATGGAACTTTATCAATGTTCTTTTCAACACATAATTCACGATGTTTTAGCCTCTGTCTAACAGTTGTTTATTACAGTGTGCGTGTCGGAATAGAATACTAATGACGGATAGATCAGAGAGGCGCTTGTGGTTGTTGGTCAGCAGACTTTTTCTATAGACTTTTTATAGACTTAATCTGACACTATGTTTAAATACGCCAGTAGCCGGTGCTCGCTTTTGACAGTGTGATTGACAACGCAGATCGGTAAATAGCTATAATGCTAATGTTATTTGTTTGCAAAACCTTCGACAATAAATAAATTGGAATTGAGGACAAAGGCGTTATCACTCACTTGTCGGCATGTGCTCTTGTTTACTCTCGTCAATTGTGATCAAGTAATTTCAATTATGCATTTAGTTTATACAAATTTATTTTAGCTCGATTGCAAAACAAGTTATTACAACTTATATTAATCACTCTCGAGACCTCATTCCTGATGGAATCCATCGCCACGAGGGAGAGAGAAGAGGCAACGTGGAATTTAAATGCCTTGCCTAAGGGCACAATCGTAACGGCTCCAGCGGGGCTCAAACTCCAGGCCATTCGAACCTGAAGTGAACGCGCATCCACTGCGCTATCACGACTTCCACTATTATGCATTTCATCAGCAGATTGCCAGATTGAACAATCGGGTAGGTACACACTACACAGGTTCATGATTGTTTCATAAGTTTGTAGTCTACTTTAAATATAGCTGCAGCATATTTCCCGGTTTGCACATGAAATAGACACAGTGGTAGTGTTTCTTTCCGTCAATCTTCGCATGTTTTTCATTCAAAAAACTGTTATGCTCAATTTAGTTGTAACGAATGACCACACATACGCTTTCATCCGCGCCAACGAGAGTGATTAATATAAGTTGTTAAAACTTGCTTCGTAATCGTTGTAAAATAAATAGAATTGTTGTGTGAGGCTTAATTAACAGTGTGTGCTTATCAATATCATTCATTTGAATACTTGTAATAATTGACGATTATCAATTAAGAAATCATATTTGACTTTCAGTTATATATATTTGCGTATGACACAGGGTTGGGTTTTATCCGGCACGCACAGAGTCAACTTTAGCACACAAGTTCAGTTCAGCACAGTCTGGTTTAGCACACAAGGTCAAGTCTATCACTGTAATACTGCAGCTCTTGTGGTCCCCTCAATATCCTGTAGATGAAGACAAGCTTTGCATGCATCATCAAAGTTAACAGTTTTTGCCAATCCAGTTTAAAATTGGGACAGTTTTTGCCACCAACATTTTAATTTTGACAGTTTTAGCCACTTCATATATTCTGCTGTGAGGGATCATTACAGTCATATTACTCTTACCCCTCCCCATGACATCAAAAGGGGCACATAAGGTGTCTAAACTGTATTAGAAAAAGCTTTGAACAATTATTCTTATGATTTTATGCACAGAGGAGAATTTTTTAGTTTTAGCCAAGTTTAGCCACTTTTAGTAGCTAAAACCTGTTTTAGCATTTTAGGCGGGGCGGTTTTAACCACCATGTGGCTAAAACCCTGCCTCCCTGGTATGAAACATGGTGTAGAGTTTGACTCGTAGGAATTTAATGTAGTTGTCACGATTTCTATTACTTTGGAATCATTCCTACTCAAAATGTTGGTTTGTTAGTTTGGGTTTTACGCCTGCATCAGCACCATTTTGTGCTATATCGCCGGCGTGCAGTTTACCTAACAACCTTTTCTGGGCAGGCTCCAGTGGCTAACCAGTACTTGGTGCACCAACCTCTGTAAGAAACTGCCAACTTTTTCATCTAAATGAGGCACGGCCTGAGCGGGGCTCGGACTGTAACTTACTCAAAATGTTGCAATGTAAGCTCATGAATGTAGGTTGAATTACACAGGTCATGAAACAAAAGCACGAGTCTGTGGACACTGATGCACGAGTCTGTGGATACTGATGCACGAGTCTGTGGATACTGATGCACGAGTCTGTGGATACTGATGTATGAGTCTGTGGATACTGATGCATGAGTCTGTGGATACTGATGTATGAGTCTGTGGATACTGATGCACGAGTCTGTGGATACTGATGCATGAGTCTGTGGATACTGATGCATGAGTCTGTGGATACTGATGTATGAGTCTGTGGATACTGATGCACAAGTCTGCGGATACTGATGCACAAGTCTGTGGATACTGATGCATGAGTCTGCGGATACTGATGCATGAGTCTGTGGATACTGATGCACGAGTCTGTGGATACTGATGCATGAGTCTGTGGATACTGATGCACGAGTCTGTGGATACTGATGTATGAGTCTGTGGATACTGATGCATGAGTCTGTGGATACTGATGCACGAGTCTGTGGATACTGATGCATGAGTCTGTGGATACTGATGCACGAGTCTGTGGATACTGATGCATGAGTCTGCAGATACTGATGCATGAGTCTGTGGATACTGATGTATGAGCCTGTGGATACTGATGCATGAGTCTGTGGATACTGATGCATGAGTCTGTGGATACTGATGCATGAGTCTGTGGATACTGATGTATGAGTCTGTGGATACTGATGCATGAGTCTTCTGTGGATACTGATGCATGAGTCTGTGGATACTGATGTATGAGTCTGTGGATACTGATGCACGAGTCTGTGGATACTGATGCACGAGTCTGCGGATACTGATGCACGAGTCTGCGGATACTGATGCACAAGTTTGACTCTGTTACCAATAAAAAATGTTAATTGTGCAAAGCTGCTAAAAACATAATTCCTTCCGAAGGATGGAGCAGGTGTGTACATAACGTCATAAGCATACTGCATAGACACTAAATATTAGAAGTGCAATGATATACCAGTATATTCTATCGTTACATACCGTGATACAGTTTTCGCGTCTCACAATGTTTTTTCTTTCATTCTCGCTCTTTTTTCAGTCTTTTTTTACCGAATTAACAGATGAATGTATCTAATTAACAATTCTCTATAATTCCGCACATAGTCAGTACCTTATAAATACTTAATCACCGATCCAGCCTCAAAATTCCAAATTTGTATGCAAATTGGAAAATATAGTAACTCGGGAATGCTAAAGTATGGTAGTTGAGGACTACATGACAATGTATGGGTGTCGTGTCATTAACATAATTACTTCCCAATTGTTTTAATGCCGGCAATGATGTCCGGCACCAGGTAGGTCAGCAATTAAGCTGTGTCAGGGATCAGTTTAGAGGGCGATGTGGGCGAAATTGTCGCCTTAGGGATCCTGACTTCGCCCTATGGGAGCCCCACTTCTCCCTAAAAAAAAAAAAAAATATATGTTTTGGTTTTTACAATTTTCAAACCAAATTTGTCTGGCCCATTATAAAGCACTCCTTCTATTCAAATGTTGTATTTAATGGTTGTACTGTGCATTTTAACCCTATTTTGCAGAAGTATATTAAAGAACACCATTTAAGGAAGCGATCACGAGCTTTCTCACTTATCCAAGCATTAAATATGTTTTTATAAAGCAAATCAATCAAAAACGGTAGTCCACTTGGACTGGTAATCCAGGGATCGCAGGTTTGATCCCCCATCTGACCCTAATAAAATTAACAAACTTTCAGATGGGACTTTAAACCGAGGTCTTGTGTCGGTGCTTTACACCGTGCACGTAACATAACCAGAGAAGACTCTGGAATGGGTGTCTCTCTGTATCATTGCACTATCCTCCAAAAATCTAAAATGACTAATCTCTTCAGGAGGCGTCGCTCATATGGGCAACCGGTAGCGACGATAAATAAATGTATAACACAAAAATTAATCAAACTGTATGTTCATAAACACATATAATGAAAACATGTCAAATAGATATTCCAGTTCTATCAAAACACACGTCGTGTTCACCAAGATTCATTCAAGATCATTCTAAAAATAAACACACTATGAAAATTACGGCATACACAACGCGTCCCAATTAAATCAAGGCCAGTAAATGTGTGCTCTACACGACACATTGTGGAAGTAATGTTGCTATCAGAATGTTGGTTGTAGACTACAGGGATCATTTTAGAGGGCGATGTGGGCGAAATAGTCGCCCTAGGGACCCTGACTTCGCCCTCTGGGGGCCCCACTTCTCCCTAAAAAAAAAAAAAAAAAGTTTTTGGTTTTTACGATTTTGTCTAGTAAGATTATTGGCCCATTATAAAGCACTCCTTCTATACAAATGTTGTATTTAATGGTTGTACTGTGCATTTTAACCCTATTTTGCAGAAGTATATTAAAGAACACCATTTAAGGAAGCGATCACGCGCTTTCTCACTTCTCCCAAAAATTCTGACCTAGAATGAACCCTGCACTCCTTCTATTAAAATGTTGTATTTAATGGTCATACTCACTCTACTGTGCATTTTAACCATATTTTGTTGAAATTTATGAAATAACACCATTTAAGGACGCGATCGCGCGCATTCTGATCTACTTTTCAGCTACGAGTAGCCCGTTTATTTTTTTATGTTGTAATTAACAATTACATATTATGTAAACATATAATATAAATTACAGTTGTTTTACAATAATCTATCGATACTATATACTAGTATAGTATATATACAAATGCATTTATTAATTTTTATAAAGAGAGAAGGTTCTCCCTTGATTCAATGGATGCATACAAAATATTGGCTCTGAAAAATTGATAGTTTTTGTGTTTTTAGAGGAATATTTCTGAAATAAAAACTGGACTAAAACGGAAAATAAATACGGTATATACCATTTTTCTCAAAACATTATGAAAACTGTTCTTATAACTTTCTTCTACATGTAAACATTTCTGAGTGAGGTCAAAAATGGGTTACGCCATTGTGAGATAGTATTGGGACATTGTTATATACTTAGACACAGAAAATGACCTAGTATTAAACTGCTAGCTGACCAGTTTGAAGATTAAAGGTACTCTAACTAATATAACATTCTGTGCAAAGAGAAATTGTATGAATAGCGAAAATGGAGAACCAGAAAAAAAAGAGAAACAGAAGTGAATTAAGCAGCACGGGCAGCACCCCGGAAACAGAATCTAACGTAGCTACACCGCCTGCCAAAAATGCTAAAACACTAGAAAATTAAAAAAAATCCGGAAATGTAAAACTGGCAAGACGAACCAGTCGATAGCGTATCAATAAATGAAATAAAATCTGAAATAAAACAAATCAACATGAAACTTTCAAATGTTATGACAAAAGATGATGGCAACCTACGACATATTATTAAAGAAATCATACAACAAATGAAAGAAGAGCTCTTGAAATCAATAGAGCATAAAGTAGACCTAATAGAAGCTAAAGTATTTGAAAAAGACACGGAAAATGATGAATTAAAGAAGAAAGTAGAAACATTAAATAAAAGAATTGAAGACCAAACAGAAGAGAACGACAAATTAAAAACAGAACTAAGATTAAATGAAGAAAAATCGACATGGGTTATAAATGATATAGAACAATACAGCAGAATAAACAATGTCAGGATTTACGACATATCAGAAAACATACAATGGCCAGACGCAAACGAGACCGAGAAATCCCCACAAAAAATAGTCACTGACGATACATACGAGAGTCCAGAGAAAACTACACAGACAGTAGTTAATGTATTAAACAAACATTTGCCGGGCCTTAGTCTAACAGCTGGAGATATCGACGCTTGCCACCGCCTAGGTAGGAAGAGCATCAAACCCAGGCCGATCATTGTAAAATTCCAATCACGCCTTACGATTGTGTCCTTAGGCAAGGCATTTAAATTCCACGTTGCCTCTTCTCTCCCTCGTGGCGATGGATTCCATCAGGAATGAGGTCTCGAGAGTGATTTATATAAGTTGAAAGAACTTGTTTCGCAATCGAGCTAAAATAAATTTGTATAAATAAAAATAAAAAAACTACGAAATTGAAACTTTTAGCCAGGAAAAAAACACTACCAAAACCTGTATTCGTGACCGAAGACCTGACCAAATTGAACTATCAAGTACTTATGTCCATAAAATACAAAATGCCTGATGAAATTGAATATAGTTGGTTCAAAAATGGAAGCGTACTTTACAAGAACAAAATGGGAACAATACATCGTGTACAGTGCCAAGAATTCAACCACTGGTTAGATATGCCATGGCCAGAACCAGCACAAAGAACAGGCCGGCAAAGTATCTCAAGAGTTGACTCATAAGTGACAGTACCTTTAACTATATTGTCATACAGGGATGATTGATTTAATTCATGCTATTGAGATCACCAAAGGATAGGTTGTGTGTTCACTGATGATATCTATATCTACATGCATTACATAACAAATAGTTTAGCATATAAAAGTGTTAACAATATTTATATTAAAATAGTGTCTACATAATTTTACAGACATCTCTTTCAGCAATCTTAAAGTATACTTTTAAAAGTAAAATGTATGCTAGGAACCACAACTCATCTGTACCTAAACAATCTTTGAATTTGTCATGAGAATACATGTTTGTATATAAGACATGTACGTTTATGATGAATGTGTATACATGTATATATAATTTGGTATGCTGAAACCCATTGTCGACCTTGGCCTCTCGCAAGTCTCAACCCAAGATTGATAACCATCTATTGGGTAGCATTGTGCATACATACAACGATTCGAGTTAAGATCCTATTGCCGACCTTGTGCACTTTCGTTTTTTTACACAAGATGGACAATATAGGGATACCATCTCCAAATATGAATATACATAATAAAAAAGGTTTAACTACATGCATTTACACATTTATTACACACGCAAACCAAGGTAAATAGTGATGATGTATTCTCAACAACTACTCAAATGTGCCAAGGTATGAATGTCTGAAGTCTATTAGTGCATTTTTGCCTTAGATTATGTCTTTCAATAGATGAAATAAGAACAGAAATAGTGTAGATCTCCATCACACGGCAATGATTTTGTTAGTTAAAGTTGTATTACTGTTCAAAAAGGGTAACTAGATTGTAAACGATTATCCCGTTTAATATGCCAATATCTTTAATAAAACATGTAATACTGATTTTGTAACAAATACAATTGTATGATAACTACGTTTGGGAAATTGTGACGGTCAGTTTGAACAGTAATACATGCATGTGTAGATATACATGTGTGTATGTGTTGGCACATGCACATACCTGTGTGTGGGTATATACATGTATGCGATGTGTGTGTGTGTATGCGCGCGCATGTGTGTGTGTGTGTATGCATGGATTTGTGTATGCATGTGTATGTATATGTATGTATATATATATATATATGTATGCATGTGTATGTATATGTGTATGTATGTGCGTGTAAGTGTGTGTATGGATGTGTGCATGCATATGCATGGATTTGTGTATGCGTATACATGTATATGCAATAAAGAAATAAACGAGGTTACCCGGATAGGGGCCTCAAAATGAAAAAAAAAAGAAGAGAGAAGGCATTTTGTTTGAAAGTAAGATAGCAGGAGAAGAGTTGAAAAAATTCCGATCCAGAATACAAACATCTTTTCAATATCAGTTGCATATACGGACGGTTGCTGTTACATGCTTGTGATTATACTTCTATCAGTCAATATCAATTTGTTCCACTTTCTATTGTGAGCTTCTAGTTTATTTTTCATAAAGGCTATATGTTCTTCGATGTGTTGTCTTTCTTTTAAATATCTGATAAAGGTAATGCAGTTAGGAACACATTTTTCTATTTTGCTTTTAAAACTATAATATTTTGCTAAAAGAATTATGAAATCTATCATAATATGGGGATGCTCTATACTTTGATTACCAAATGAAACCGTTTTATTACATTCGGCCTTCGTGATATATTTCTACGCATAAGAACTTCAAACTCGGGTTATTCTGCAATATACCACGGTTGATATTTATTATTTCTTAATTAAACTCTATTTGTTTGTCTATCAAATATGTTTTTAATCGCGAAATGTTGAAAATGAGAACAGTCCCTGAATAAATGTTTTAATGTCTCTGTATGCATATTGCAAAGTTCACATAGAGTTGAGTTTGTTATTTTTAATTTAGGTTTGACAGAATGTTACAGACTGGAATTACATAAAATGAAATTAAAATTATTTGGCTAATTAGACTTGTAAACTAGAATTAGGATCGGGACGGTGTAGTGTGTATTATTAGAAAGGTTAAAATAGACCAAATATGTACCATGGCAGGGCTCAAGCCAGAGGTCAACGTGTGAAGAAACAGTCTCCCTAAGCTCAACTTAGCTGATTGAAAATCAGGGTTCCCGCTGTCGTTCCCCAATGGTGCCAAAAAAAATTACTGGTGCTAAATTTTGTGAATTGGCGAAAATATTTGACGCAACTCTTTCTTTTTTTGTTTGCGCAACATGTTATGTCAAATACACGGCTTCAAATATTTATCCGTATAACAGTGCAAATCATACAAAGTTCTAATTTCAGAACAAAGTCGTGATAGTGCAGTGGAAGTCGTGATAGCGCAGTGGATATGCGTTTGTTTCAGTTGTGAAAGGTCCGGAGTTTGAACCCTGCTGGAGCCGTTACGATTGTGCCCTTAGATATTTAAATTCCACGTTGCCTCTTCTCTCTCCCTTGTGGCGATGGATTCCATCAGGAATGAAGTCTCGAGAGTGATTAATATAAGTTGTAAGAACTTGTTTCGCAATCAAGCTAAAATAAATTTGTATAAACTAGAACAAGCAACATTAATCTCCCGACTCTACATATATGTATGTATCAGTGAACCTTCAGGCTTCTCCAGATGAAAATCGACACGGCTACATGTGTAAAGTTTGATAGTTTTGGGGAATTTAAGTGACTTAATAAGCCCATTAAGGGAACACAGCTGGGCACAAAACTCTGAACCTCTCACTATGTCACACATTCGGAAAAAAATGCTCCAGACAAATAATCAATCTGTCTGATCGTTTTTTGGTCTGTTTTAATCCGTTAAATTAATAGCGGAATTTCATGACTAACGAAAAATGACCAAACTTGTGTGGCACGCGTGGGTTCTGTCTGGCATGTGGTGTACTGTGTACATGCCCTGACCGTATATCGAACCCGGTGTCCTTCGATTCCATATCCGACTCTCTAACACTGGACCATGGACGCCACTTAAATGGTACACTTGAATGGTCGTCAGTTGGCCAACCATTGATGCAAAATAGCGATATGAAACAGGCCAACAACTGCGTTAACGATAGAGGCAGTAACGAAATATATAATTGGCAGTAATATGGACATTAGGGTTAGGGCTAAATTTGATCTTCAATTGAAAGAGTGTTCTATTTTTCAGATTTAATTTACTGCCACATGTGTTGTGAGATTACTGCCTCTATCCCTAACCCAACAACTGACCACACTTTCCACAACCACAGGCAACTGAGGCACAAGCACACAATGTTATTTCAGAAATATTCTCACCGTCAGTCACAAATCCTGTATTTGCATCTACTTCATGTCCTCATCCATGTAAATATGTTTAAATATCCACTTACAGTTTCAAATATTAAACGAAAAAATCAAATAGTTTGTTAATTTTCTACATTAAATGAATGACCGGAAGTTTACATTACATGTAAAACGGTATCACTAAATAGCGGAAAGCTAAGTTTTCAGAAAGACGCGGAAAGTTCGACTTTTGTGCCACAGAATGGAACTCAAAGGCATCACAATTTAACCCTTTGCATGTTAGGTAATTAAAATCACATTTGCAAACAACATAGATCCATTTCAGCCGCGGCACGACACTGCGTCTGATCAGGATATATGTTGCTTGTTATTCAGCCAAGTGTTTTAGCTCCACTATCCTAATAGCAAACAGCATAGAGCCTGATTAGATAACACGTTCTGTGTCGTCTGATCTGGCTCTATGCTGTTTGCAAAATTGATTGTATCTGCCGCCAGTGTGCAAAGGATTAAACAAAGATCACATTTTGTAAAATATGAAGCCAGTTGATAATAAAACCGTCCAAGATTGGGTGGTGATAAAACATACAGTAATACACACCAGTTGCCATTATGAAAATAAAAATAAATAAGAAAAACTATCCCCACCAAACCACATAGAAATACGTATACACATTATGTTCCATTAATGTCAAACCCCTTGACATGTTTTCATATCATTTCGTTCTATATGCACACCCACCTGGCAATAATGTTCAAGCTGTTGAATGTGGCCAGTAAATGGTAGAAATATAACTGGTATAAATCCGATGCTATGCCACTGGACTACCATCATTACATACATACTGGTCAATTTCGACAAAGAACATATAAATAAATAAACAATCAAATAATAAATATGCTTAAGCTTGGCTAATCGTTTTGAACATTGATATCGGAAGAGCTATATATAAAACACACCATCAAAGCATAAGCTACGCGCAAACAATGTTAAAGGTTGCGACTCTCAACTCTCAACTCTCAAAGCATATGTAGTTCAAGAATAAAAACAAATGTTTGGAACTTCATGACACTGTGAACTGCGATTTCATTTGTGGATGGGAAACCTGGCTGACTTTACTGACGATACGGAAATCCTCCGTCCCAACAGCAAACTAATTGTGCACAGGAAGTAGCTTATAAACAGGCGTTGATACAGTTTGCCTTGTACGTCAAATAAAGTTATTTATTTAACGCTTAAACGATTAATTGAGACATAATTGAGTTTCTGATAATATAAACGAACGTCATTTTGCCAGAAGTAAAAAGGTGACAAGTCGGCAGATTGGAACCCAGAACTCAAACCGTGTCACTTTATATGAAAAAGTTAACTTGGTTCAATAAACTTAAACAATATATTCTGGGTAGCCCGCTGGACGACTGGGTGGTGCGCCAGATAAACTCGTCCAATTGGGACTAATAACCGTAATTACTGGGTGGTCTACAATCTGCGTCTCGACAAAATGGCATGCATTGTGTCACTTGTGTGGTAATGTACGTGTATTTGTATGGCTTATAGCAAATTTCCATTGCTTTCCGCTGAAACCCAGGGCTTTCCGCTATTTAATAATGACCCCCCCCCCCCCCGTATGTCAAATAAGTTATTGGCGAATCGTTATTGTCATTCTAATAGGGAACAATTCCATCCATCCACTTGAATCTTGGAAGAGAAAGTGTACCGAAAAACAGAATATTGCGAGCTTAATTTGTATGTTTGATTGATAGACGCAACAACACTAGCTGGCGCATCGTAACCAATATGTCCACATATATGTATGTTTAACTTTTAATTTATTTTAATGTTTTAAAGTATACTAATAACATTTAGAAATCATTGTTTAATTTCCATGTGGCAAGCCAAGTTAGGCAGCCATGTTTATTTACCATAATTTCGATGCATATCTATGAGACCCAGGATTGTGTTGCTCAAAGTGATCACACATGCAACAACAAACAACATTTTTATGACATTGTTTCTTATTCGTAAGCAACCACTTGTGGACAAACAAGTAATGAATGGGGTGGTTACAATAGTTGCAGCTGTAGTCAAAGTTACTCAATGAGTAGCATCGCTTGCTTTTCTGTTACCTCGGTAGGTCCGATTTATCCCGAAATGTATATCGATCCTTTCAGTTGGAATCCGGTGATTGTACTGTTGATTCCTAGCATAATTTGTGGCATGATAAATGTGATTTGATCAAAATAATGTTAATAAATTCATAACTCTTTTGATTACAGATAAGTACCAAATTGGAAATGCTGCAAGCACCTAGGGTATGTAGCTTAATAATTTATTTTTGAATGAACATCTTTAAGAATACAGCACCCACACCACAAACCTTTTTCTTAAAGTTTATTCAACGTCGCTATCTGTTTCCCATTTTCAAGAGCGACTGGCAGTTTACCTAACAACACTTTTTCCTTGGCAGGCTCCAGCAGTTAATCAGTAATTGGTGCACCAATTGTTATAAGTTATAAGAAACTGCCAACGTTTTCATATAAATGAGACACGGTCTGAGCGGGGCTCGAACCCGTGACCATCAGAGATGATATGTTACAGTGGCATACAAGTCAGCGACCGCAACCACTCGACCACAGAGGCGGTTAACTACAAACCTCTTTCAATCTGCATAAGTATATATCCATTTGCGTTGAGGATGGTTGTTGGCTATATTCGGCTGTCCACTAGTGTCCAGATAGAGATACATATTTAGATTCTTTAGAATCGGTATGTATATATAATATCAACAACTCTAATGTGGCCGTTTCTAATGTTGCTAAAAATGGTGACTCAAACCACTTGTATTATCATACTATGTTCTTGTAAGTTTATTATGTTATATTTCGGGTTTTACGCCTGCATCAACACCATTGTTGGGCTATATCGCCGGCGGGCAGTTTACCTAACAACACCTTTCCCGGGCAGGCTCCAGCGGTTAACCAGTACTTGGGTGCACCAACCTCCTTAAGAAACTGCCAACTTTTTCATATAAATGAAACACGGTCTGAGCGGGGCTCGAACCCGTGGCCATCAGTGATGATAGGTTACAGTAATATACAAGTCAGCGACCTTAACCATTCGACCATGGAGGCGGACCTTGTAAGTTTATGCTTTATACTGTAAAGTTTAAGTCTTAATAAAGCATTCTTCTTCTTCTTCTTTATATATTATAAGTATCATGTTGAATGCAATACATTATGATTAAATTACATCTAATTCAACTTCATACTGCCGAACTATCAGTAATGCTTATGAATGGTAGGCGCAGTCTAGAACAGTTAGTTAATCTAAAATGTTATATGCAAGTTAAAAAGATAAAAGGATCTACAATGCTCTAGTTAAAAGTAGACAGTACAAGGATTAGAGATAGTTCGAGTCCAGTCGAATTAAAACTAAACATCAACAGTTATCGATAGCTTTTGATTCGACCGATGTAACAATGCACACATACAAATATATACGCGGAAAATTGATACAATGTTTATTATCAGAGCGAATCTAAAACTGCTCGCCTCTGCAGAAAAGTAAATATTTCTACCCATCCATTCAAAATGCCTGTGCAAGACGATGATGACATTTTGAAGGACGATTATTATTCTCTCTTGAATGTTTCCAGAGATGTGAGCGTTTACTTCGTTTTTGATGCCTCACTATTATCAGTTTATCGCAAACTAATTAAATGACAACGATAATCGTCACCATATACCAATACCGGCGTCCAAGTGCAAGTGTAGTGGTTACCGGTTGGATTTGTAGACCGGACATCTTCTTTGTTTATTTTGTTTATACAGCACTCCTTCACTTATGAAGATTAGTTTAATATATCTGCGACTAACCAGGAGTTGGCAATCAAAACAAAATGTTATGTAACACGAGAGACACAGAAATTCAAATGCTTAGACAATACAGTCAGTTTTACGCAATATTGTCATAAGATCGGCATATTTTAAATGTCATGTGACATGTCCATTGTTTGTAGCCATTCATATTTGATGCTTTATATTAACCATCAATAATGTTACTATTCTGGAGTCTTTACAATTGATCCATTAAACTGTTAAAGTACTTGTTTGTTACGCATTTTCGGCATTCCCTTTACTTCAGTTCTTGTCTGCGTCACTTCTGTAACCATTGGAGCCAATTTGGAACACTGGGAGCCGAGAGCCAAATATTTGAACCCATGTGCCAATTGTTATGTTGTATATTTTCATGATATCGGTACTAATTACATAAAACTTCATTCTGTTGAACTGCTTCAAGGTGGAAAACCCCCCATCGAATAGAGATACTTCACACTGTTCTGATCTGTTTGTAGCCTCATCCTGCCGAAATATCTCCTAACGAAATGTCATTTCACCGTATTATTGTCATATTGTAGTTGTCGCACAGGTACTAATTACATTAAAAATTCATTCTATTGAACTGCTTCAAGGCGGACAACCCACTCGAATAGAGATACTTCACACAGAAAGCAATACTCTTGTTTAAAAGTGCAATTTAGTTATGAAAGCATTGTTTGTTTACATAATGTTTGTGAACAGTCAAGATATAAGGTGTGGCATGCATGGTCCAGTGGTAAAGGGTCAGATTTGGAATCGAGGGATCCCTAGCTTCGATACTCTGGGTCACAGCATGTATGTAGTGTCTTAAGCAGTATTAGTTAGCCACTTAGATCGGCTAAGCCTGCCCAGGAAAGCATATCTATGACCCTGTAAGGCGTTTGACATAAATGGAAATAGAACAGACAATTTCTGGTCATAATTAGTGGAGTATGAATTTTTGAGGCAATTGAGGGCAATATGTTTGCTAAATGAATGCATATTAGCCCATTTCATTTTGGATACATTTAAAGGCTTTTGCAAACAACATAGATCCAGATCAGCCGCAGCGTGACGCTGTGTGCTGATCAGGATCTATGTTGTTTGCTACAAAGCCACGTGTCTTAGCAAGAACATCTGAATAGCAAACAGCATAAAGCCTGATCAGACGGCATGTTCTGTGGTGGCTGATCTGGCTCTATGTTCTTTGCAAATACTGTTTGATCGGTATCCAGAATCAAATGGATTAATGAAGTTATAATGCACATTACTCATTTATGTTGTAATTTATGGTTTATCTCACCGCTTTCACTTTTAATATTAGATGTATGACTGGAGCATTCTATGGAATATTTCTATGTTTTTATTTGAAGGCTTCGAAGACTGATATTAATGTAGCATACAAACATCTGTGCAAGATCTACCACCCGGACAAACATCAGGATCCAGCCAAGAAGAAAAATGCAGAAGTTCTGTTTAGTAAACTCAAGAGGGCCCATGAAGGTACAAAATTTATTACTCCTATTAAAAAAAGCTCTACCACCTGTAATATTCACTTCTTTTCATAAGGACTACCACCCATCAATTAACACTTTACTCCACCAGTCCACATCACAATCATAGCGTCCATTCCATTGTCTCTTCAATGAATATTTATTATTGGGTATGTACAGTGAAACCCCCTCATAACTGGAACCCCTCAAAACTGGTGATGAAATGATTATTTATTATTGGGTATATACAGTGAAACTCCCTCAAAACTGGAACCCCTCGAAACTGGAACCCCTCAAACTGTTCCATTCCATTGTCTCTTCATGATGAAATGAATATTTATTATTGGGTATGTACAGTGAAACCTCTTCATAACCGAAACCTATCAAAACCGGAACCCCTCAAAACTGGAACTCCTCAAAACTGGAACCCCTCAAAACTGGAACTCCTCAAATTGGAACCCTCAAAACCGGAACCCTCAAAACTGGAACCCATCAAAACCAGAACCCCACAAAACTGGAACCCCTCTAAACCAGAACCCCTCTAAGCTGTAAACTGGAACCTCTCTAAACTGGAACCCCTCTAAACTGGAATTCCCTCTAAACCAAACAAATTTCTTCATCCCGAATTACCATCTTCTTTATTCATAAACCTCTGTAAACCGGAACCGGAACACTCAATGTATGCATTTTCAGCTGTAATATAAATTGACTCCTGTAAACCAATCAGCAACTTGACTGAAACTGACTATTCTATTAACCCGCCGAAGAAATTGGACGGAATGTGCAAACAACATAGATCCAGATCAGTCAAGGCGTAACACCACGTCTGGTCAGGATCTATGTTGTTTGCTATTTAGACAAGTGTTTTAGCTGCACTACCCGAATAGCAAACAGCATAGAACCTGATCAGAAATGAGTAATTGGCCTCTTCTGTTATCGAGTAAACGGTTGAAAAGCTCTTTTTGTTTGTTTTACGTTTATTTATCGTCGCTACCGGTTGCCCATATGAGCGATGCCTCCTGAAGAGATTTAGTCATTTTAGATTTTTGGAGGATAATGCAATGATACAGACAGAGACCCATTCCAGACTCTCCTCTGGTTCTTTTACGTGCACAGTGTAAAGCGCCGACACCGGTTTAACGTCCCATCTGAAAGACTGTTATGTTAATTTTATTAGGGTCAGACGGGGGGGATCAAACCTGCGATCCCTGGATTACGTGAAAAGCTCTACCACCCATCAATTTTCTTCTAGCGGTGGAAATAACAATGAAATATGTAGTGAAGTTCTATGAGATATTGCAAGAGTTTTCAGTTACAAATAAGAAAAATACATTAATGAATTGTCGTCTGCTGCAATTATTGGAACTATTTATAGCTTTATTTTACCCAGCATGCAAAGAGTTAATGTGGAAATTGATAAACACTGAAAATATGAAATTTTGATTCTTAGTGCTAAAGTTGGACATCACGAATACGTCTCAGTGGCATTCATTTTCTGTAATATATGTATTTTATATTACAGTGTTGGTTGATGACCAACGGCGAGCCATTTATAATTTGTACGGTGATAAGGGGCTGGAGACTTATGGCATGGAGGTAAGTGCTTTGTGCGGTGATAAGGGGCTGGAGAGATATGGCATGGAGGTAAGTGCTCTGTAAGGTGATAAGGGGCTGGAGACATATGGCATGGAGGTAAGTGCTTTGTAAGGTGATAAGGGGCTGGAGAGATATGGCATGGAGGTAAGTGCTTTGTATGGTGATAAGGGGCTGGAGACATATGGCATGGAGGTAAGTGCTTTGTAAGGTGGTAAGGGGCTGGAGAGATATGGCATGGAGGTAAGTGCTTTGTATGGTGATAGGGGCTGGAGACATATGGCATGGAGGTAAGTGCTTCGTACGGTGATAAGGGGCTGGATACATATGGCATGGAGGGAAGTGCTTTGTACGGTGATAAGGGGCTGGATACATATGGCATGGAGGTAAGTGCTTTGTACGGTGATAAGGGGCTGGAGAGATATGACATGGAGGTAAGTGCTCTGTAAGGTGATAAGGGGCTGGAGAGATATGGCATAGAGGTAAGTGCTTTGTACGGTGATAAGGGGCTGGAGACATATGGCATGGAGGTAAGTGCTTTGTACGGTGATAAGGGGCTGGATACATATGGCATGGAGGTAAGTGCTTTGTATGGTGATAAGGGGCTAGAGACATATGGCATGGAGGTAAGTGCTTTGTACGGTGATAAGGGGCTAGAGACATATGGCATGGAGGTAAGTGCTTTGAAAGGTGATAAGGGGCTGGAGACATATGGCATGGAGGTAAGTGCTTTGTACGGTGATAAGGGGCTGGAGACATATGGCATGGAGGTAAATGCTTTGTACGGTGATAAGGGGCTGGAGAGATATGGCATGGAGGTAAGTGCTTTGTACGGTGATAAGGGGCTGGAGACATATGGCATAGAGGTAAGTGCTTTGTACGGTGATAAGGGGCTGGAGACATATGGCATGGAGGTAAGTGCTTTGTACGGTGATAAGGGCTGGAGACATGTGGCATGGAGGTAAGTGCTTTGTACGGTGATAAGGGGCTGGAGAGATATGGCATGGAGGTAAGTGCTTTGTACGGTGATAAGGGGCTGGAGAGATATGGCATGGAGGTAAGTGCTTTGTACGGGGATAAGGGGCTGGAGACATATGGCATGGAGGTAAGTGCTTTGTACGGTGATAAGGGGCTGGAGAGATATAGCATGGAGGTAAGTGCTTTGTAAGGGGCTGGAGAGATATGGCATGGAGGTAACTGCAACTCACTTGTGGAAGCTCCAAGCTTGCCACTTGGTATCATTTACTATTGTGTCGTGATAAAGGACTGGAGACATCAGAAAGCGGACAAAGGATTTACGAGTAAAAAAGGAACACTCAATAAAATAACAAATTTTTATAAATTTTCTGCGTTAATAACAATCTAAGAAAGTTAAGAACATGAAAGTCGCTATTCAACATCGTGCTTATGATAAGATAAGATAACATTTTTATTTTGAGTCGGCAAGATAGCAACAATACAACACAAGCTCTGAGTGAGCTTTTGAACGGACTATATAACATAAAATAATGGTAACATCTATAAAATTAGAATCCCTGATAATAGTATGCATATATTTATTATTAATTTGTTTCTTAGATAAATGCTGAAAAATGTTAAAACATAACTAAGTTATGTGGGTAAGACAACTGTGCCTGTTAGCCATAAAGAATATTAACCTAGTAATTCAATGAATTAAATGGTCAAACTAATATAAGTATATATGGATTAAAACAAACATTTTTATTTTATAAATACAAGCTTGCTAAAATTTCATGTACACCGTGCATAGGTGCCCTAAAGTATCCCCATGGAAACGGGTGCCATTGCGATAGCTGTATTGAGGCACATGGTCATGTAATGAAACTAAAATTTTCAACAATAATTTTTTAAAAGTTGTGTTCACGACTTCAGGAAAAAATAATATACGGCAAGTGCATTTAACTTTTTTTATAGGCCATGATTTACGCCGAGCATAGGTTCCACCACTCTATATTTTCTGCGTTAATAACAATCTAAGAAAGTTAAGAACGCTATTCAAGATCGTGCTTATGATAAATACGCTATGTTTGTCCACAATCCAGAATGTGTTTCGGATTGTTACTATTTTTAGATTGCAGTAAACATAGCAAATAGTTGCCTTTGAGGTAATGCTATTCATTTAAAATTGGAACTGCTGAGTAATTTTGCGTGATATTTCATTCCATTCGTCGGAAATCTTGCCAAACTTCAGCTGAATGGGTTTTTAATATTACAATAATTATTTTATTATTGTTTAGTTTATACACATTTGTTTTAGCTTGATTATAAATCAAGTTCTTACAGCCTTACCGTAGTTTAGTCATTCTCGAGACTTCATTCCGGATGAAACTCTTCGCCATGAGAGAAGAATCATTGTGGAATTTAAATGCCTTGCCTATTTGCACAATAGTAATGGCTACTGCTGCAGGGTTCCCGCTGTCGGTCGCCAATGTCGCCAAAAAACAAATATTGGCACTAAATTTTGTGAATTGGCGAAACTTTTTTTGGGCACATGTTTTGTCAAATACATGGCTTCAAATATTTATTTGTGAACTATATGGCTCTTAGTTGGCGCCAATTTTTTTTAATTGGCGACAGAAGTGGCACAGACAAACATTCAGACAGAGGGAACCCTGTGCTGGGCTTGAACTCCAGGCGTCTCATGCATGAAACGAATGTGCTATCACGACTTCGGTCCTAGCATCCCTAGTTTGTTCATTTTATCACTGTACTGAGATTGCATGCTTGTACATTTGTAGGTGGTGTCTCGGACGAAGACGCCGGCTGAAATAATAGCAGAGTATGAGAGGTTCCAACAAGAACAGGAAGAGCGGAGACTACAACAGTTCACCAACCCTAATACAAGCACTGTGATAGCAGTAGATGCCACAAACGTGTTCGAATCGTATAGTCACGATGATTGGGACGATTACGAGGATTATAGACTTACACAGTTGTGAGTTTAAGTCGAGTTTAGGTTGAGTTTAGGTTAAGTTTAGTAAATTTTAGATCAAGTTTAGGTTGAGTTTAGGTCGAATTTAGATTGCGTTTAGGTCGAGTTTAGGCTGAGTTTAGGTCAAGTTTAGGTCTCCACTTCCATTTGGAACAACACGCTCTATATGATATGGCCCTGATCTCAAACTCAACTCAAGTTCTGTGCTCACCTCCAGTCTCAAACTCAGAAAGGAAGGTTATAAAACTTTTTTGAGTTCGATCTCAAACTCAAGTTCTGTGCTCACCTCCAGTCTCAAATCAGAAACGAAGGTTATAAAACTTTTTTGAGTTCGATCTCAAACTCAACTCAAGTTCTGTGCTCACCTCCAGTCTCAAACTCAGAAACGAAGGTTATAAAACTTTTTTGAGTTCGATCTCAAACTCAACTCAAGTTCTGTGCTCACCTCCAGTCTCAAACTCAGAAACGAAGGTTATAAAACTTTTTTGAGTTCGATCTCAAACTCAACTCAAGTTCTGTGCTCACCTCCAGTCTCAAACTCAGAAACGAAGGTTATAAAACTTTTTTGAGTTCGATCTCAAACTCAACTCAAGTTCTGTGCTCACCTCCAGTCTCAAACTCAGAAACGAAGGTTATAAAACTTTTTTGAGTTCGATCTCAAACTCAACTCAAGTTCTGTGCTCACCTCCAGTCTCAAACTCAGAAACGAAGGTTATAAAACTTTTTTGAGTTCGATCTCAAACTCAACTCAAGTTCTGTGCTCACCTCCAGTCTCAAACTCAGAAACGAAGGTTATAAAACTTTTTTGAATTTGATCTCAAACTCGACTCAAGTTCTGTGCTCACCTCCAGTCTCAAACTCAGAAACGAAGGCTATAAAACTTTTTTGAGTTCGATCTCAAACTCAACTCAAGTTCTGTGCTCACCTCCAGTCTCAAACTCAGAAACGAAGGTTATAAAACTTTTTTGAGTTCGATCTCAAACTCGACTCAAGTTCTGTGCTCACCTCCAGTCTCAAACTCAGAAACGAAGGTTATAAAACTTTTTTGAGTTCGATCTCAAACTCAACTCAAGTTCTGTGCTCACCTCCAGTCTCAAACTCAGAAACGAAGGTTATAAAACTTTTTTGAGTTCGATCTCAAACTCAACTCAAGTTCTGTGCTCACCTCCAGTCTCAAACTCAGAAACGAAGGTTATAAAACTTTTTTGAGTTCGATCTCAAACTCAACTCAAGTTCTGTGCTCACCTCCAGTCTCAAACTCAGAAACGAAGGTTATAAAACTTTTTTGAGTTCGATCTCAAACTCAACTCAAGTTCTGTGCTCACCTCCAGTCTCAAACTCAGAAACGAAGGTTATAAAACTTTTTTGAGTTCGATCTCAAACTCGACTCAAGTTCTGTGCTCACCTCCAGTCTCAAACTCAGAAACGAAGGTTATAAAACTGTTTTGAGTTCGATCTCAAACTCAACTCAAGTTCTGTGCTCACCTCCAGTCTCAAACTCAGAAACGAAGGTTATAAAACTTTTTTGAGTTCGATCTCAAACTCAACTCAAGTTCTGTGCTCACCTCCAGTCTCAAACTCAGAAACGTAAGTTATAAAACTTCTGAGTTTGAACTCGACATTGGCTTTGAACAAACTCAAAAACAAAACTCAAATCTCAAAATGACCGATGTAGTCAGACGACACCAATGACGGAATCGTATAATTCGCGCAATTGGGCAAATTAGATGCCTTCGTATTTTTCGCGACAGGAGCAATCCACTTGAAGACTTAGAGGACGATGTTTTTCGGAGATATCGTTTTTTACCCGAAACTATTATATTTAAATTAATTCAGACACTGTTGCGACTTAAATCTCCAAAACAAACAGACAGGAATTATTGTGCGTAGTGTGTGCAGATCGGACCTTGACCCTTTAAATGTAAAACTAAGGGAGGTAACTGCAACTGAGTAGTCTCAAAAAGTTTTAAAACCTACGATTCTGTCTCAAAACTCCAGTGAGTTTGAGTTTTTAGTCGAGTTTTGAGCTGAGATCAAAAAGGTTTTATAACCTCGGGGCCATGTTCGCTACTTGATAACTGAGTTTATAGTTATATAAATGTGTTGAGTTGTTAAAGATGTTGACTTAAAATCACCTGCACATCATTACTACAGGTTCGAATCCCAATGGGGGTGTCAAATTATTTCAAGTGAGGAAGCTCTCCAGCTGGCTTGCAGAAGATAGGATGTTCTACCCGGGTGCCCACCCGTGCATTATTGTGTGTTTTACGTTTATTTATCGTCGCTACCGGTTGCCCATATTAGCGACGCCTCCTGAAGAGACCCATTCCAGAGCCTCCTCTGGTTCTTTTACGTGCACGGTGTACAGCACCGGCACGAGACCTCGGTTTAACGTCCCATCTGAAAGACTGTTAATAGGGTCAGAAGGGGGATCGAACCTGCGACTTCCTCCACCCGTAATAGTTGGAGAGTCGCCATATAACCTAAGCTGTTGGTGCGACTTGAAGCCTCAAAATAAATCTCTCCTAGCCACGTAACCCCTAACCCTAGACCACTAGACAGTAAACCTATTGTTCTCCTAGCCACGTAACCCCTAACCCTAGACCACTAGACAGTAAACCTATTGTTCTCCTAGCCACGTAACCCTTAACCCAGACCACTAGACAGTAAGCCTATTGTTCTTCTAGCCACGTAACCCTTAACCACTAGACAGTAAACCTATTGTTCTCCTAGCCACGTAACCCAGACCAGTAGACAGTAAACGTATTGTTCTCCTAGCCATGTAACCCCTAGACATCTAGACAGTAAACCTATTGTTCTCCTAGCCATGTAACCCCTAACCCTAGACAGTAAACCTATTGTTCTCCTAGCCACGTAACCCAGACCAGTAGACAGTAAACCTATTGTTCTCCTAGCCACGTAACCCCTAACCCTAGACATCTAGACAATAAACGTATTGTTCTCCTAGCCATGTAACCCCTAGACATCTAGACAGTAAACGTATTGTTCTCCTAGCCACGTAACCTAGACATCTAGACAGTAAACCTATTGTTCTCCTAGTCATGTAACCCCTAACCCAGTCCACTAGACAGTAAATATATTGTTCTCCTAGCCATGTAACCCTAACCCAGTCCACTAGACAGTAAACCTATTGTTCTCCTAGCCACGTAACCCTAGACCACTAGACAGTAAACCTATTGTTCTCCTAGCCATGTAACCCCTAACCCAGTCCACTAGACAGTAAACCTATTGTTCTCCTAGCCATGTAACCCTAACCCAGTCCACTAGACAGTAAACCTATTGTTCTCCTAGCCATGTAACCCCTAACCCTAGACATCTAGACAGTAAACCTATTGTTCTCCTAGCCACGTAACACCTAACCCTAGACATCTAGACAGTAAACCTATTGTTCTCCTAGCCACGTAACCTAGACCATTAGACAGTAAACCTATTGTTCTCCTAGCCACGTAACCCCTAACCCTAGACATCTAGACAGTAAACCTATTGTTCTCCTAGCCACGTAACCCTAACCCTAGACCACTAGACAGTAAACGTATTGTTCTCCTAGCCATGTAACCCCTAACCCAGACATCTAGACAGTAAACGTATTGTTCTCCTAGCCACCTAACCCTAGACATCTAGACAGTAAACCTATTGTTCTCCTAGCACGTAACCCCAACCTAGACATCTAGACAGTAAACCTATTGTTCTCCTAGCCTGTAACCCTTAACCAGTCCACTAGACAGTAAACCTATTGTTCTCCTAGCCATGTAACCCTTAACCCAGTCCACTAGACAGTAAACCTATTGTTCTCCTAGCCATGTAACCCTTAACCCAGTCCACTAGACAGTAAACCTATTGTTCTCCTAGCCATGTAACCCTTAACCCAGTCCACTAGACAGTAAACCTATTGTTCTCCTAGCCATGTAACCCTTAACCCAGTCCACTAGACAGTAAACCTATTGTTCTCCTAGCCATGTAACCCTTAACCCAGTCCACTAGACAGTAAACCTATTGTTCTCCTAGCCATGTAACCCTTAACCCAGTCCACTAGACAGTAAACCTATTGTTCTCCTAGCCACGTAACCCCTAACCCAGACATCTAGACAGTAAACGTATTGTTCTCCTAGCCACATAACCCCTAACCCTAGACATCTAGACAGTAAACCTATTGTTCTCCTAGCCATGTAACCCCTAGACATCTAGACAGTAAACCTATTGTTCTCCTAGCCATGTAACCCTTAACCCAGTCCACTAGACAGTAAACCTATTGTTCTCCTAGCCATGTAACCCTTAACCCAGTCCACTAGACAGTAAACCTATTGTTCTCCTAGCCATGTAATTACAATTTGTGTTGTGCAAATATCTTTTTTGTTCTTCTTTTGTAGATCTTCATCAATCATGTTTTTCTGTTGCAGAGCTTCTCTTGTAGAAATAAAGGCCTTGAAGGTGTACCAGTCCGTCGACTGTCCCCTCACGAGTATGAACACTGGCATTCTAGCGTGCAGACTCGCGACACAGAACGGTGTCGGCTCCGGTTCATTTATCACAACTTGGAGGAGACTATTATCAAATCGAGGATCTATTGAGGTGATTTAACAGTTCGATGACCAGTCAATATTTACGTATATTCCTGACTATAAGTCGATCTCGGCCATAAGTCGAGGGTAACATTTTGGCTTGAAAATGCTGATTTTATGCTGGATCTTTTTAAAGGTCGAGAGTACCTTGTTGGACTTATGAGACACCTCTTTTTATGAACATCAGTACTTCCCGAATCATATGCTTGTATGCCAGGCAATCGGTAACCATTATTTAACTAGCTGGCGGCTCAACAACCGGCCATATCAGAACGAACCCCTGATGATGTTCGAACCTTCGACCTCCCGCTCTGTAGGCGGACGCCTTAACCACTAGGCCACGGAGATGGTATAATATATATTTAGGTTGAACCGTTCTATATTTAGGTGGAGACGTCATTTGGGAGTACAGCTGGGACAACACTCAGATTTTCAAAACATTTCTTCAAAAGTTTGTAAGTATATTTAATCCAAATGATCTAATGTTTGTAAACTGTGCATTTGTGGTAAGGTTGATCGGTCTTGATTGGAATTTATGGAAACACTATGTCTGTGTGTGTGTTTTTACGTTTATTTATCGTCTCTGCCGGTTGCCCATATGAGCGACGCCTCCTGAAGAGATTAGTCATTTTAGATTTTTGAGGATAGTGCAATGATACAGACAGAGACCCATTCCAGAGTCTCCTCTGGTTCTTTTACGTGCACGGTGTAAAGCACCAACACAAGACCTCGGTTTAACGTCCCATCTGAAAGACTGTTAATTTTATTATGGTCGGATGGGGGGTCGAACATGCGTTTCCTGGATTACCAGTCCAGCGTGTTACCAGGACAACATCATAAAGATCGTATTTTATATACCGGTAGTACTTTAGGGTAATATTGAGCAGTTAATTATTTAGACCACAAACACGCTTGTTTATTGAGTTAATGTTAATGTTCAATGTATTCAGAAGAATTTGTAATAGCATTGCATTTACTTGGGAAAAAAAGCATTTTATTTGCTTTTTGCGATGTAATGTCGCTTTAATATAATGTTTTCTCCTACCTAACGAATTAACTTATACCACTACTGTTAATATATTATGTTAATAATGAAAATATCGCAATATAATCGCAATTTCTACAGAATCCTCTACTCTTGAATATGTCTGTGTGCAGCAGCACATTCCAGGGATCATTCTAGAGGGCGATGTGGGCGAAATTGTCGCTCTAGGGACCCTGACTTCGCCCTAAAAAAAAATATAGTTTTTGGTTTTTACGATTTTGTCTAGTAAGATACACTGGCCCATTATAAAGCACTCCTTCTATTCAAATGTTGTATTTAATGGTTGTACTGTGCATTTTAACCCTATTTTGCAGAAGTATATTAAAGAACACCATTTAAGGAAGCGATCACGCACTTTCTCACTTCTCCCAAAAATTCTGACCTAGAATGAACCCTGACATTCTAAGAAAATTTAATATGGTGTACTTCAGTTTGTAATATATTGTGTATGTGTTGTTTATTTCAGGTGTACTTCAGTTTGTAATATATTGTGTATGTTTTGTTTATTTCAGAATATTTAACTGTCAAACAAACTTGATGGTGACGGAGCATGGTTTAAAGCCCAGTTTTAATACAGGTGAGATAGCTTCTTGTGTAGCATAACAAAACCATTAAACAGTAAAAAATAGATGTCTGGTCTGCCTCCGTGGTCGTGTGGTTAAGGTCGCTGACTTGTATACCACTGTAACCTATCATCATTGATGGTCACGGGTTCGAGCCCCGCTCAGACCGTGTCTCATTTATATGACAAAGTTGGCAGTTTCTTATATAGCCCAAAATGGTGCTGATGCAGGCGTAAAACCCGAAATATAACATAACATAATGTAATAGATGTCTGAATTAGTTATATACATTCTACATCCACTATGTCAAAGTCGGTTATGTCGAATACTTCGGTTATCTCGAAGTCGGATCAAAGTCCCGTTTCAGACACTTATTTTACATATACCTGGCTCCGTTTATATCGAATTTCGTTAAGTTAAACTCCGGTTATGTCAAAGTATAATAATAACATTATTCTGTATTATTGATTTTTGAACATCCCCTCAAAGTGGATGAAACCTCAATGCTCTTGGATAAAGAGATATAGAACATTCCCCACAAAGTGGATGAAACCTCAATGCTCTTGGATAAAGAGATATAGAACATTCCCCACAAAGTGGATGAAACCTGAATGCTCTTGGATAAAGAGATATAGAACATTCCCCACAAAGTGGATGAAACCTCAATGCTCTTGGATAAAGAGATATAGAACATTCCCCACAAAGTGGATGAAACCTCAATGCTCTTGGATAAAGAGATATAGAACATTCCCCACAAAGTGGATGAAACCTCAATGCTCTTGGATAAAGAGATATAGGACATTCCCACAAAGTGGATGAAACCTCAATGCTCTTGGATAAAGAGATATAGAACATTCCCCACAAAGTGGATGAAACCTCAATGCTCTTGGATAAAGAGATATAGGACATTCCCACAAAGTGGATGAAACCTCAATGCTCTTGGATAAAGAGATATAGGACATTCCCACAAAGTGGATGAAACCTCAATGCTCTTGGATAAAGAGATATAGAACATTCCCCACAAAGTGGATGAAACCTCAATGCTCTTGGATAAAGAGATATAGGACATTCCCACAATGTGGATGAAACCTCGATGCTCTTGGATAAAGAGATATAGAACATTCCCCACAAAGTGGATGAAACCTCAATGCTCTTGGATAAAGAGATATAGGACATTCCCACAATGTGGATGAAACGTCAATGCTCTTGGATAAAGAGATATAGAACATTCCCCACAAAGGGAATGAAACAAGGTTATTCTCCTTCCTCTCAGATAAAGAGTTTTAGAACATTCCCACAAAGTGAATGAAGCAAGGTTATTCTCCTTCCTCTCAGATAAAGAGTTTTAGAACATTCCCTCAAATTGAATGAAACAAGTTTATTGTCCTTGCTATTGGAGCTGGTTTGTAGTATGTGCTCAACCTACACTATACATGCATAAAGGGAGGTTTTGAACCTGCATTGCTACGGTAACGTCCTACCTACCTACCTACCTAACCTACCTAACCTACCTACCCTACCTACCTACCGAAGTCGGACTTTGAACGAGATCAAAATATAAAATGTTACAAGTCTATTAATATGGATCTGTGTTACGTGTAGGTGAGCTGCCGAGACCCCAATGTTGTGTAGTTCATACAAATTTATTTAAGCTCGTTCGCGAAACAAGTTTTTACGACATTTGATTAGTCGCCCCCGAGACCTCATTCCTGATGGAGAGCTAAGATGCGATGTGGACTTAAGTGTCTTGCCTAAGAACACCGCCCCCGTGGTTCTGTCTGGGCACAAACTCACAACCTCTAGATTACAAGGCAAACACCATATCCATTGTACCATGGAGACCCCTTAGCCTGTGTTGCACTCCTACGTCTTTTGAATGTTAAGATATGTTTATTTATTTCAGAGATAAGTTACGCGTTTGACAGTCATTGGCGGGGCAAGGTGTCCTGGAATATCCTAGAACCGTCAAACCTTAGCACAGTCATATATTATTTCTCAGAAACACAACAGATGCTTTTCCAGATCACCGTATGTATTTGTAATGTTTGCTACACATTATAAACTTTGATCTTCCAAATCACTGTATGTATTTGTACCATTTGCTCTGTATTATAAACTTTGGTCTTCCAAATCACTCTATGTATTTGTACTGTTTGCTCTGTATTATAAACTTCAATCTACCAAATCACTGTATGTATTTGTACCATTTGCTTTGTATTATAAACTTTGATCTTCCAAATCACTGAATGTATTTGTACGTTTGCTCCACATTATAACCTTCGATCTTCCAAATCACTCTATGTATTTGTACTGTTTGCTCCACATTATAAACTTCAATCTTCCAAATCACTGTATGTATTTGTACTGTTTGCTCCACATTATAAACTTCAATCTTCCAAATCACTGTATGTATTTGTACTGTTTGCTCCACATTATAAACTTCAATCTTCCAAATCACTGTATGTATTTGTACTGTTTGCTCTGTATTATAAACTTTAATCTTCCAAATCACTATGTATTTGTACTGTTTGCTCCACATTATAAACTTCAATCTACCAAATCACTGTATGTATTTGTACCGTTTGCTCTGTATTATAAACTTTGATCTTCCAAATCACTGTATGTATTTGTACCGTTTGCACTGTATTATAAACTTTAATCTTCCAAATCACTGTATGTATTTGTACCGTTTGCTCTGTATTATAAACTTTGGTCTTCCAAATCACTCTATGTATTTGTACTGTTTGCTCTGTATTATAACCTTCAATCTTCCAAATCACTCTATGTATTTGTACCGTTTGCTCCACATTATAAACTTCAATCTACCAAATCACTGTATGTATTTGTACCGTTTGCTCTGTATTATAACCTTCGATCTTCCAAATCACTTGTGCAATGTGATCTGTATATTCTGCCTGTATACCGTATGCATCTTACACAAGTTTCTCTGTTTTAGTTAAGTCTACAGAACAGTTTTATGTTTACGTCTTACACAAGGAAGTTCAGGGAACAAGAAGCTTCGGCAACGATAAGTTTGAAGTGAGTACAAAAACTGAGAGAATGGACAATAAACTTGTTTCATTCCCTTTGTGGGAATGTTCTAAAACTCTTTATCCGAGAGTATGTACAATAAACTTGTTTCATTCCCTTTGTGGGAATGTTCTAAAACTCTTTATATGAGAGAATGGACAATAAACTTGTTTCATTCCCTTTGTGGGAATGTTCTAAAACTCTTTATATGAGAGAATGGACAATAAACTTGTTTCATTCCCTTTGTGGGAATGTTCTAAAACTCTTTATCCGAGAGTATGTACAATAAACTTGTTTCATTCCCTTTGTGGGAATGTTCTAAAACTCTATCAAAGAGCATGGACAATAACCTTGTTTCATTCCCTTTGTGGGAATGTTCTAAAACTCTATCAAAGAGCATGGAGATTAACCTTGTTTTGTTCACTTTGAGGGAATGTTCTAAAACTCTATCAAAGAGCATGGACAATAACCTTGTTTTGTTCACTTTGAGGGAATGTTCTAAAACTCTATCAAAGAGCATGGACAATAACCTTGTTTTGTTCACTTTGAGGGAATGTTCTAAAACTCTATCAAAGAGCATGGACAATAACCTTGTTTTGTTCACTTTGAGGGAATGTTCTAAAACTCTATCAAAGAGCATGGACAATAACCTTGTTTTGTTCACTTTGAGGGAATGTTCTAAAACTCTATCAAAGAGCATGGACAATAACCTTGTTTTGTTCACTTTGTGGGGAATGTTCTAAATCTCCTTATCAAAGAGCATTGAGGTTTCATCCACTTTGTGGGAATGTTCGAAAATCATTAATACAGAATAATATTATTATTATACAGTCTACATCCGTCGGACCGAACAAAATACTTCGACATAACTGAAGCTTGACTTAATGAAATTCTATATAAACGTAGCCAGTTATATGTAAAATGATAGTGTCTGAAACGGGACTTTGATCAGACTTCGAGATAACTGGAAAATTCGACATACCGTAACTGACTTTGACATAACTGATGTAGACTGTAGTATAATGTCTTCGTTTCCTTAAATTAAAGAAAATCCTGTTTGTATATCTGCTGCAAACAACTTCCTAGCACAGCAATATGCAAGTTCATAGTCCAGTGGTAGAGCGTCGGATTTGGAATCGAACAGTCCCGGGTACATACTCGGTCAGGCGACGTATATAGTGTCATTGAGCAAGGCACTTCACACACATTGCTTAGTACTGGTTAACCGCTTAGCTCGCTAAGCCTGCCCAGAAAAACATGTCTAGGTCCCTGCAAGAGGTTTGACATTTTATTGGAACATACATACATACAAGTCTATCTATGAACATTTCATTATTTCACGAAATCAAATTGTGGACAAAAAACATAATGACCTGTATACGGTATGTATTTCTTGCCATTCTGAAGTAGAGTTTGTTCAATCAGATATTTTAATGCATAAGTTGTGTTAAAAAAGTTTAAACCTTATTTATTTTACAACGATTATGAAGCAAGTTCTAACAACTTATATTAATCACTCTCGTTGGCGCGGATAGTTTATACAAATTTATTTTAGCTCGATTGCGAAACAAGTTCTTACAACTTATATTAATCACTCTCGAGACCTCATTCCTGATGGAATCCATCGCCACGAGGGAGAGAGAAGAGGCAACGTGGAATTAAAAGCCTTGCCTAAGGGCACAATCGTAACGGCTCCAGCGGGGCTCGAACTCCGGACCTTTCGCACCTGAAGCGTTGGCGCGGATGAAAGCGTATATGTGGTCATTCGTGTGGGATGAAACCGGAGTACCCAGGGAAAATCCATCTGTCTGATCTGGCGACGACCGTACCATCTCACATACTTCCCAGTCCGAGGATCGCATTGCATTGGCTGCACCCTGATGATCCATGGTGGGGCAGTGGTTCTATGTGGGAAGAGGTAGCGAGATCGAGCCCAGCACATTGCGGTGTTCCTCATTCAGATTCTCGTTCATTGTTTATTTTAGTTTGATTGCGAAACAAGTTCTTACAACATATGTTTAATTTCTCTCGGGACATCATTCATGATGGAATCCAGAGTACCGGTACCCTCGGTTTATGTCGGGATCCAGCTTAAAATCAGCTTTTTCAAGCCAAAATTTGACCCTCGACTTAAGGCCGAGATCGGCTTATTACCTGATATATACGGTACATTTGTAACTGGTGTACTTGAATGAATAAAACACGGGAAAAATAAAATCAGTTTGTATAGACTGTATTGTATAATGCTGTACTAATTCAATTGAGATGTTGTTTTTACAGGGCTGGTGTTTTTGGTGCAGTCTTTAAGTATGCAGTGGAGAAGAAAATTACATCTTTCAGTACTCTCGGTGCATCAATGTCCATTGGGTACCCAACCGGTGTATCGGTTACAATAAAGTATGTAGCTAACAATATACCAGGGATCATTCTACAGGGCGATGTGGGCGAAATAGTCGCCCTAGGGACCCTAACTTCGCCCTCTGGGGCCCCACTTCTCACTAAAAAAAAAATGTTTTTTTGGTTTTTACGATTTTCAAACAAAATTTTGTCTAGTAAGATACACTGGCCCATTATAAAGCACTCCTTCTATTCAAATGTTGTATTTAACGGTTGTACTGTGCATTTTAATCCTATTTTGCAGAAATATATTAAAGAACACCATTTAAGGTAGCGATCACGCACTTTCTCACTTCTCCCAAAAATTCTGACCTAGAATGAACCCTGACTATACCGATGTTTCATCTGTAATCTCGGTACTTCAATATCTGTAGTATATCCAACCGGTGTATCCGTTACAATAAAGTATGTAGCTAAACAATATACCGGTGTTTCATCTGTAATCTCGGTACTTCAATATCTGTAGTATATCCCACCGGTGTATCCGTTACAATAAAGTTTGTAGCTGAACAATATACTGGTGTTTCATCTGTAATCTCGGTACTTCAATATCTGTAGTATCACCCACCAGTATTTC
The DNA here is from genome assembly GCA_014843695.1 of Archivesica marissinica. Classification (NCBI taxonomy): domain Eukaryota; kingdom Metazoa; phylum Mollusca; class Bivalvia; order Venerida; family Vesicomyidae; genus Archivesica; species Archivesica marissinica. The sequence goes on along the minus strand of CM026401.1, from coordinate 46,445,714 downwards.
TGTATCCCAGGGATGGTTTGGGCTCTCCTAGACAAAATGGGCGTGACATATGAAAACCTGACTCTAACTTTAGACAGATCTGACAAAATCATGACCCTACTTGGAGTTATAAACTTACAAAGCATTGGAAGAACATCACATGAACTATAATCCGACAGATATTACAAATCTATTCTAGTTTAGTTTATACAAATTTATTTTAGCTTGATTGCGAAACAAGTTCTTTCAACTTATATTAATCACTCTCGAGACCTCATTCCTGATGTAAACCATCGCCACGAGGGAGAGAGAAGAGGCAACGTGGAATTTAACCTTGCCTAAGGGCACAATCGTAACGGCTCCAGCGGGGCTCGAACTCCGGACCTTTCGCACCTGAAGCGAACGCGCATCCACTGCGCTATCATGACTTCCACAAATCTATACTAACATGACTTGATGGTTTGCTCCTATAAACAATGAGCAAATATACCATTATTAAATCTGCAATAAACAGCGGCTAGAGCCAGTCTATTTTATGGCTGTTGAATTTTACTCCTCCGACAAAATAACACACACATTTATTCGTTCCTAGCATTATATTTGGTCATGTTAGAATGGAAATAATATCTGACTTGCCATTACAGACGAGGCATTTGGGGTGTACAGTGCCTTGCCAATTAATGTAAAAATATGTGATTTAGTAAATAATATTTGTCTTGCCGTTGTCTATCGGCGAATAAAACACGGTTTGTCGTTTGTGTTAATTCCTATGCATCAGAACTTCAAACCATGTTTTATTCGCCGATAAACAATGGCAAGACAAATATTATTTACTAAATCATATATTTTTACATTAATTGGCAAGGCACTGTACAGTGTACACCCCAAATATAATATAAACCTAAATCTCTATGAAGGAAAGGGTTAAATTCTAAAAACATACAAACAAACTTTTCGCAATCGAGCTAAAAATAAATTTGTATAAAGCATATACTGTATGTTGTTTTAGTTTGGACAGAGGGAACCATAAGATTGTATAAAGCATATACTGTATGTTGTTTTAGTTTGGACAGAGGGAACCATAAGATTGTATAAAGCATATACTGTATGTTGTTTTAGTTTGGACAGAGGGAACCATAAGATTGTATAAAGCATATACTGTATGTTGTTTTAGTTTGGACAGAGGGAACCATAAGATTGTATAAAGCATATACTGTATGTTGTTTTAGTTTGGACAGAGGGAACCATAAGATTGTATAAAGCATATGTTGTATGTTGTTTTAGTTTGGACAGAGGGAACCATAAGATTGTACTGCCAATTAAGCTTTCTGAGGAGGTCATACCAAGCTCTATTATATATGGAACCATTATTCCGATGATTGTGTACTTTGCCATGAAGAAGCTGATCGTAGATCCATTCCTGTCGGGTCAGAGAGAAAGGTACATGGTATTTGTAACTGAAAGTAATTTGTTTTGTTTTTCTTAATTTAAAGGGCCTCCGTGGATGAGTGGTTACGGTCGTTTACTTCAAATTACTTGCCCCTCACCGCTGTAGGTTCGAATCCCACTAGGGTTGTCATATTCTTTCATGTGAGGACTGAGGAAGCTATCCTGCTGGCTTGGTGTATGTCGGTGGTTCTACCCGGGTGCCCAGTCGCACCTGAATTAGAATTGGAGTGGCACCAATAATAGCTGGAGAGTCGCTATAGGACCTAATGTGTTGGTGCGACATTTAACCCCAAAAACAAACAAACAAACAAGACATGATGCTGACCACTCAGCTAGTGCCCACGGTGCTACCTTACCTAGGGTTTATTCTAGAGTGGAAAAAAGGGCAGGGTGGGTCAGAAAAGAGGCAGGGTGCATTTTGAGCCTTGATGAGGTGTGTGAGGGGAGCGTATTATGAGGTTAGCCTCTAGAAATGTTTGCTAAATTAAAGTGATTGATCAAAGAGGCAGTAAGGCAGTATATACTGTATTGGGGAAAGGGCGGACGAGGTCTAAGATATATATGTCTGCCCGCCATAAGGCACCTGTTTTTAAAAATGCAAAAGGGAGGGGTTATTAAAGGCAGAGCAGCGCACCCTGCCATTCCACTCTAGAAAATACCCTACCTTACCACTAACAGTTTGAATTCTGTGTCTTTGTATTTCTGTGACATTTATCGGCCTTCTGTGTCTTCGTATTTCTGTGACATTTATCAGCCAATGAAAGTGAAGGAGGGAGATAGTTCTAGTGACCATCCGTTCATTTAGCAATCACATTCGTTTATCTACGCTATTTCTCGTTAACCAACTTTTCAGAGAATTGGAGAAGACGAAACAAGAACAGAAGGAGAAAATACAACAGAGGAAGAGAGAGGCCCAGGCGCTGGTATGTGCTGGCTAGCAAATATATATATATATATAGAGTGGTTAAGGTCGATGACTTGTATACATACCACTATGACCTATCATCACTGATGGTCACAGGTTTGAGCTCTGTTGAGGTCCTGTCTCATTTATATGAAAAAGTTGGCACTTTCTTATGGAGATTCGTGCACCAAGTACTGGTTAACCGCTGGAGCCTGCCCATGAATGGTGTTGTTAGATAAACTGCCAGCCGGCGATATAGCCCACAATTGATGCAGGCGTAAAACCCGAAATATAACGTAACAAACAAATAAATCTATCGATGCTATTTTCATGCAGATGTAAATTTATAACCTGTTTTACGATCCAGCTGACATAAACTTGTATTAATGTTTACAGATAGAGCTGATGAAGGAGACAGTTGAGAGAAATATCGAAGTTGAAGAGAGGAAGAACGGTTTAATCATAATAACAGCAGTATACGGCAAATTGACCTCCGGACACCAAGAGTACAAACTTTTATCATGTTCATTCAGAATTTACACAGCATTCATATTACAGTCAAATAAATTATTTAAAAATATTGTGAACAGTTTGACGCTAATGTTTGTGAAGAGTTTAATGAGATCTCTAATGTTTGTGAAGAGTAGAGTTTTTAATGAGACCTTTCATGTTTGTGAAGAGTAGGGTTTTTAATGAGATCTCTCATATTTGTGAAGAGTAGAGTTTTTAGTGAGATTTCGCATGTTTGTAAAGAGTTTAATGAGATCTCTAATATATGTGAAGAGTTTAGGAATGTCTCTAATGTTTGTGAAGAGTTTGACAAGATCTTTAATGTTTGTGAAGAGTTTGACGAGATATCTAATGTTTGTGAAGAGTTTAACGAGATCTCTAATGTTTGTGAAGAGTTTGATGAGCTATCTAATGTTTGTGAAGAGTTTGACAAGATCTCTAATGTTTGTGAAGAGTTTGATGAGCTATCTAATGTTTGTGAAGAGTTTGACGAGATCTCTAATGTTTGTGAAGAGTTTGATGAGATCTTTAATGTTTGTGAAGAGTTTGACAAGATCTCTAATGTTTGTGAAGAGTTTGATGAGATCTCTAATGTTTGTGAAGAGTTTAATGAGATCTCTAATGTTTGTGAAGAGTTTGACAAGATCTCTAATGTTTGTGAAGAGTTTGACAAGATCTCTAATGTTTGTGAAGAGTTTGATGAGATCTCTAATGTTTGTGAAGAGTTTGACGAGATCTCTAATGTTTGTGAAGAGTTTGATGAGATCTCTAATGTTTGTGAAGAGTTTGATGAGATCTCTAATGTTTGTGAAGAGTTTGACAAGATCTTTAATGTTTGTGAAGAGTTTGATGAGATCTCTAATGTTTGTGAAGAGTTTGATGAGATCTCTAATGTTTGTGAAGAGTTTGACAAGATCTTTAATGTTTGTGAAGAGTTTGATGAGATCTCTAATGTTTGTGAAGAGTTTGATGAGATCTCTAATGTTTGTGAAGAGTTTGATGAGATCTTTAATGTTTGTGAAGAGTTTGATGAGATCTCTAATGTTTGTGAAGAGTTTGATGAGATCTTTAATGTTTGTGAAGAGTTTGACGAGATCTTTAATGTTTGTGAAGAGTTTGACGAGCTATCGAATGTTTGTGAAGAGTTTGATGAGCTATCTAATGTTTGTGAAGAGTTTGACGAGATCTTTAATGTTTGTGAAGAGTTTGATGAGATCTTTAATGTTTGTGAAGAGTTTGACGAGATCTTTAATGTTTGTGAAGAGTTTGACGAGATATCTAATGTTTGTGAAGAGTTTGATGAGCTATCTAATGTTTGTGAAGAGTTTGACGAGATCTTTAATGTTTGTGAAGAGTTTGACGAGATATCTAATGTTTGTGAAGAGTTTGATGAGATCTCTAATGTTTGTGAAGAGTTTGATGAGATCTTTAATGTTTGTGAAGAGTTTGAAGATCTCTAATGTTTGTGAAGAGTTTGACGAGATCTTTAATGTTTGTGAAGAGTTTGACGAGATATCTAATGTTTGTGAAGAGTTTGACGAGATCTTTAATGTTTGTGAAGAGTTTGACGAGATCTCTAATGTTTGTGAAGAGTTTGATGAGATCTCTAATGTTTGTGAAGAGTTTGACGAGATCTTTAATGTTTGTGAAGAGTTTGACGAGATATCTAATGTTTGTGAAGAGTTTGACGAGATCTTTAATGTTTGTGAAGAGTTTGACGAGATCTCTAATGTTTGTGAAGAGTTTGATGAGATCTCTAATGTTTGTGAAGAGTTTGACGAGATCTTTAATGTTTGTGAAGAGTTTGACGAGATATCTAATGTTTGTGAAGAGTTTGACGAGATCTTTAATGTTTGTGAAGAGTTTGACGAGATCTCTAATGTTTGTGAAGAGTTTGATGAGATCTCTAATGTTTGTGAAGAGTTTGACGAGATCTTTAATGTTTGTGAAGAGTTTGACGAGATATCTAATGTTTGTGAAGAGTTTGACGAGATCTTTAATGTTTGTGAAGAGTTTGACGAGCTATCGAATGTTTGTGAAGAGTTTGATGAGCTATCTAATGTTTGTGAAGAGTTTGACGAGATCTCTAATGTTTGTGAAGAGATTGTAAGATCTCTAATGTTTGTGAAGAGTTTGACGAGATCTCTAATGTTTCTGAAGAGATTGTAAGATCTCTAATGTTTGTGAAGAGTTTAATGAGATCTTTAATGTTTGTGAAGAGATTGACAAGATCTCTAATGTTTGTGAACAATTTGATGAGATCTCTAATGTTTGTGAAGAGTTTAATGAGATCTCTAATGTTTGTGAAGAGTTTGACAAGATCTCTAATGTTTGTGAACAATTTGATGAGATCTCTAATGTTTGTGAAGAGATTGACAAGATCTCTAATGTTTGTGAACAATTTGATGAGATCTCTAATGTTTGTGAAGAGTTTGATGAGCATATCGTATGTGTGTGAAGAGGTTGATGAGCTATCGAATGTTTGTGAAGAGTTTAGTTCCTTCTCCTTTAGCCTGTCTATGCACCCAGATGATGAGTTTAGTTCCTTCTCCTTTACCCTGTCTATGCACCCAGATGACAATGTCTTGTGTTACAGAGACCTGCAAACTGATGACTGTATTGATGTCACTATACCACTGCAGGCGTTGGTGAAAGACTCCAACCTCATAACACCAGAAAAGACTACAAAGGTTTGTGTGCATCATCATTCAATTACACGGCAGTGTTTTTTCAAATATTACTCAATTATAATATTGTAACCGAGGATTGTAAAATGTAAATTCTACTGAAACAGCATTAGAATATTATCTTGGATATGTGGCTAGCACGCTTGCTTCTCACCAATACAACCCGAGTTCGATCCTCGGACCGGGAACTACTAGTAGGTGAGATGGTACGGTGGTCGCCAGATCGGACAGGTGGTTTTTGTTCTGGGTACTCCAGTTTCCTCCCACACGACCGACAATATGCACGCTTTCATCATTAACCCTTTCAACACCACAGGCCTCTAAATAGGCTTATGAAAAGTGTATATCCAGATGAGCCGGCTCGTGACGAGCCGTCTCATCAGGATCTGCACTTTTTTGCCAGTAATAATTATTACTATTTTTAGATAAAATTACCCATTTTGATAAATGAACTGGTCCAAAGGTAATTTTCTTATTAATTTATTGGTCTAAAAATATCATGCACCAGTCCATGTCAGTTACTTGGGGTTGAATGGGTTAAATGCAAGTTGTTAAAGCTTGTTTCGCAATCGTTGTGTAATAAATAAAGTCTGTACTTTATTAGCTACGTATACTAAGTATTTACAAATTTGGATTTTGAATATTTAATAAAATTATGTTTGGGTACCGGTATATGACTCTAAATACAATGTGTTGTATTGTACAGTCTACATCCATTATGTCGAATTACCATTATGTCGAATTCCGTCAGACCGAACAAAATACTTCGACATAACCGTTTGACTTAACGAAATTCAATATAAACAGATCCAGTTATATGTAAAATGATAGTGTCTGAAACAGGACTTTGATCCGACTTCGAGATAACTGGAGAATTCGACATAACCGACTTTGACATAACGGATGTAGACTGTATGGTTAAAGCTGGAAGTGTTGATAGCGAGAGGCCCGGGGTTCACGCCCAGCTGTAGCAATGATTGGGCTCTTAGGCAAGGCTCTTAATTCCACATTGCCACTCTTTTTCTGGATGGGTTTCATTGGGATTTAGTGTGTCCCAATTTAGTATCAAATTACGGAATGGCAACAGAATTGTAATATACATTATATATACATTATCAGGGATCATTCTAGAGGGCGATGTGGGCGAAATAGTCGCCCTAGGGACCCTGACTTCGCCCTCTGGGGGCCCCATTTCTCCCTAAAAAAATAATTTTGTTTTTTGTTTTTACGATTTTCAAACAAAATTTTGTCTAGTAAGATACACTGGCCCATTATAAGGCACTCCTTCTATTCAAATGTTGTATTTAATGGTTGTACTGTGCATTTTAACCCTATTTTTCAGAAGTATATTAAAGAACACCATTTAAGGAAGCGATCACGCGCTTTCTCACTTCTCCCAAAAATTCTGACCTAGAATGAACCCTGCATAATTACTTCTAAATATTGATCAGAGCACAGTCTGCACAGAATGTTCACTTTTACGCAAAGCGGATTTTATTTATTAGCATATGGTACAAAAACTACAGAAATTTATAATCAGATAAGTGGATGCTTCCGACGGGCCCACAGAACACGTTAAATTGTGCCGCTCAGATGAAAAAGGGGTCAATGGCGCAATGCAGCCTTGTTTGAACACTGCACATTTCAATGTATTCCTTGTGTTTCTCAGAGTTTTCTTCCTGGAGTTTATGACCCGTGCATCGGGGAAGATAAAAGTTTATACATCAAGTACAAGTTCCGGAAGAAGATACATCACACAACGGTGGAAGATACAGAGAAGATTAGAATACCACAGCAACGTGAGTCCCCTGATTTAATCCTTACTCCACAAGGGGAAAGGGGCTAATTAATCATATTTTATCTCCATACGACTGATAAGCAATAGGCAATTATACTACATACTCAATAATCATGATTTTGTTTGTTTAGTATATAATATGATAGATATGTGTTTACCGTAATCGTTTATATATAACACGCAGATTTTTCGCCCAATAGTCTGCTGCGTCTTATGCTTCAGTCTAGAACTCGTCGATCACATTTTTCCAAGAACTCTAAACAGAAATATGGTATAGAGCAACAAAGGGAAATAAATCTGTCATAACATTTCTCTAAAACTCTAAAAACTTTTTTTGCGGATTTCGTTGAGTCTACTAGACACCTACAAAAGATTGGAAATCATTCAAGTTAAATTAATACAGTCAAACCTGTGTTAGTGGTCACCTCTATTAAGCAGCCAGTTTTCAGATTCCCAATATGTTACCAATATTATACATTTGACCTCTATTAAGCAGCCACCTGTGCTAAGCAGCCACTTTCTGTGATTCCATTGGCTGGCTGCTTAAGACAGGTTTGACTGTATTTACGATAGAAAAAATAACAAAATGATGCGGGTTCGAGCCCCTCTCAGACCGTGTCTCATTTATATGAAAAAGTTGGCAGTTTCTTACGGAGGTTGGTGCACCCAAGTACTGGTTAACCGTTGGAGCCTGCCCAGGAAAGGTGTTGTTAGGTAAACTGCCCGCCGGCGATATAGCCCAAAATGGTGCTGATGTAGGCGTAAAACCCGAAATATATAACATATAACAAAATGATGAATAATTTTCAAAATAAAAGCCATAAAAAACAATGTTTTATAAAAAGAGAATTATTGGCTGTCACAGTAAACACCTTACAACCAATTACCGACATTGATATTTACCATGTGAGCTGGTTGGCAATGAGTTTGAGTAGGTGTTGACATTTAAATTAAGTGACTTTAGATTACTCATAACCTACTGACATAGACGGATCTGTAGTCCAGTGGTAACAAACACGCTGGACTGGTAATCCATGGAACGCAGGTTTGGTCACCCGTCTGACTCTAATAAAATTAACAGTCTTTCAGATGGGACTTTAAACCGAGGTCTCGTGTCGGTGCTTTACACTGTGCATGTAAAAGAACCAGAGGAGACTCTGGAATGGGTCTCTGTCTGTATCATTGCACTATCCTCCATAAATCTAAAATGTCTAATCTCTTCAGGAGGCGTCGCTCATATGGGCAACCGGTAGCGACGTTAAATAAACGTAAAGCACACACGCTTATAAATCACATTCAGTCCTTCATTAATTATGGTAATTTTCTTTGATCTAAGCTCAGGGGCATTGTATTTATGAAAAAAGCCTTTTTCTCTAGCGTTGATCTGTTATGTTTTTTAGATGCATCTTATAATTTTGTGTGTTTTACGTTTATTTATTGTCGCTACCGGTTACCCATATGAGCAACGACTCCTGAAGAGATTAGTCATTTTAGATTTTGGAGAATAGTGCAATGATACAGACAGAGACTCATTCCAGAGTCTCTTCTGGTTCTTTTACGTGCACGGTGTACAGCACCGACACGAGACCTCGGTATAACGTCCCATCTGAAATACTTTATTAGGGTCAGACGGGGATCGAACCTGCGATCCCTGAATTACCAGTGCAGCGTGTTAACCACTGGACTACAGATCCGTCTGTAGCATCTTGTAACGCCTAGCAACCTATATACAAATGATTATGGTACTTCGGCATTCATTTCGATTGCCTAGAATTTGCATATATTAAAGTTTAAACTTTATTTATTTTACAACGATTGCGAAGCAAGTTTTAACAACTTATATTAATCACTTTCGTTGGCGCGGATGAAAGCGTATATGTGGTCATTCATGTGGGAGGAAACCGGAGTACCCGGAGATAAACCCACCTGTCCGATCTGGTGACCACCGTAGCATCTCACATACTTCCCGGTCCGAGGATCGAACCCTGGTTGCATTGGTGAGAAGCGAGCGCGCTAACCACTACGCTAATCGGACAACCAAATTTGCATATATTGATAAGTAAATTTAAAATGATCATGTCTCATTCCGTGTCATTTCAGGACATTACATTCGCGAAGAAGAATTACCCTCCCTTGTAAATGGCCTGGACGATACGTGATAGCGAACCAAGACCTTGTGTTGCATAGGCAAATAAAGATCTGGGACAACAATGCACCTATCTACAAATCAACAGGCCTTATGCCTCGGCTCGATTTGATTAGGTTATATGCCTGGGCTGGGTATTATGTCTGGGCTAGGTATTATGTCTGGGCTAGGTTATATGCCTGGGCTGGGTATTATGTCTGGGCTAGGTATTATGTCTGGGCTAGGTATTATGTCTGGGCTAGGTATTATGTCTGGGCTAGGTATTATGTCTGGGCTAGGTATTATGTCTGGGCTAGGTATTATGTCTGGGCTAGGTATTATGTCTGGGCTAGGTTATATGCCTGGGCTGGGTATTATGTCTGGGCTAGGGTATTATGTCTGGGCTGGGTATTATGTCTGGGCTAGGTATTATGTCTGGGCTGGGTATTATGTCTGGGCTAGGTATTATGTCTGGGCTAGGTATTATGTCTGGGCTGGGTATTATGTCTGGGCTGGGTATTATGTCTGGGCTGGGTATTATGTCTGTGCTAGGACAATGATTTCAATGAAATCAAGATTTCTGTGTCGGCTTAAAAGTACACGTATTTGGTGCTGTTTTTATCAAACAAAGTCATAATCCTAAGGAAATGTAGTAGCGGACCAATAAGTAGTGATGCATGGTAATAGAGAGCTAGGACATGGGTGAAACAGTCACCCTTCAATCTGTGACTTCACCCCCTGGGAGCCTCATTTCTCCCTTCACATTTTTACTTTTACAATTTTTTACAATACAAAAGTTTTTTCCAGTAAGCTATATAAAGCATTCATTCTATTCCAATGTTGTATTTAAAGCAGTATTACATCGTAATAAAGGATGTTTTTGGTAAAATATAAATACTAATGTGTGTGTGTTTACAAAAATCGAAATAATCTCTCAGAAACGATAAAATTCCAATAAATTTAAACCGTCTTATACGTGAATTTGTTTATCAACAAACGAAATGTAAACACGCACAAGCGCGCATGCGTGAAACAACAGAGGATGTAGAAAACAACGTATATATTTTGAACATGAAAGACTATCTATCTATCTACCTTCCTCTAATGTCGAATCCCTCGCGGGGATGTAGACATGTCACTAAAAGACTTGGCTAACAGAGGTGTGAATCAACATATCAAGTAATTTAATTAAAAAAGACAACGTGGGACAAATGGGGACGATGCGTTCCGAATGTAAACAAGTGCGGACGATGCGTTCCGGTTGTAATCAAGTGCATGACCGATCGACTCGGAAAGTCTTACTTTCGGTTTCGAATTTGATTTATCGCAAAAAAACACTGTTTACCAAATGAACATAAGCATATAATGTTAGAATGTGTAGCAGCATTGCTACCCATACGTAAAATTTGAATTTTTCAGATATATTTTATTTCATACGATGTAATGCTGCTTTAACCCATTTCAATCTGGACACCGTTCAAACAGTATTTGCAAAGAATATAGAGCCAGATCAGCCACCACAGAACATTCCGTCTGATCAGGCTCTATGCTGTTTGCTATTCAGATGATCTTGCTAAGACACTTGGCTATGTAGCAAACAACATAGATCCTGATCAGCACGCAGCGTCACGCTGCGGCTGATCTGGATCTATGTTGTTTGCAAAAGCCTTTAAATATATCCAGAATGAAATGGGTTAATGGTCATAGTGTGTATTTTAAACCATATTTTGTTGAAATTTATGAAATAAAACCATTTACGTGGTTTCTCACCTCTCCCAATAATTCTGACCTAGGATGAGCTCTGGGACAGTAAATAGTGAAGGCGTTGCAAATAGAGAATATTAGGTTACTGTCTCATAAACTTTAACCCTTTCAACGCTACATGCCTCTAAATAGACTTACAAAAAGTGTAGATCCAGATGAGCCGGCTCGTGACGAGCCGTCTCATCAGGATCTGCACTTTTTGCCAGTAATAATTATGACTATTTTTAGATAAAATCACCCATTTTGATAAATGAACTGGTCCAAAGGTAATTTTCTTATTAATTTATTGGCCTAAAAATATCATGCACCAGTCCATGTCAGTTACTTGGGGTTGAATGGGTTAATCTATTAGCCGAGTTGGAGAAAATATACACAGCAAGGCTCTACTGACCGTTGTATTTTTTCGGAGATGAGCCTAATAAATTAAAATTTATCAGACATTAACCTACTATTCTATCTATCCTACCTTCTGATAAATAAAAATAGAAGTTTTAGCGAGGAAAGATTGCCGAATACATGTGGCCGAGTGGTCACTGATCACTCGATGACATAAAATCATATCTTACACCAATAGAGCACAACAATCCTCTATATCTGGATCGATAACCATGATTGTCAGTTCTGTGAGAAGTCGTTTAGCGAAGCCCGATCCCTCAAAAGACACATGCTGCTTCATACAGGAGAGGTCCGCCTCTGTTGTCGAGTGGTTACGGTCGCTGACTTGTATACCACTGTAACCTATCATCACTGATGGTCACGAGTTCGAGCCCCGCTCAGACCGTGTCTCATTTATATGAAAAAGTTGGCAGTTTCTTACGGAGGTTGGTGCACCCAAGTACTGGTTAACCGCTGGAGCCTGCCCAGGAAAGGTGTTGTTAGGTAAACTGCCCGCCGGCGATATAGCCCAAAATGGTGCTGATGCAGGCGTAAACCCGAAATATGACATATAACAATCATACAGGAGAGCGGCCGCATCAATGTAAAATCTGCATGAAGACGTTTAGCGACGCCCGATCCCTCAAGTGAATGCATACTGTCTATAGGTCGTGATTCGGGCATCATACCAAATACTGTCTATAGGTCGTGATTCGGGCACCATACCAAATACTGTTTATAGGTCGTGATTCAGGCACCATACCAAATTAACAATAAATAAGGTTCACATTATAGATATGCTTTAAGAAGTGCCATGATGTTTTAAAGTGACACTACATCGGTGAAAACGCAAATGTCTGCAGAATGTAATTTGCTATTATATGGTATAATTTTTGTCCAAATATTTGCCTTAACTGAGTATGTCAACAAATAAACAAACGTCGTCTACACGGTTAGTTTACATAACAAAATAATGTAAATAGGGTCGACATTCATGCGTAATACAAAGCGTTTATCCTGAATAACACGAGTTATGCTACATATAATTATTTACCGTGATATCTCACATGTGGGCCTATGCATATTTATTTGTAGACTAATCTTAATTAAATTATCTCTAAACGAAAGTACCGCGTGTTTAGTATTGACTAATAAACGTCAATTCAGGAGCCTGGATGAAATCCTACTTTCACGTTTGAAAGTTTGTAGACCACAAAAACACTGTTAAATTGATTTTAGTTCAATGTTAGTGTTCGATGTATTCAGAAGAATTTGTAGTAACAATGCATTTATAAGTGAAAAAAATGCATTTTATTTGCTTTTTGCGATGTAATGTCGCTTTAAGGTCTTTGATTTAAAATCACTTGCCTCTCACCGCTGCTAGTTTGAATCCCACTGGGGGTGTCGAATGATTTCATACGAGGAAGCTATCCAGTTAGCTTGCGGTAGATCAGTGGTTCTACCAAGGTGCTCATCAGCACTTGAAATTGCACTTCAGGCTGTCCGATTAGCACGCTCACTTCTCACCAGTGCAACCCGGGTTCGATCCTCGGACCGGGAAGTATGTGAGATGGTACGGTGGTCGCCAGAACGGACAGGTGGGTTTTCTCCGGGTACTCCGGTTTCCTCCCACACGAATGACCACATATACGCTTTCATCCGGGCCAACGAGAGTGATTAATATAAGTTGTTAGAACTTGCTTCGCAATCATTGTAAATTAAGTTTAAACTTAAGCATTTGAAATACTGCACGGAAACGGCACCCGGGGTTTCCTCCACCAATATTAGCTGGAAAGTCGTGGCGACCAAAGCTGTTGGTGCAACGCTAAAACCCCAAAAACGAACAACACAACCAAATAGCAGTGCGGGGCTTGCGTCTCTCCGAGGGCTATTCTCTAGTCTAGCTCAGTTATTTATATATCTATGATAACAGCGATTCTGGTTAAAGGTCCAGGCAAAAATAGTTTGGGGCCAGAGGGACCCAGATACAGGAGACATTAAAGAGGAATCGTGAGCTCATGGAGAACTAAGACCTGTGAATAAACAACACAAATGTATACAACATAAATGTATACAATACAAATATATACAACACAAATGTATACAACATAAATGTATACAACATAAATATATACAACACACATGTATACAACATAAATATATACAACACAAATATATACAACACAAATGTATACAACATAAATGTATACAACATAAATATATACAACACACATGTATACAACATAAATATATACAACACAAATGTATACAACATAAATATATACAACACAAATGTATACAACATAAATATATACAACACACATGTATACAACATAAATATATACAACACACATGTATACAACATAAATATATACAACACAAATGTATACAACATAAATATATACAACACACATGTATACAATACAAATATATACAACACAAATGTATACAACATAAATATATACAACACACATGTATACAACATAAATATATACAACACAAATGTATACAACATAAATATATACAACACACATGTATACAAAAAATATATACAACACAAATGTATACAACATAAATATATACAACACACATGTATACAACATAAATATATACAACACAAATGTATACAACATAAATATATACAACACACATGTATACAACATAAATATATACAACACAAATGTATACAACATAAATATATACAACACAAATGTATACAACATAAATATATACAACACAAATGTATACAACATAAATATATACAACACACATGTATACAATATAAATATATACAACACAAATGTATACAACATAAATATATACAACACACATGTATACAACATAAATATATACAACACAAATGTATACAACATAAATATATACAACACACATGTATACAATACAAATATATACAACACAAATGTATACAACATAAATATATACAACACATAAAATGTATACAACATAAATATATACAACACAAATGTATACAACATAAATATATACAACATAAATGTATACAACACAAATGTATACAACATAAATATATACAACACAAATGTATACAACATAAATATATACAACATAAATGTATACAACACAAATTGTATACAACATAAATATATACAACATAAATATATACAACACAAATGTATACAACATAAATATAAAGATTTAGTCAAGTGTGGGTGATCAACATTAGACATTCTTGTCTGTTGTGAGTTCCCTCCTTTAAAAGGTCACCAAAAATGGCCTTTCCCCCTCACTGGCTGCTTAATAAGGGAAGTTTTGCTGTAAAGTAAAGTAAAGTGTTTGTTTATTATAGTGTCACCCCTATTTAAAGGGCCAGTCATTTCTGACTTATGAGACACCTCTTTTTATGAACATCAGTACTTCCCGAATCCTATGCCAGGCTGGTAGGCAATCGGTAACCATTATTTAACTAGCTGGCGGCTCACCAACCGGCCATATCAGAACGAACCCCTGACGAGATTCGAACCTTCGACCTCCCACTCCGTAGGTGGACGCCTTAACCACTGGGCCAAGGAGACGGCTGTATATCTATGATAACATTTAGCAGAACAAATTATGAAATGGTGATATACGTAGTATTTATATATCGCGTGTTCTGATATTTACTGTGCCTATATCACTCGTGTGCTATCTGGTGATATACGTAGTATTTATATATCGCATGTTCTGATATTTACTGTGCCTATATCACTCGTGTGCTATCTGGTGATATACGTAGTATTTATATATCGCGTGTTCTGATATTTACTGTGCCTATATCACTCGTGTGCTATCTGGTGATATACGTAGTATTTATATATCGCGTGTTCTGATATTTACTGTGCCTATATCACTCGTGTGCTATCTGGTGATATACGTAGTATTTATATATCGCATGTTCTGATATTTACTGTGCCTATATCACTCGTGTGCTATCTGGTGATATACGTAGTATTTATATATCGCGTGTTCTGATATTTACTGTGCCTATATCACTCGTGTGCTATCTGGTGATATACGTAGTATTTATATATCGCATGTTCTGATATTTACTGTGCCTATATCACTCGTGTGCTATCTGGTGATATACGTAGTATTTATATATCGCATGTTCTGATATTTACTGTGCCTATATCACTCGTGTGCTATCTGGTGATATACGTAGTATTTATATATCGCGTGTTCTGATATTTACTGTGCCTATATCCTCGTGTGCTATCTGGTGATATACGTAGTATTTATATATCGCATGTTCTGATATTTACTGTGCCTATATCACTCGTGTGCTATCTGGTGATATACGTAGTATTTATATATCGCATGTTCTGATATTTACTGTGCCTATATCACTCGTGTGCTATCTGGTGATATACGTAGTATTTATATATCGCATGTTCTGATATTTACTGTGCCTATATCACTCGTGTGCTATCTGGTGATATACGTAGTATTTATATATCGCATGTTCTGATATTTACTGTGCCTATATCACTCGTGTGCTATCTGGTGATATACGTAGTATTTATATATCGCATGTTCTGATATTTACTGTGCCTATATCACTCGTG
Organism: Archivesica marissinica; assembly: GCA_014843695.1. Classification (NCBI taxonomy): domain Eukaryota; kingdom Metazoa; phylum Mollusca; class Bivalvia; order Venerida; family Vesicomyidae; genus Archivesica; species Archivesica marissinica. The sequence continues at coordinate 46,429,543 of CM026401.1, read as the reverse complement.
TGCTATCTGGTGATATACGTAGTATTTATATATCGCGTGTTCTGATATTTACTGTGCCTATATCACTCGTGTGCTACCTTGATACTAGATGTGCTGTTTGTGTACGCTATTGTGTTCGACATCTTATCAGTGATTATATAGTTGTTATATACATTATTGCCTAACTCTTTGCACACTAGCGGTAAAACTAACATCCAAATATGTCGTGCAATTTCATTATAACTATTTATAGCCTTTAATTTACCCAGCATGCAATTTCATTAGAATTGTGTGCCAGAATATTCAGTTACAAATAAGAAAAACATATTTATTGGATCGTCTTCTGCTACAATTATTTGAACTATTTATAGCCTTTAATTTACCCAGCATGTAATTTCATTAGAATTATGTGTCATAACGACACAATTGTAATGAAATTCCATGACATATTTCCAGAATATTCAGTTACTAATAAGAAAAACATATTTAATGGATTGTCTTCTGCTACAATTATTTGAACTATTTATAGCCTTTAATTTACCCAGCATGCAATTTCATTAGAATTATGTGTCATAACGACACAATTGTAATGAAATTCCATGACATATTTCCAGAATATTCAGTTACTAATAAGAAAAACATATTTAATGGGTTGTCTTCTGCTACAATTATTTGAACTATTTATAGCCTTTATTTTACCCAGCATGCAAAGAGTTAAAAGATGTTTTAATCATTTTGTTATGTGAATGTAAAATAAGTCTGTATAGTTAAAATCTATGACGTTTTATTTGAATAAAGCTGTTTAAGAATGCTATTTTAAATACAAGGTTTCTCTATAGATAGACCGACACAAGTAATTGTGATTACTGTAAAAGCTTGATATAATGAAACGTGAAAATCAATTAATATACTTGTGAATTGATCTTTGTGTTCTGTTGTATCTCTTTGTGTTCCATTGTATTATCTGTATGTTCCACTGTATTATCTGTGTGTTCCATTGTATTATCTGTATGTTCCACTGTATTATCTGTATGTTCCATTGTATTATCTGTATGTTCCATTGTATTATCTGTATGTTCCATTGTATTATCTGTGTGTTCCATTGTATTATCTGTGTGTTCCATTGTATTATATGTGTGTTCCACTGTATTATCTGTATGTTCCATTGTATTATCTGTATGTTCCACTGTATTATCTGTGTGTTCCATTGTATTATCTGTATGTTCCACTGTATTATCTGTATGTTCCATTGTATTATCTGTATGTTCCATTGTATTATCTGTGTGTTCCATTGTATTATCTGTGTGTTCCATTGTATTATGTGTGTTCCATTGTATTATCTGTATGTTCCATTGTATTATCTGTATGTTCCATTGTATTATCTGTGTGTTCCATTGTATTATATGTGTGTTCCACTGTATGTTCCATTGTATTATCTGTGTGTTCCATTGTATTATCTGTATGTTCCATTGTATTATCTGTGTGTTCCATTGTATTATCTGTGTGTTCCATTGTATTATCTGTGTGTTCCATTGTATTATATGTGTGTTCCATTGTATTATCTGTGTGTTCCATTGTATTATCTGTATGTTCCATTGTATTATCTGTGTGTTCCATTGTATTATCTGTGTGTTCCATTGTATTATCTTTTGTGTTCCATTGTATTATCTGTGTGTTCCATTGTATTATCTGTATGTTCCATTGTATTATCTGTGTGTTCCATTGTATTATCTGTATGTTCCATTGTATTATCTGTGTGTTCCATTGTATTATCTGTGTGTTCCATTGTATTATCTGTGTGTTCCATTGTATTATCTGTATGTTCCATTGTATTATCTGTATGTTCCATTGTATTATCTGTATGTTCCATTGTATTATCTGTATGTTCCATTGTATTATCTGTATGTTCCATTGTATTATCTGTATGTTCCATTGTATTATCTGTATGTTCCATTGTATTATCTGTGTGTTCCATTGTATTATCTGTATGTTCCATTGTATTATCTGTGTGTTCCATTGTATTATCTGTATGTTCCATTGTATTATCTGTGTGTTCCACTGTATTATATGTGTGTTCCATTGTATTATATGTGTGTTCCATTGTATTATCTGTGTGTTCCATTGTATTATCTGTATGTTCCATTGTATTATCTGTGTGTTCCATTGTATTATCTTTGTGTTCCATTGTATTATCTTGTGTGTTCCATTGTATTATCTTGTGTTCCACTGTATTATCTGTGTGTTCCATTGTATTATCTGTGTGTTCCATTGTATTATCTGTGTGTTCCATTGTATTATCTGTGTGTTCCATTGTATTATCTGTGTGTTCCATTGTATTATCTGTGTGTTCCATTGTATTATCTGTGTGTTCCATTGTATTATCTGTATGTTCCATTGTATTATCTGTATGTTCCATTGTATTATCTTTCTGTGTTCCATTGTATTATCTGTATGTTCCATTGTATTATCTGTATGTTCCATTGTATTATCTGTATGTTCCATTGTATTATCTGTATGTTCCATTGTATTATCTGTATGTTCCATTGTATTATCTGTGTGTTCCATTGTATTATCTGTATGTTCCATTGTATTATCTTTCTGTGTTCCATTGTATTATCTGTGTGTTCCATTGTATTATCTGTATGTTCCATTGTATTATCTGTATGTTCCATTGTATTATCTGTATGTTCCACTGTATTATCTGTTGTGTTCCATTGTATTATCTGTGTGTTCCATTGTATTATCTGTGTGTTCCATTGTATTATCTGTGTGTTCCATTGTATTATCTGTTGTGTTCCATTGTATTATATGTGTGTTCCATTGTATTATCTGTTGTTCCATTGTATTATCTGTATGTTCCATTGTATTATCTGTATGTTCCATTGTATTATCTGTGTTCCATTGTATTATCTGTATGTTCCATTGTATTATCTGTATGTTCCATTGTATTATCTGTATGTTCCATTGTATTATCTGTATGTTCCATTGTATTATCTGTGTGTTCCATTGTATTATATGTGTGTTCCATTGTATTATCTGTATGTTCCACTGTATGTTCCATTGTATTATATGTGTGTTCCATTGTATTATATGTGTGTTCCATTGTATTATCTTTCTGTGTTCCATTGTATTATCTGTGTGTTCCATTGTATTATCTGTGTGTTCCATTGTATTATCTGTATGTTCCATTGTATTATCTGTGTGTTCCACTGTATTATATGTGTGTTCCATTGTATTATATGTATGTTCCACTGTATTATCTGTGTGTTCCACTGTATTATCTGTGTGTTCCATTGTGTTCCACTGTATTATCTGTGTGTTCCATTGTATTATCTGTGTATTCCATTGTATTATCTGTGTGTTCCATTGTATTATCTGTATGTTCCATTGTATTATCTGTATGTTCCATTGTATTATTGTTGTTCCATTGTTTATCTGTATGTTCCATTGTATTATCTGTGTGTTCCATTGTATTATCTGTGTGCTCCATTGTATTATCTGTGTGTTCCATTGTATTATCTGCATGTTCCATTGTATTATCTGTGTGTTCCATTGTATTATCTGTGTGTTCCATTGTATATCTGTGTGTTCCATTGTATCTCTTTGTGGGTAGTCTGGTCTGTTTGTTTCATGATGTTGGGTGGTGTGGCGTCTGGTCTGTTTGGTTCATGATGTTGGGTGGCGTGGCGTGTTGTCTGTTTGGTTCATGATGTTGGGTGATGTGGCGTCTGGTCTGTTTGGTTCATGATGTTGGGTGGTGTGGATCCAGGTTGGTGTGGTTCATGGTGTTGGGTGGATTCTGGTCGGTGTGGTTCATGGTGTTGGGTGGAATCTGGTCGGTGTGGTTCATGGTGTTGGGTGGCAACGATTCTGGTCTGTTTGGTTTGTGGTGTTGATCATGGTCGGTGTGGTTAATGGTGTTGTGTGGATTCTGGTCAGTGTTGTTCATGGTGTTGGGTGGTGTGGATCCTGGTCGGTGTTGTTCATGGTGTTGGGTGGTGTGGATCCTGGTCGGTGTTTTTCTGGTGTGGATCCTGGTCGGTGTTGTTCATGGTGTGGGTGGATCCTGGTCGGTGTTGTTCATGGTGTTGGGTGGTGTGGATCCTGGTCGGTGTTGTTCATGATGTTGGGTGGTGTGGATCCTGGTCGGTGTTGTTCATGGTGTTGGGTGGTGTGAATCCTGGTCGGTGTTGTTCATGGTGTTGGGTGGTGTGGATCCTGGTCTGTTTGGTTTATGGTGTTGGGTGGTGTGGCGTCTGGTGTGTTTGGTTCATGATGTTGGGTGGTGTGGATCCTGGTCTGTTTGGTTCATGATGTTGGGTGGTGTGGATCCTGGTCTGTTTGGTTCATGATGTTGGGTGGCGTGGATCCTGGTCAGTGTGGTTCATGGTGTTGGGTGGCGTGGATCCTGGTTGGTGTGGTTCATGGTGTTGGGTGGTGTGGCGTCCGGTCTGTTTTGTTCATGGTGTTGGGTGGCTTATCGTATGATTGGATAATGCTATTGACGTTAAGACTTTCAGGTGGTTTATTTGTTCGGCTATACATCTCGATCATTCAGTGTAAAATTAACAGAAAATTTGTTCCCTTCAGTGAATGATCAAATTATATTCTACTCGTAAACAGAGCTAGCTGCACTCTGATAATATTTGCTTTCAAAGTTCATTCAACCGTGAAATACAATTCCATTGAACAAACAAAAAATCCTGATATGTTTCACACATTTTTCAATAATAAATTCTTTAGATTTTAGCAAAGTTTTGAATATCTGTCCGAATAGGGTTTGTATTTTCAAGTCATCAATAACATTGTAAATGGTGGGTGGCCAAGATTAACACTAAACTTATATTTTTCCATTTGAAGAAACAAACATGGATACTCATTTAACCTTTAACCCATTCAACCCCAAGTAACTGACATGGACTGGTGCGTGATATTTTCAGACCAATAAATTAATAAGAAAATTACCTTTGGACCAGTTCATTTATCAAAATGGGTAATTTTATCTAAAACATAGTAATAATTATTACTGGCAAAAAAGTGCAGATCCTGATGAGACGGCTCGTCACGAGCCGGCTCATCTGGATCTACACTTTTCATAAGCCTATTTAGAGGCCTGTGGGGTTGAAAGGGTTAACCTACACAATTTGATACACGCAATAAGATATCTATAATAGGCATGTCATTAACCAGCAATATGCCAACCGGTTAAACATTTAATAATAGACATGTCATTAACCAGCAATATGACAACCGGTTAAACATTTAATAATAGACGTGTCATTAACCAGCAATATGCCAACCGGTTAAACATTTAATAATAGGCATGTCATTAACCAGCAATATGCCAACCGGTTAAACATTTAATAATAGACATGTCATTAACCAGCAATATGCCAACCGGTTAAACATTTAATAATAGGCATGTCATTAACCAGCAATATGCCAACTGGTTAAACATTTAATAATAGGCGTGTCATTAACCAGCAATATGCCAACCGGTTAAACATTTAATAGACATGTCATTAACCAGCAATATGCCAACCGGTTAAACATTTAATAATAGACGTGTCATTAACCAGCAATATGCCAACCGGTTAAACATTTAATAATAGGCATGTCATTAACCAGCAATATGCCAACCGGTTAAACATTTAATAGACATGTCATTAACCAGCAATATGCCAACCGGTTAAACATTTAATAGACATGTCATTAACCAGCAATATGCCAACCTGTTAAACATTTAATAATAGACATCGGTTAAACATTTAATAGGCGTGTCATTAACCATCTATATGCCAACTGGTTAAACATTTAATAATAGACATGTCATTAACCAGCAATATGCCAACCGGTTAAACATTTAATAATAGACATGTCATTAACCAGCAATATGCCAACCGGTTAAACATTTAATAATAGGCGTGTCATTAACCAGCAATATGCCAACCGGTTAAACATTTAATAGACATGTCATTAACCAGCAATATGCCAACCGGTTAAACATTTAATAATAGACGTGTCATTAACCAGCAATATGCCAACCGGTTAAACATTTAATAATAGGCATGTCATTAACCAGCAATATGCCAACCGGTTAAACATTTAATAGACATGTCATTAACCAGCAATATGCCAACCGGTTAAACATTTAATAGACATGTCATTAACCAGCAATATGCCAACCTGTTAAACATTTAATAATAGACATCGGTTAAACATTTAATAGGCGTGTCATTAACCATCTATATGCCAACTGGTTAAACATTTAATAATAGACATGTCATTAACCAGCAATATGCCAACCGGTTAAACATTTAATAATAGACATGTCATTAACCAGCAATATGCCAACCGGTTAAACATTTAATAATAGACGTGTCATTAACCAGCAATATGCCAACCGGTTAAACATTTAATAGACATGTCATTAACCAGCAATATGCCAACCGGTTAAACATTTAATAATAGACGTGTCATTAACCAGCAATATGCCAACCGGTTAAACATTTAATAATAGGCATGTCATTAACCAGCAATATGCCAACCGGTTAAACATTAATAGACATGTCATTAACCAGCAATATGCCAACCGGTTAAACATTTAATAGACATGTCATTAACCAGCAATATGCCAACCGGTTAAACATTTAATAGGCGTGTCATTAACCATCTATATGCCAACTGGTTAAACATTTAATAATAGACATGTCATTAACCAGCAATATGCCAACCGGTTAACATTTAATAATAGACTGTCATTAACCAGCAATATGCCAAGGTTAAACATTTAATAATAGGCGTGTCATTAATCAGCAATATGCCAACAGGTTAAACTACAATGTATGTGTCATTAACTATCTATAACATAACTGGTTAAAAATTAAATAAAGTGTCATTAAAAACAACAAACTGGAGTAAACTTTCACACAATATTTTATTAAGGTTAAAAAAATATATCTACAAATAGAGTCACTAACAAATTGTTTATCTCAATACTACATGTACTATGAATATTTGCCCAAACAAGGGCACTAGAGCAAGTCAACAAGGGCACTAGAGCAAGTCAACAAGGTGGGTAGAGCACGAGAGCTAGTCAACAAAGGCACTAGAGCAAGTCAACATGGGCACTAGAGCAAGTCAACAAAGGCACTAGAGCAAGTCAACATGGGCACTAGAGCAAGTCAACATGGGCACTAGAGCAAGTCAACAAAGGCACTAGAGCTAGTCACATGGGCACTAGAGCTAGTCAACAAGAGCACTAGAGCAAGTCAACAAAGAGCACTAGAGCAAGTCAACAAGAGCACTAGAGCTAGTCAACAAAGAGCACTAGAGCAAGTCAACAAAGAGCAAGTCAACAAAGAGCACTAGAGCTAGTCAACAAAGAGCACTAGAGCTAGTCAACAAAGGGCACTAGAGCAAGTCAACAAGGGCATAGAGCAAGTCAACAAAAGAGACTAGAGCAAGTCAACAAAGAGCACGAGAGCTAGTCAACAAAGGCACTAGAGCAAGTCAACATGGTCACTAGAGCAAGTCAACAAAGGCACTAGAGCAAGTCAACATGGGCACTAGAGCAAGTCAACATGGGCACTAGAGCAAGTCAACAAAGGCACTAGAGCTAGTCAACAAAGAGCACTAGAGCAAGTCAACAAAGAGCACTAGAGCAAGTCAACAGAGCACTAGAGCAAGTCAACAAAGAGCACTAGAGCTAGTCAACAAAGAGCACTAGAGCAAGTAACAAGAGCAAGTCAACAAAGAGCACTAGAGCTAGTCAACAAGAGCACTAGAGCTAGTCAACAAAGAGCACTAGAGCTAGTCAACAAAGAGCACTAGAGCAAGTCAACAAAGAGCACTAGAGCTAGTCAACAAAGAGCACTAGAGCTAGTCAGCAAAGAGCACTAGAGCAAGTCAACAAAGAGCACTAGAGCAAGTCAACAAAGAGCACTAGAGCAAGTCAACATGGGCACTAGAGCAAGTCAACATGGGCACTAGAGCTAGTCAACATGGGCACTAGAGCTAGTCAACAAAGAGCACTAGAGCAAGTCAACAAAGGGCACTAGAGCAAGTCAACAAAGGGCACTAGAGCAAGTCAACAAAGGGCACTAGAGCAAGTCAACAAAGGGCACTAGAGCAAGTCAACAAGGGCACTAGAGCAAGTCAACAAAGAGCACTAGAGCAAGTCAACAAAGAGCACTAGAGCAAGTCAACAAAGAGCACTAGAGCAAGTCAACAAAGAGCACTAGAGCTAGTCAACAAAGAGCACTAGAGCAAGTCAACAAAGAGCACTAGAGCTAGTCAACAAAGAGCACTAGAGCTAGTCAACAAAGAGCACTAGAGCAAGTCAAAAGAGCACTAGAGCAAGTCAACAAGAGCACTAGAGCTAGTCAACAAAGAGCACTAGAGCAAGTCAACAAAGAGCACTAGAGCTAGTCAACAAAGAGCACTAGAGCTAGTCAGCAAAGAGCACTAGAGCAAGTCAGCAAAGAGCACTAGAGCAAGCAGAGCACTAGAGCAAGTCACAAGCAACAAAGAGCACTAGAGCAAGTCAACATGGGCACTAGAGCAAGTCAACATGGGCACTAGAGCAAGTCAACATGGGCACTAGAGCAAGTCAACATGGGCACTAGAGCTAGTCAACAAAGAGCACTAGAGCTAGTCAACAAAGAGCACTAGAGCTAGTCAACAAGGGCACTAGAGCAAGTCAACAAAGCGCACTATAGCTAGTCAACAAAGAGCACTAGAGCAAGTCAACAAAGAGCACTAGAGCTAGTCAACAAAGAGCACTAGAGCCTTGCTTGCTTTTTAAAATAACAATTATACCGTAGACTTGTAGCAAGTCACAAATAAAACAAAGAATGTACATTCACAGGACGGCTTATGGATGCTCACAGGAGGGCTTAGAACGGCTTATGGATGCCATGTCTCTTAACCCTTACAACATACAAGCTGTGCTGGTTCTAGATGGTAATGGGTTACTGTTACATCACATTAACCCTTTCCCTCATAGAAGTACCTTGATGCCATTACCAAAATGACATACATTGACAATGTAGTAGCCAAACCAATGTTCATAATGCAGGCCAGAATCTCATGTCCCAGTAATATCTATGGAGGTGGGATACAAATGGCGACTACTTATCCACTGCATGATAGCTAAATGGCTGTCGTTTGTATGGCGGGAGATATAATAGTATATTAACCTAAATCTCATGTAGTCCCAGTAATATCTATGGAGGTGTGATAGATATGGCAACTACTTATCCACTGCATGATAGCTAAATGGCTGTCGTTTGTATGGAGATATAATAGTATATTAACCTAAATCTCTATGAAGAAAAGGGCTAACTGCTGAATGACAATAATAGCAGTACAAACTTAACTAACTAAAGTTGATAATAGGCGTTACCACTGTGGCTAGTTAATCCCTGGCATTTTTAAATAATGACCACACTCAATGATATGAGAAACATTAGTCAGTTACCGCCCCTGAAAACACCTAAAAGTAGATTGGTCCTCTTAACCCTTTCTCAACACCACAGACCTCTAAATAGGCTTACAAAAAGTGTAGATCCAGATGAGCCGGCTCGTGACGAGCCGTCTCATCAGGATCTGCACTTTTTGCCAGTAATATTACTATTTTTAGACACAATTACCCATTTTGATAAATGAACTGGTCCAAATGTAAATTTCCTTATTAATTTATTGGTCTAAGAATATCATGGACCAGTCCATGTCAGTTACTTGGGGTTGAATGGGTTAAAGTGGTTTCCTCTGTTCAGCTATGTTAAGCGAAACAACGTTATGAGAGACATAGCTGGATATTCTATTACCTCCCTTGACAGATAAAGTCGGAATTATCCTGAAATGTATATTGGTCCTTGTAGTTGGAATCCTTTGTTTTTACTGTTGTTCCCTAACCAGATGTTGCGGTATGATAAACGTAATGCTATCAAAATCTGGTTGATTAATCGATAACAAATTCTTTTACAGTACAATATCTGTCCAGATTTGATAGTACGATAATTATCTAGGTCTCTGGCCTAGTGTTTAAGGTGGCTGCCTACTGAGGAAGGTCGAAGGCTCAAACCGCATCAGTGGTTCATTCTGATATGGTCGGTTGGTGAACCGCCAGCTAGTTAAATAATGGTTACCGATTGCCTATCAGCCAGGCGCCTGGCCTTCAAGGATAGGATTCGGTAAGTACTGAAGTCCATAAGAGGTGTCTCATAAGTCAGAAATGACTGGCCCTTTCAATAGGGGTGACACTATAATAAACAAACACTTTTACTTTAAAGATGGGAAAAGGTATAAAAATGGTAGCATGTGCTGCAAAGGAAACAACGATAACAACAGAGGATACCAATTAAGAGGACCAATCTACTTTTAGGAGTATTCAGGGGCAGTAACTGACTAATGTTTCTCATATCATTGTTTGTGGTCGGATACCGGAGTATCCGGAGAAAGCCCACCTGTCCGATCTGGCGACCACCATACCATCTGACATACTTCCCGGTCAAAGGATCGAACCTGATTGCATTGGTGAGAAGCGAACGTGCTAACCACTGTGCAAATCAGACAACTAAAGTGAGCAAGAGTACTAAAGCTACTAACATGTGTTAATAGTCTCCAGTACAAGGTCTGTGATCCCTCCGGAACCGGCGTCATCAAGGCACCATAGATAGTGCCCTTAAATATACATACACCCATAGATAGTGCCCTTAAATATACATACACCCATAGATAGTGCCCTTAAATATACATACACCCATAGATAGTGCCCTTAAATATACATACACCCATAGATAGTGCCCTTAAACATACATACACACATAGATAGTTCCATAAGAGGATCGATGGTGCCGTATCCCCCACCACATTTATGGTCACAAGTCCGAGGCACACCTCACAACAGGAATATGGTTCAAGGACTTCACTGACGGAAGCCACGCCATCGGAATCGCGTGACTCTGTACATATACATACAGAGTACCATTCGACTAACTTACCTATTTGGCGAGACAGCACCACTTAGTGCTGGAGACGACGGATGGCTGGATTTTTTTATATAGCCGGCTCCTTCAAGGGGAGCGATCTCCTTCAAGGAAGACGGTGGGACGCAGACTTCTTGATGGCGTGAGGACCCCAGCGAAGAAACCGGAACCATTATTGCTGTTGTGGGCTGACAAATCGTGGAGGATGTGGCCCTGTTGTGGGCTGACAAATCGTGGAGGATGTGGCCCTACAAGGGACCCCTTCGAAAGAGGATACATGACTTGTCACCCTGCGAAGAATGAAGATGCCTTCCCAGCTGTCTACATAAACAACTTAGATGTCTACATAAACCAGCCGCCCATGTGCCTCGGCGGAGGCGACTATAAAGAAAACTACCTACTACTACTTATGTCCCCCACCACATGTATGTCCCCCACCACATTTATGTCCCCCACCATGTATGTCCCCCACCACATGTATGTCCCCCACCACATTTATGTCCCCCACATTTTTTTCTGTCCACTACAAAACAACGACAGTGACACAGAGAATTAACACGATGTGTGACTATTGTATAGTCTTTCAAATGGGACTATAAAACAGAGGTCTTGTGAATCGATGCTATACACGGGGCATGTGAAAGAACCAGGGAATGCTTCTGAAATTGGAGCGTCTTCTATATATTTCACCACTCCAAACAATAAAGACTAATAAGTGGAAGTCGTGACCACTAACACAGGTTTGACTGTACACATTGGATGCTTAATGGAGGTGACCACTAACACAAGTTTGACTGTACAGATTGGATGCTTAATGGAGGTGACCACTAACACAGGTTTGACTGTACAGATTGGATGCTTAATGGAGGTGATCACTAACACAGGTTTGACTGTACAAATTGATGCTTAATGGAGGTGACCACTAACACAGGTTTGACTGTACAGGTTGGATGCTTAATGGAGGTGACCACTAACACAGGTTTGACTGTACAAATTGATGCTTAATGGAGGTGATCACTAACACAGGTTTGACTGTACAGGTTGGATGCTTAATGGAGGTGACCACTAACACAGGTTTGACTGTACAGATTGGATGCTTAATGGAGGTGATCACTAACACAGGTTTGACTGTACAGATTGGATGCTTAATGGAGGTGACCACTGACACAAGTTTGACTGTACAGATTGGATGCTTAATAGAGGTGACCACTAACACAGGTTTGACTGTACAGATTGGATGCTTAATGGAGGTAGCCACTAACAGGTTTGACTGTACAGATTGGATGCTTAATGGAGGTAGCCACTAACACATGTTTGACTGTACAGATTGGATGCTTAATGGAGGTGACCACTAACACAGGTTTGACTGTACAGATTGGCTGCTTAAAGGAGGTGACAACTAACACAAGTTTGACTGTACAGATTGGATGTTTAAAGGAGGTGACAACTAACACAGGTTTGACTGTACAGATTGGATGCTTAATGGAGGTGACAACTAACACAGGTTTGACTGTACAGATTGGATGCTTAATGGAGGTGACAACTAACACAGGTTGACTTACAGATTGGATGCTTAATGGAGGTGCCACTAACAGGTTTGACTGTACAGATTGGATGCTTAATGGAGGTGACAACTAACACAGGTTTGACTGTACAGATTGGATGCTTAATGGAGGTGGCCACTAACACAGGTTTGACTGTACAGATTGGATGCTTAATGGAGGTGACCACTAACACAGGTTTGACTGTACAGATTGGATGCTTAATGGAGGTGACCACTAACACAGGTTTGACTGTACAGATTGGATGCTTAATGGAGGTGACCACTAACACAGGTTTGACTGTACAGATTGGATGCTTAATGGAGGTGACCACTGACACAAGTTTGACTGTGCTTAATCTGTGGAAGTGTATGATGTGCAATGAACCCAACTACCCCGGAAATAAGTCGGTATTTCAATAGTTTTTAACTGATAAATAACATTTTGACAACTACAAAAATATGTTCGTTATTTCTCCACAAAACATAACTTAAAATGCCCCAGAATGCAACTGTGGGAATGCAATATAGACTTTCAGAATCTTAAGGGTGAAATACCACCCGACCCATAATTCAAGTCCAAGCTATAGCCCCTGATAGTTGTCAAAAATTGAATAGTTAAATGCAAATAGTGTATTAAATTGAATAGTTAAATGCAAATAGTGTATTAAATTGAATAGTTAAATGCAAATAGTGTATTAAATTGCTATTAGAGGAATGTCTATTAAAATGTGCAGGGTTTTAAGGGGAACAAAAACATTCTTTTATTTTCGCAATTTGCTAATATATAATTTGAATGAATTATTGATTATGCTCCATTTCCTGGTTACGGAGTGGTTTGTGTACACAGTTAGTCTTAGCTTGGTTACGATAAACAATACACAAGCAATGATAGAAATCTGTGAATATTTATCTTATTGGGTAGCGTCTTGGACACGTACAGGGACTACCTGGGTACAACCACTGACCTTCTCAGAGCAATGTCTCAGGTACGTACACATCCTTACAATAAGGGACTACCTGGGTACAAACACTGACCTTCTCGGAGTAATGTCTCAGACACGTATACATCCTTACAATAAGGGACTACTTGGGTACAACCACCGATCTTCTCAGAGTAATGTCTCAGATACGTACACATCCTTACAATAAGGGACTACCTGGGTACAAACACTGACCTTCTCGGAGTAATGTCTCAGACACGTACACATCCTTACAATAAGGGACTACCTGGGTACAATCACTGACCTTCTCGGAGTAATGTCTCGGACACGTATACATCCTTACAATAAGGGACTACCTGGGTACAAACACTGACCTTCTCGGAGTAATGTCTCAGACACGTATACATCCTTACAAATATGCTGTATGTATATATCCCAACCCAAAATGGCGGGTGATACAAATATGCTGTATGTATATATCCCAACCCAAAATGGCGGGTGATACAAATATGCTGTATGTATATATCCCAACCCAAAATGGCGGGTGATACAAATATGCTGTATGTATATATATCTCGGCATATATCCCTACCCAAAATGGCGGGTGATACAAATATGCTGTATGTATATATCCCAACCCAAAATGGCGGGTGATACAAATATGCTGTATGTATATATCCCAACCCAAAATGGCGGGTGATACAAATATGCTGTATGTATATATATCTCGGCAGATTCATGGTCAGCGATCACAACCTTGTACCAAAGACAACCTTTTAGTATTACAAAATAATAAACATGTGTAGTATACAATACATACAACAAATGTCCGTATACAATAGGCGTATAACAGATTGCTTGCGTATAACAGATTGCTTGCGTATTACAGACTTTCTGCGTACATGTACAACAACAGACAGATTGCATATAAAATGAATATCATGGACATGGATGGATACACCTAAAACAGAGCTAAACAAACAATAAAATAGATATTATGCTGGAGCAGGTGAATCAATCATTAACCCATTCAAAACCAAGTAACTGACATGGACTGGTCCATGATATTCTTAGACCAATAAATGAATAAGAAAATTACATTCGGACCAGTTCATTTATCAAGATGGGTAATTTTGTCTAAAATTAGTAATACTACTTGCAAAAAGTGCAGATCCTGATGAGACGGCTCGTTACGAGCCGGCTCATCTGGATCTACACTTTTTTGTAAGCCAATTTAGAGGTCTGTGGTGTTGAAAGGGTTAATGTCTGCTAAAAATATCTCCCTCAATCTATGCATCAAAATTTAATACCCCCCCCCCCTCCACTTTATCTAACAATAATATATACTGGATACAATGTTTTAACTTGATATTAGATGTCTAATTTTTACATTCATCTAATGACAGTTTTAGCTCCAATCCAACGAATAAACAGCAGTATTTGACTTTATTTGATGAAATAACGAGAAATTAATCAGTGAACTAAAAATGCTATTTAGCACACGGTTGAATCGTTTTCTATCACAAAAACGCTTTTCAGACTAAGATAAAAAAAACTATCTCTTTGCTTAAGTGAATGATCGAATAATATTTCTCTAAGCTATTATTATCATTCGTGACTGCAGGGTTCATTCTAGGTCCGAATTTTTGGGAGAAGTGAGAAAGCGTGTGATCGCTTCCATAAATGGTATTCTTTAATATACTTCTGCAAAATAGGGTTAAAATGCACAGTACAACCATTAAATACAACATTTGAATAGAAGGAGTGCTTTATAATGGGCCAGTGTATCATACTAGACAAAATTTTATTAGAAAATCGTAAAAACCAAACAATTTTTTTTTTTTAGGGAGAAGTGGGGCCCCAGAGGGCGAAGTCAGGGTCCCTAGGGCTACTATTTCGCCCACATCGCCCTCTAGAATGATCCCTGGTGACTTGCTCGTGACAATAATGCTTTCGGTGTTCACTCGAAATATAATCAGATCGTACAATGAAACAAATAAATATCCTCATATTCCCTAACAGTACATTAACCCTAACCCTAACCTGCCAATCACGACTAAACTTGCAAACGACAGATCCTTGCAATAAAACTATAACTAACTATAATATAATATAATATATTTATTGCATTAAATATGATAACATATTTATAGCAAACAATACATAAAACATAAACAAAAGTACAATGGATACATTTTCAGAAGAGCATAGATGGTTGTGGTGTATAAAATTGTAAATTTCTTGCTAAACTTGCGTAATATATAAACACAACTTTAATCTACATCCATGTATACTTTTATAACAATTGCAGCAAATTTCGCTAATTTTCAACAAGGACGCTACTATAGTGTATATTAACCCTTTGCACGCTAGCAGATAAAATCATTTTGCAAAACAGCCAGATCAGACAGCACAGATCGTGCTGTCTGATCAGGCTCTATGCTGTTTGCTATTCGGATAGTGGAGCTAAATCAGTGGAGACTCTGGAATGGGTCTTTGTTTGTATCATTGCACTATCCTCCAAAAATCTAAAATGACTAATCTCTTCAGGAGGCGTTGCTCATATGGGCAACCGGTAGCGACGATAAATAAACGTAAAACACACAAAAATTCAGTTGTTGCAGTGTTAAACGTGCACCATAAATAGAGAATATGACGTTACTCTCTTATAAAATATAAATTTTATTAGGGAGCTGGTGAAAATATACATGGCAAGTCTCTTCTGAGCCTTGTACATTTTCGGAGACACAGCCTACTGTATATTCCCTGCCATAAGTCGACCTTTTTCTCATCCAGAAATAAGTGAATGTTGTATGTAGACTCGTGGCCGATAAACCGATAAACCGATAAACAAGCACAAAAACAAAATATTTAAGAAAAAAAAATTGAAATTATGTTCATTCTATAAAACTATGACTTCTCAACGACACGACATCATAAAAAGTTTATTCAGCAGTAAGAAAGCAAAGTTTATTTAAGAAATAATAAGTATCAACCGTGGTATATCGCAGAATAACCCGAGTTTGAAGGTCTTATTCGTAGAAATATATCACGACGGCCGAATTTCGATTCTAACACGACTTACTTCTAATAATTTTAGACGAGAATCAAAGGAGTATTTTCTTCAAACGCCGTGCATTTGGCTTTCGAAATTTCCTCCCGCGTAAGGGGTGATGACGTTATTTTTTATGGAAAATATCAATCTAGCACAAAAACAAAATATGAAGAAAAAAAATAATTTGAAATTGTGTTCAGAATTCATTCTATGAAGGTATGTACAACGACATGACATCATAAAAAATTTATTCAGCAGTGCGTAACAAAGCAACGTTTATTTTTGAACGTTATTGTGCAGTAAGGTAGCATAATTTGCTATATGAAATATGACAATATCACAGACGCTACATTATTTTGGAATGACAATAAACACTAAGCACAAAAGCTACTTTATATCTCAAGATATGATATCACTAAACCAGCGATCAATTGATATCTCAACACGATTTCTTTACAGTATTGCAATAGTCTACCGTCTGTACTCGCCTATAAGACAAGGTTTTTACCACTAGATTATGGCCTCAAAGTGGCTCCCCGTCCTATAAGTGAAACCTAATAAAATTTTATAAAGTTATTATTCCATGGTATACATAATTATGCTTTAGAAAAGAAAGCACTCTGCCACTGAATGTTACTGCAACCTGCGCTGGACACACATGCAATTTATACTTGTGTCTGGTGTCCATTTTATCAACCCGTCTTACATGTACAGTCAAACCTGTCTTAAGCAGCCAGCCAAGGGAATCACAGAAAGTGGCTGCTTAGCACAGGTGGCTGCTTAATAGTTGGCAAATGTATAACAAAGTAACATATTGGGAATCTGAAAACTGGCTGCTTAATGCAGGTTTGCTGCTTAATGCAGGTTGGCTGCTTAATAGAGGTGACCACTAACACAGGTTTGGCTGTATATGCCAAAACCCATAGATTTCAGGACCAAAGTAGGGGGGTTGTCTTTATAGGCGAGATCATCGATTTCAGGACCAAAGTAGGGGGGTTGTCTTATAGGCGAGATCATCGATTTCAGGACCAAAGTAGGGGGGTTGTCTTATAGGCGAGATCATCGATTTCAGGACCAAAGTAGGGGGGTTGTCTTATAGGCGAGATCATCGATTTCAGGACCAAAGTAGGGGGGTTGTCTTATAGGCGAGATCATCGATTTCAGGACCAAAGTAGGGGGGTTGTCTTATAGGCGAGATCATCGATTTCAGGACCAATGTAGGGGGGTTGTCTTATAGGCGAGATCATCGATTTCAGGACCAAAGTAGGGGGGTTGTCTTATAGGCGAGATCATCGATTTCAGGACCAAAGTAGGGGGGTTGTCTTATAGGCGAGATCATCGATTTCAGGACCAAAGTAGGGGGGTTGTCTTATAGGCGAGATCATCGATTTCAGGACCAAAGTAGGGGGGTTGTCTTATAGGCGAGATCATCGATTTCAGGACCAAAGTAGGGGGGTTGTCTTATAGGCGAGATCATCGATTTCAGGACCAAAGTAGGGGGGTTGTCTTATAGGCGAGATCATCGATTTCAGGACCAAAGTAGGGGGGTTGTCTTATAGGCGAGATCATCTTATAGGTGAGTATGGATGGCTGTTTTTGTTGATGTGAGAACTGAACATTTTGGTTTCATCTCTCATTTACATTAAAACAAAAAAATATGAGATATGTAACTAAGTATTCATCGCTGCAGGAATTTGGTAAATTTGACCATATCTAAGGGTCAAGACTTAGATTAGACGCCTCTTTACCACAGGAGCTTGAAATTTCATCCATAAGGCACCAAAGTCTTGTACATCTATCCAATAATCCCCTCTCTATATATAAAATAAAATTATTATAGTGAAAGGGGTTTCTAGGATAACGGTAACATTTGAATAGAGAAGGGGGGTTCCTAGGATAGAGGTAAATAGTTTTATAGAAAAGAGGGGCTTATAGTACAGTAGTACAGTACAGTGGTACAAGATCTTGGTGCATTATGGATAAAATTTCAAGCACCTGTGCTCTTACGATCTTGCAATAAGAGACATCTCTAATTTTCTATTACCTCCCTTGTCAGAAAAAGTCTGATTTATTCCAAAATGTGAATAGGTCCTTTTAGTTAGAATCCTTTTGTTTTTACTGTTGTTCCCTAACTAGATGTTGCGGTATGATAATTGTGATTTTATCAAAATCGTGTTAATTAACTGATAGCATTGTTTTACAAATAAGTACCCATTGCATATACTGTAGGAGATATGTCGAGATATAGTCATTTAATAAAAATATAAAGCGATAGTGGAATAAAATTGCTAGCATGTTATGTAAAGGAAACAACGATAAAAACAGAGGAAAACACGTAATAGGACCTATCTACTTTTAGGGAGTATTCAGGGGCAGTAACTCAACGATGTCTCTCATTGTAATGCAGTGGGCTAAAAACTTCATTAGCTGTATGCCCCATAATATATGGTCGTTTGTTATGCCTGTTATCAGTCTAGAATGGTAACATGATATTACAGTGTCATGGAGAACTGCTATAAAAATGAAGTATGGAATATAAAAATGCAAAATTCACATGTTGGTGATATACCTGATACTTGGCTCTTTGCATGCTGGGTAAAATAACGGCTATAACTAGTTCAAATAGTTACAGCAGACGACAATTCATTCATGTTTATTTCTTATTTGTAACTTAAAACTGTGTAAATATGTCATGAAATTGCATGACATAATTGTCAGTTATTTTCACCATAAGCATGCACAGTTAGGCTATAGGAATACCAGACCTGCGGTAACCGTAATCACTAATCATGATTATATGTAATCAATTACAATTGTGGGGTAACCAGTAATCACTAATCATGATTATATGTAATTGATTACAATTGGGCGGTAACCGTAATCACTATCATGATTATATGTAATCAATTACAATTGTGGGGTAACCAGTAATCACTAATCATGATTATATGTAATCAATTACAATTGTGGGGTAACCAGTAATCACTAATCATGATTATATGTAATTGATTACAATTGGGTGGTAACCGTAATCACTAATCATGATTATATGTAATCAATTACAATTGTGGGGTAACCAGTAATCACTAATCATGATTATATGTAATCAATTACAATTGTGGGGTAACCGTAATCACTAATCGTGATTATATGTAATCAATTACAATTGTGGGGTAACCGTAATCACTAATCATGATTATATGTAATCAATTACAATTGTGGGGTAACCGTAATCAGCCATCATGATTATATGTAAAAAATTACAATTGTGGGGTAACCGTAATCACTAATCATGATTATATGTAATCAATTACAATTGTGGGGTAACCAGTAATCACTAATCATGATTATATGTAATTGATTACAATTGTGGGGTAACCATAATCACTAATTGTGATTATATGTAAGCAATTACAATTGTGGGGTAACCATAATCACTAATCGTGATTATATGTAAGCAATTACAATTGTGGGGTAACCGTAATCACTAATCGTGATTATATGTAAGCAATTACAATTGTGAGGTAACCGTAATCACTAATCGTGATTATATGTAATCAATTACAATTGTGGGGTAACCAGTAATCACTAATCGTGATTATATGTAATCAATTACAATTGTGGGGTAACCATAATCACTAATCATGATTATATGTAATTGATTACAATTGTGAGGTAACCGTAATCACTAATCGTGATTATATGTAATCAATTACAATTGTGGGGTAACCAGTAATCACTAATCGTGATTATATGTAATCAATTACAATTGTGGGGTAACCATAATCACTAATCGTGCTTATATGTAATCAATTACAATTGTGGGGTAACCAGTAATCACGAATCATGATTATATGTAATCAATTACAATTGTGGGGTAACCATAATCACTAATCATGATTATATGTAATTGATTACAATTGTGCGGTAACCGTAATCACTAATCGTGATTATATGTAATCAATTACAATTGTGCGGTAACCATAATCACTAATCGTGATTATATGTAATCAATTACAATTGTGAGGTAACCGTAATCACTAATCATGATTATATGTAATCAATTACAATTGTGGGGTAACCGTAATCACTAATCATGATTATATGTAATCAATTACAATTGTGGGGTAACCATAATCACTAATCATGATTATATGTAATCAATTACAATTGTGGGGTAACCAGTAATCACTAATCGTGATTATATGTAATCAATTACAATTGTGGGGTAACCATAATCACTAATCATGATTATATGTAATTGATTACAATTGTGAAGTAACCGTAATCACTAATCGTGATTATATGTAATCAATTACAATTGTGGGGTAACCAGTAATCACTAATCGTGATTATATGTAATCAATTACAATTGTGGGGTAACCATAATCACTAATCATGATTATATGTAATCAATTACAATTGTGGGGTAACCATAATCACTAATCGTGATTATATGTAATCAATTACAATTGTGGGGTAACCAGTAATCACTAATCATGATTATATGTAATCAATTACAATTGTGGGGTAACCATAATCACTAATCATGATTATATGTAATTGATTACAATTGTGAGGTAACCGTAATCACTAATCGTGATTATATGTAATCAATTACAATTGTGGGGTAACCAGTAATCACTAATCATGATTATATGTAATCAATTACAATTGTGGGGTAACCATAATCACTAATCATGATTATATGTAATCAATTACAATTGTGGGGTAACCAGTAATCACTAATCATGATTATATGTAATCAATTACAATTGTGGGGTAATTGTAACCAGTAATCGTGATTATATGTAATCAATTACAATTGTGGGGTAACCATAATCACCAATCGTGATTATATGTAATCAATTACAATTGTGGGGTAACCGTAATCACTAATCGTGATTATATGTAATCAATTACAATTGTGGGTAACCGTAATCACTAATCATGATTATATGTAATTGATTACAATTGTGAGGTAACCAGTAATCATGATTATATGTAATCAATTACAATTGTGGGGTAACCGTAATCACTAATCGTGATTATATGTAATCAATTACAATTGTGGGGTAATTGTAAAGTAATCTGTAATCATATATTTTCATGATTACAAGTAATCATAATGTAATCGATTACATTGGGATCACCCGTGAATGTTGAAAGGACATGTATACCATGATGCACGTAAATTGTAATATTGGCCAGATGTTTTGGTAAAACGTAATTTTGGAGAGACATTTTGGTAAAGCGTAATTTTGGAGAGACATTTTGGTAAAACGTAATTTTGGAGAGACATTTTGGTAAAACGTAATTTTGGAGAGACATTTTGGTAAAGCGTAATTTTGGAGAGACATTTTGGTAAAGCGTAATTTTGGAGAGACATTTTCGTAAAGTGGAAATTTGAAGAGACATTTTCGTACAATATATTATATTTCGGGTTTTACGCCTGCATCAGCACCACTTCGGGCTATATCGCCGGTGGGCAGTTTACTTAACAACACCTTTCCTGGGCAGGCTCCAGCGGTTAACCAGTACTTGGGTGCACCAACCTCCGTAAGAAACTGCCAACTTTTTTATATAAATGAAACACGACCTGAGCGGGGCTCGAACCCGTGACCATCAGTGATGATAGGTTACAGTGGTATACAAGTCAGCGACCTTAACCACTCGACCACGGAGGCGACATCCTTTCAATAGAGGTGACACTATAATAAACAAACACTTTATAGAGTATGTACATAGACAATAACATTCTAAAGTGTTGCGTTTCATTTGCGTTTACGTACGGTATATATAAATCTACCTCTTAATGACATGCATGCCCATTACATTTACATTGAATTTTGATTTAGCAACTGATAAACTTCACATACAAGAGACAGATATAACAAGCAAGGAGTTCGAGCCCCGCTGGAGCTGTTATGATTGTGCCCTTAGGCAAGGCATTTAAATTCCACATTGCCTCTTCTCTCTCCCTCGTTGTGATGTATTCCGATTTGGCCGAAACATGTTAAACAGTCAAATCTGTGTTAAGCAGCCACCAAAGGTAGTGAAAAAGATTGACTGCTTAGCAGAGGTTGAATATATTACAATACTGGGAATCTGGTCACTGCGTAATACTGGATGGTTGCTTAATACATGATGGCTGTTTAATGCAGGGTGGCTGCTTAATACATGATGGCTGTTTAATGCAGGGTGGCTGCTTAATACAGGATGGCTGTTTAATGAAGAGTGGCTGCTAAATACAGGATGACTTCTTAATACAGGGTGGCTGCTTAATGCAGGGTGGCTGCTTAAAACAGGATGGCTGCTTAATACAGGGTGCCTGCTTAATACAGGATGGCTGCTTAATACAGGGTGCCTGCTTAATACAGGATGGCTGCTTAATACAGGGTGCCTGCTTAATACAGGGTGCCTGCTTAATACAGGGTGCCTGCTTAATGCAGGATGGCTGCTTAATACATGATGGCTGCTAACACGTGTTGGACACAACATGTTTTGTCAAATACATGGCTTCAAATATTTATCTGTGAACTGTATGGCTCTTAGTTAGTTCCAGTGTTTTTCAATTGCTGACAGAAGTGGCGCAGACAAACATTCACACAGAGGGAACCCTGACTGTAACTGTATACTCTATGCAGAGTGACGCAATCACTATAGATGATGATATCACTATAGATGATGATGATATCACTATAGATGATGATGATATCACTATAGATGATGATGTTTAATACTTGAGGTATGTTACTATAGGATGATGCAATCACTATAGATGATGATGATGAGGATGTATCACTATAGATGATGATATCGCTATAGATGATGATGATGTAATCACTATAGATGATGATATCGCTATAGATGATGACGCAATCGCTATAGATGATGATATCACTATAGATGATGACGCAATCACTATAGATGATGATATCGCTATAGATGATGACGCAATCACTATAGATGATGATATCGCAATAGATGATGACGCAATCACCATAGATGATGATGAGTGGAGCTAAATCACTTGTCTGAATAGCAAACAACATAGATCATGATGGGATCTATGCTGTTTGCACATTCCATCCAAGTTATTCGGCAGGTTACGGGTTAACGTGAGCATTTATATTACAATCAGGTTCACACGAAACGCGAGTAAATACAATTACAATGTACAAAATAAATTGGACCAAAAAATATACAATTGTGTATGAAAAAGTAAAAATTGGTAACAAATACGCTACATTTGACTGTATCGATGCTGTTTCTAGGGCAACATATTCGGAGAAATGAGAAAGCGCGCAAAATAAATTTACTAATTTAATAAATATCAACAAAATAGGGTAAAATGTACAATATAACCATTAACCCTTTCAACCCCACAGGCCTCTAAATAGGCTTATGAAAAGTGTAGATCCAGATGAGCCGGCTCGTGACGAGCCGTCTCATCAGGATCTGCACTTTTTTGCCAGTAATAATTATTACTATTTTTAGATAAAATTACCCATTTTGATAAATGAACTGGTCCAAAGGTAATTTTCTTATTAATTTATTGGTCTGAAAATATCACGCACTAGTCCATGTCAGTTACTTGGGGTTGAATGGGTTAAATATCATGCACCAGTCCATGTCAGTTACTTGGAGTTGAATGGGTTAAATACAACATTTGATTAGGAGTGCTTTGTAATGGCCAAAAGTTTACATGAATTTTTTTTAGGGAGTGGTGGGGCCCCCAGTGGGCAAAGTGAGAGTCCCTAGGGCGACTATTCATCTATGTCGCTCTCTAGAATGATGTGTAGTACTTTGTGCGTAGTTCATACATAATATGGCATTTATTAAAGCACAACGATGTAAACAAAAATAGCACTAGAATCATTCAGTCATGTGACAGTACAATATCTCGTAGCACAAACAATGCACTAGAATCATTCAGTCGTGTGACGGTACAATATCTCGTAGCACTAGAATCATTCAGTCATGTGACAGTACACTTATCTCGTAGCACAAACAATGCACTAGAATCATTCAGTCATGTGACAGTACAATATCTCGTAGCACTAGAATCATTCAGTCATGTGACAGTACAATATCTCGTAGCACTAGAATCATTCAGTCGTGTGACAGTACAATATCTCGTAGCACTAGAATCATTCAGTCATGTGACAGTACAATATCTCGTAGCACTAGAATCATTCAGTCATGTGACAGTACAATATCTCGTAGCACTAGAATCATTCAGTCATGTGACAGTACAATATCTCGTAGCACTAGAATCATTCAGTCATGTGACAGTACAATATCTCGTAGCACAAACAATGCACCCCTATTTACATGTACAGCAAACATCAACCTCTTTTATTATCATATATAAAAATACTTTTGCCTCTGTGGAATACTAGCAGTGCTTCCATAGTGTCATGGAACTTGTTCCGCAACCGAGCTAAAATAAATGTGTAAAATAAGCACTAGCGCCTACGAGTATTGTGTTCGAGTTATACGCAAACCCGTGAAGTGACTGACACTGACGGACAGACGAGGCGGAAGCGACCAAGTAATGTTAACTTGTCGTGTTCAGAGCTAAAAATACGGAAATTATCATTATAAAATTGACTCGTGTAAACATGATAGGGTTGTACTGTGAGTAGGTCGGAACGGGAAAATGAATAACATTTTGTGTGACTGGTTCTAGAATAATTGTCAAAACATTGACAAACTTGTGCAATACACTAGAACCGCACTAAGCTCTGCACGCTTGGACTTCTGTGCCAACTATGGTAGAACTATGGTTAGTGAATGAACTACGGTACTTGAATACAACATGAATGTTCAGTGCAGGCAACACCTTAACCCTTTGCACGCTATCGGCAGATAAAATCACCTTTGCAAACAGCATAGAGCCAGATCAGAAGGCACAGAACGTGCCGTCTGATCAGGCTCTATGCTATTTGCTATTGGGATAGTGGATCTAAAACACTAGGCTAAATAGCAAACAACATAGGCCCTGATTAGACACGGCGTTACACCGCGGCTGATCTGGATCTACGTTGTTTGCAAATGTGATTTCATTTACTCAGTATGCAAAAAGATAATTAACTCTACTCATGCCGAATTTTGATAATGGAATGATCTATTTTTGGGGGTTTAGATCAGTCCAATCACGACAGAAAGGAGGCATCACTGATACATGATCAGAAAAGCGAAACAGTACAGCTGCAGTTCTTTTCTAGTCATGCTAAACGTTGATAAGGGAATGACCAAATTTTGGATTTTGATTACAATGTAGTCCCCTCACTACAAAAAGGGAAATACAAATTATCGTCGGAACTACAAAATGTGCGAGACTTTGAAAAAAACAACGGATCTACAATTTTAATGCGCTTAAAGTAGGGATGGCAACGAATAACGATTATAAAACTATTCGAATATTCGGGCGGGAAGGTATTCGAATATTCGGTGAATATTCGGGCGGGAAGGTATTCGAATATTCGGTAGCTTTCTGTCAAAAACTCAGTCACTCAAAACTCTTATAAAAATTGCCAAATTAATCTAATTTCTGTTTTACGCGTAAACGTCATCTTCTTCAAATGATTATTCAGATTGATATTGTACCTGAATATGCTACATCCAATTTGCATAGATTACACCTAGCAGTTTTCTTATTCTCAGAGCGATTCAAGCATTTCCAAAAGGTGGCATTTTTGAAGACAATATAATATTTTTTCCCGAATATTTGAATACTGGAATACTATTCGGATATTTGGACGTTCGAGCGAATATTCGAATATTCATTGCCATCCCTAGTTTAAAGCCCCCATAATTATTTATTATTTATGGAGAAATGAAGCTATGGACAAGTTGAAAATGACAGAACGACTGCTCTGGTCTCAAAATAAGAGTATTATAGTTTTCAACTATTTTAAACATGTTAAAATGTTGGATTTCAGTAATTGAAACACATTGTCATTGGTAATACTGGACGTCGTGATTGTGCATCGGTAGCACGTTCGCTTCAGGTGTGAAACCCCTGGAGTTTGCGGCCTAGCTGTATCCTTTATGATTGTGCGCTTAGTCAAGGGCTGAGGCATTTAAATGCCACATTGCCTCTTCTCTCTGGCGATGGATTCCATCTGGAATGAGGTCTCGAGAGCGATTAATCTACTGTTGTTAGAATTTGGTTCGCAATCGAGCCAACAATTTATATAAACTACTGGTATATTGGTAATACTGGCTTTGTAGCAAGTAAAATTACACTCTTAGAAATTATGGTGATCAGCTTTAACCCATTCAACACCTAGTAATTGACATGGACTGGTCCATGATATTTTTGGACCAATAAATTAATAAGAAAATTACATTTGGACCAGTTCATTTATCAAAATGGGTCATTTTGTCGAAAAATAGTAATATTACTGGCAAAAAGTGCAGATCATATTACAGTTTAACACTTTCAACACTACATGCCTCTAAATAGGCTCACAAAAAGTGTAGATCCAGATGAGCCGGCTCGTGATGAGCCGGCTCATGATGAGCCTTCTCATCAGGATCTGCACTTTTTGCCAGTAATATTACTATTCATAAACAAAATTACCTATTTTGATAAATGAACTGGTCCAAATGTATTTTTTAAAATTATTTTAGTGGTCTAAAAATATCATGCACCAGTCCATGTCAGTTACTAGGTGTTGAATGGACCAGTCCATGTCAGTTACTAGGTGTTGAATGGACCAGTCCATGTCAGCTACTAGGTGTTGAATGGACCAGTCCATGTCAGTTACTAGGTGTTGAATGGACCAGTCCATGTCAGCTACTAGGTGTTGAATGGACCAGTCCATGTCAGTTACTAGGTGTTGAATGAGTTACGGTTGTAAAATAATATCACAATCATTTAACATGCCCGTTACTGACAGGCTTTGGATTGGTAACAGGCAAGTCTATGCTTCTACTTGCGCTGTTCGAATCCTGTATGATCTTTGTGAGCGTGTACATCAGCACTCCGGCTACTACGAGTAGGTTACCGAGCCACCAGTAGAGTGTCTTCGATTCGCTATAGATCACGACGGCTAACACGGTCTGTACAACAGACTTTGCGTTGATGCTCAGGTGATGCGCTATCGGTGACGTGTATTTGATCTGCAGAGCACTTACCCATCCAATAGCCAAACTAAGGCAGCCTGTTCCCGTCAGTATAAGCCAGAATTTTGGCTGGTATATAAGGTCTGAATGAAGTATGGCTGTAAACTGACCGGAGCCCAGAACTAACGGCAGAAATATCACCATGCAGTTGATATTATTGTAGTATGCAAGTTTCAGTGAGTCGCTGTCTAAAAGAGATTCTGCTTTCCTGAAGAGGATTCCAGCAACGGCTGCGGAGAAACTCGCCAGCAATCCATAGATCACGCCAAACACACTCAGCGTCCCCGAAACGTCCTCTTGATCGATACCAACGAAAAAGCCACACACGACCAGCAAACAGGAAACCACGGCACGCAGAGTCAGCTGACGCCCGAGAACGCTCGCCGATAATCCAATAGTGAATATGATGGTAAACGATCTGGCTACTTGGTAGAATGCCACACCTATGTGTTTTAGCATCAGATTATTAAATGTTAATCCACACACTGAGCTCATAGACAGTATCAGCATAGTTTTTGAATATAACTGACTCGGCTCTATCTTTGGCACTTTGACGTTAACCCCGCACTTCACAAACCCATACCGGATACTCAAAATAAATCCCACCGCCGTCATGCTTTGATACCACGCGGAAAATATCGTCAGTTCTTCATCGCCGAAAGTGCCGCTCAAGATGTGCTTGTTAAGAAAGACCATCGATATAGAAATGCACCAGTACAGAATTACAACACCAGCGATGATACCATACGGGCGTCGCCGTGGCTGCTCTTCTAACATGCTTGTCTCTGTGTTGTCTGGTTTAATACCTGTATCTACCTGAAAGGAGATAAAATCATATTTAGTAAAGTAAAGTGTTTGTTTATTGTAGTGTCACCCCTATTTAACCCATTTCATTCTGGATACCGTTCAAACAGTATTTGCAAAGAACATAGAGTCAGATCAACCGCCATGGAACGTGCCATCTGATCAGGCTCTATACTGTTTGCTATTCAGATGATCTTGCTAAGACACTTGGCTAAGTAGCAAACAACATAGATCCTGATCAGCATGCAGCATCATGCTGCGGCTGATCTGGATCTATGTTGTTTGCAAGTCTTTAAATGTATCCAGAATGAAATGGGTTAAAGGGCCAACAATTTCTGACTTATGAGACACCTTTTTATGAACATTAGTACTTCCCGAACCCTATGCTTGTAGGCCAGGCGCCAGGCTGGTAGGCAAACGGTAACCATTATTTAACTAGCTGGCCGCTCACCAACAAACAGCCATGGCGAACCTTCGACCTCCTGTTCGGAAGGCGGACGCCTAAACCACTAGGCCACGGAGTATATTTAGTCAAGGTATACTGTCGGCAGCTTACAGCATTGACAAAATGTCAATTATGGACAGGACAAAAAATTGTTGGCACCTAACATTTTCGCCAATTCACCAATTTTAGAGCCAGTATTTTATTTTTGTGACAAATGTCGTCAATGGCGATGCTAATGGCAACAGACAGCGGGAACCTTGATACATATATAATTATATGTACATGTATTGAGAACTAAAATGCTTCAAGCCTCAGAAGCGGTCAGATATGTTATTTTATTATTTAGATTTGAATTTTTGCCGTTATTTGCCTACCACGATACTGTCTACCACGCAGGTTTGTTGATACTCTGTTTTCCTGTCTGATATATCATTTGCTGGTTTGATACGGTCACGAATCCATATCAAACAAGAAAAAGGCGTCGTATCATAACTAGTTCCTGAGAAAACTTTCTGTCAAATTTGACCAGATAACATCTGTGTGTAGCTTCATGTAACATCTGTGTGTAGCTTCATGTAACATCTGTGTGTAGCTTCATGTAACATCTGTGTGTAGCTTCATGTAACATCTGTGTGTAGCTTCATGTAATATCTGTGTGTAACTTCATGTAACATCTGTGTGTAGCTTCATGTAACATCTGTGTGTAGCTTCATGTAACTTCTGTGTGTAGCTTCATGTAACATCTGTGTGTAGCTTCATGTAACTTCTGTGTGTAGCTTCATGTAACATCTATGTGTAGCTTCATGTAACATCTATGTGTAGCTTCATGTAACATCTGTGTGTAGCTTCATGTAACATCTGTGTGTAACTTCATGTAACATCTGTGTGTAGCTTCATGTAACATCTGTGTGTAGCTTCATGTAACATCTGTGTGTAGCTTCATGTAACATCTCAAAATAGTCGCCCTTTTGTCCCCTAGGGGCCCCACTTCTCCCTAAAAAAAGTATTTTTATTTATTTACAATTTTAATACAAGATTTTGTCCAGTAAGATACACTGGCCCATTATAAAACACTCCTTTTCAAATTTATTAAAGAACACAATTTAAAGACACAATCGCGTGCTTTCTCACTTCTCTCAAACAATCTGACCTAGAATGAGCCCTGCTTCACATCGATCCTTTGCTAGAGAGATACAATAATTAAAATCAGTCTTCTCCTCATCGATGTCAATTGGAATCTCATCGATATAACGTGGAATCTCAACATGGAATCTCATCGATATAACATGGAATCTCATTGATATAACGTGGAATCTCAACGTGGAATCTCATCGATATAACATGGAATCTCAAAGTGGGATCTCATCGATATAACGTGGAATCTCAAAGTGGGATCTCATCGATATAACGTGGAATCTCATCGATATAACGTGGAATCTCATCGATATAACATGGAATCTCAAAGTGGGATCTCATTGATATAACGTGGAATCTCATCGATATAACGTGGAATCTCAACGTGGAATCTCATCAATATAACATGGAATCTCAAAGTGGGATCTCATCGATATAACGTGGAATCTCATTGATATAACATGGAATCTCAACGTGGAATCTCATCGATATAACATGGAATCTCAAAGTGGGATCTCATCGATATAACGTGGAATCTCAAAATGGGATCTCATCGATATAATGTGGAATCTCATCGATATAACGTGGAATCTCATCGATATAACGTGGAATCTCATCGATATAACGTGGAATCTCATCGATGTCATGTGGAATCTCATCGATATAACATGGAATCTCATTGATATAACGTGGAATCTCAACGTGGAATCTCATCGATATAACATGGAATCTCAAAGTGGGATCTCATCGATATAACGTGGAATCTCATCGATATAACGTGGAATCTCATCGATATAACATGGAATCTCAAAGTGGGATCTCTTGATATAACGTGGAATCTCATCGATATAACGTGGATCTCACGTGAATCTCATCAATATAACATGAATCTCAAAGTGGGATCTCATCGATATAACGTGGAATCTCATTGATATAACATGGAATCTCACGTGAATCTCATCGATATAACATGGATCTCAAAGTGGATCTCATCGATATAACGTGAATCTCAAATGGTCAATAATGGATCCATCGATAAACTGGGATCTCATCGATATAATGTGGAATTTCATCGATATAACGTGGAATCTCATCGATATAACGTGGAATCTCATCGATATAACGTGGAATCTCATCGATATCACGTGGAATCTCATCGATATAACGTGGAATCTCATCGACATAAAGTGGGATCTCATCGACATAACGTGGAATCTCATCGATATAACGTGGAATCTCATCGATATAAAGTGGAATCTCATCGACATAACGTGGAATCTCATCGATATAACGTGGAATCTCATCGATATAACGTGGAATCTCATCGACATAACGTGGAATCTCATCGATATAACGTGGAATCTCATCGATATAACGTGGAATCTCATCGATATAACGTGGAATCTCATCGATATAACGTGGAATCTCATCGATATAACGTGGAATCTCATCGATATAACATGGAATCTCAATGTGGATTCATCGATATAATGTGGAATCTCATCGATATAACGTGGAATCTCATCGATATAACGTGGAATCTCATCGACATAAAGAAGAATCTCATCGATATAACATGGAATCGCATCGATATAACATGGAATCTCATCGATATAACGTGGAATCTCATCGATATAACATGGAATCTCATCGATATAACGTGGAATCTCATCGATATAACGTGGAATCTCATCGATATAACATGGAATCTCATCGATATAACATGGAATCTCATCGATATAACGTGGAATCTCATCGATATAACGTGGAATCTCATCAAAATAACATGGAATCTCATCGATATAACATGGAATCTCATCGATATAACGTGGGATCTCATCGACATAACGTGGAATCTTATCGATATAACATGGAATCTCATCGATATAACATGGAATCTTATCGATATAACGTGGAATCTCATCGATATAACATGGAATCTCATCGATATAACGTGGAATCTCATCGATATAACGTGGAATCTCATCGATATAACATGGAATCTCATCGATATAACATGGAATCTCATCGATATAATGTGGAATCTCATCGATATAACGTGGAATCTCATCGAAATAACATGGAATCTCATCGATATAACATGGAATCTCATCGATATAACGTGGGATCTCATCGATATAACGTGGAATCTCATCGATATAACATGGAATCTCATCGATATAACATGGAATCTCATCGATATAACGTGGAATTGCATCGATATAACGTGGAATCTCATCGATATAACATGGGATCTCATCGATATAACATGGAATCTAATCGATATAACATAGAATCTCATCGATATAACGTGGAATCTCATCGATGTCACATGGAATCTCATCGACATAAAGTGGGATCTCATCGATATAACGTGGAATCTCATCGATATAATGTGGAATCTCAACGACATAAAGAAGAATCTTATCGATATAACATGGAATCGCATCGATATAACATGGAATCTTATCGATATAACGTGGAATCTCATCGATATAACATGGAATCTCATCGATATCACGTGGAATCTCATCGATATAATGTGGAATCTCATCGATATAACATGGAATCTCATCGATATAACATGGAATCTCATCGATATAACGTGGAATCTCATCGATATAACGTGGAATCTCATCGATATAACGTGGAATCTCATCAATATAAAATGGAATCTCATCGACATAACGTGGAATCGCATCGATATAACATAGAATCTCATCGATATAACGTGGAATCTATTCGATGTCACGTGGAATCTCATCGACATAAAGTGGGATCTCATCGATATAACGTGGAATCTCATCAATATCACGTGGAATTTCATCGATGTCACGTGGAATCTCATCGACATAAAGTGGGATCTCATCGATATAACGTGGGATCTCAGCGATATAACGTGGAATCTCATTGATATAACGTGGAATCTCATCGACATAAAGTGGAATCTCATTGATATAACGTGGAATCTCGTGGAATCTCATCGATATAACGTGGAATCTCATCAATATAACGTGGAATCTCATCGATATAATGTGGAATCTCATCGATATAACGTGGAATCGATCGATATAACATGGAATCTCATCGACATAGAGTGGAATCTCATCGATATAACATGGAATATCATCGACATAAAGTGGAATCTCATCGATATAACGTGGAATCTCATCGATATAACATGGAATCTCATCGATATAACATGGAATCTCATCGATATAAAATGGGATCTCATCGACATAACGTGGAATCACATCGATATAACATAGAATCTCATCAATATAACGTGGAATCTCATCGATGTCACGTGGAATCTCATCGACATAAAGTGGGATCTCATCGATATAACGTGGAATCTCATCAATGTCACGTTGAATCTCATCGATGTCACATGGAATTTCATCGATATAACGTGGAATCTCATCAATATCACATGGAATCTCATCGATGTCACGTGGAATCTCATCGATATCACATAGACATGTTAAATAAGATGTGGACCAATTTTGGAACTAATATCGTCAACATCCCCGATATCGGCCGGTACCTATTTTCGGCTTTTGTTTATTCACGCGATATTTGTTTACATCCGGAACGTGAATGATGTCATTTCTATTTAAAACAGATGCTTTGGTACTTATGAGTTCACATATTACTTATCAAAGAGCAAACTGCGCGTAAAGCTGATACATTTTCACATTTTATTTGAAAATATGCAAATGTTGATGTTTTCATTAATCCCATTTATAATATAAAGAAATATGTGTTTGTTTTTGTAAACTGAGAAATTGCATCATCTGCTGAGGAAGGTCATGTGATAGTTGTGCGACAATGTCATACTGCGCATTTTACAGGTCAATTCAAATATAGTGTTCCTCTTACAGCTTTTTAACATTTTTTCTTCAAAAATACTACATGTATTGTCCAAGATATTTACTATTTATGCTAATTCAGTTTCATCCATTTTTCCCCCAAATCCAGCGTGGCGTCTATTCACCAGGTGCACTGACAAATGCATATCATGATGTTAGAGACATGGGTTTGCCAGTAAAATCGGCAGCAAGACAGTATGGTGTGCCACTCTTCACATTAAGTGACATTTCTCTCCATGTCACAACTTACCTCATATTGAAGAGTAATCATAATTTTTTGGGTGCTAATTTCCTCCGTTTCGAGTAACAATTATTACTATGCCCAATGTTAATTAGCTATTTGGAATTTAACTGTAATCAACATTTCTGTTACATGAATTTTGAAGGTCGGCCGATAATAGGTACTTTTTTCAACGCCATGTTGAAATCACAAGCAAGTGAAAATATATTTTATTTTGAACATTTGTTATGCAATCTCAGTTTAGACAATTGCATTAAATGCAGAAATGATAATTTTACTTAGTAATATTATTCCACTTGCGGTAAAAGAGACTGACTAGAAGACATTCACCGAAAAGCATTAGACGGCCGATTACCGGTAAAACTTAAAATGAGGCCATGGGAGCATCAGAGTAATGATTGTGTCTATTCGGCGATTTCATAAAGAATTTGGTTTCTATTTTTAGAGATCGTATCTTGCAGAGAAGAGTTGCCGTTCCTCAAATTATCACCCGCAAAAATCTGTCGGTGTATGTTATGTAGATGCCGCTACGCTCAAATATCAGGTTTCCGCAGGCTGTCATTATGCCAGAAATGGAATCCAGTCTACAGCAAGACGGTTCATGGGTTGGATAAGAATACTTCCTACAATGTCCTAAGCATTAGTTTATACAAATTTATTTTAGCTCGATTGCGAAACAAGTTCTTATAACTTATATTAATCACTCTCGAGACCTCATTCCTGATGGAATCCATCGCCACGAGGGAGAGAGAAGAGGCAACGTGGAAATTAAATGCCTTGCCTAAGGGCACACTCGTAACGGCTCCAGCGGGGCTCGAACTCCGGACCTTTCGCACCTGTCCTAAGCATTAGCTGATTAGCATGAAATGAGCAGATGAGTAGGCTAATCATTAATGATTACTATTAAGCCAATTTAAGGCGTATATGCTTTCAAATCAGTTTCATGAAGCTTAGGTTTCATATAGAGATTAGATATGTTAGATATCACCAGTTACCTGCATGTGTGTAGATATCCTTAATCTTTCTAGACGACGTTATTTTTCTGGAAACTCATTTTTAGTTTGATATTCTAGCATGTACAGACAGACGTCTGATTTCACCGTTCATCTGACTCACGAAAAGCTTGGATGCACTTGATTTTAACACCGGTCTAGCCCGGCTTGTTAAAGTGTGTAAATGTGATGTAGTAGCTAGTCACGTGGCGTTCAAGTTGTGTTCATTTTATTTCAGGTGAACCTCACCATAGTGTTTTGCTATTTACATTATTTACCCCCCCCCCCCAAACCCTTGGCCGATTTATACATGCATATGTGTAGCTATCAAAGTAAATTGAAATATAGATATATGTTCAAGAGAAAGTGATCAAATTAAAGAAGAATGATTCAACATGATAATTGTTAAATACACATTTATACTTATAATTGTTCAGAATTGTTTACAGTAGTCACATTACAGTCAAGAAATGTTATCATTTCAGAATCCCGTGAGCGTTGCTCATTTTATTTACCCCCCTGGTAATCTAAGCAATTCGATATCATATATGTGATGTGTTTGTCATCTTGGTAAAATAATTTGTAAAATGTATTCTGAAGACATGGACAAAAAGAATGAATATCCTTTCCCCAATATTGACTATGACCTATTATAACAGAGATTGGAAGCATCACAAATTCCCGCAGAATCTCGCGGCTGTTTGACATGTTCAAAAGCTAGATTAGTTTAAACATGATTTATTTCAGTAGTTGTACATGTAATCAAGAAATGAACATTTGACATAATTTAGCAGCAGTAGACTGAAAGGGATTAGAACGAAATAAAACTGATATAGTTCTTCTCCCAAAAGCTAGATTATTCAAATACATTCGTAACGTTGATACTCGGCATGTACATACAGTCATTTCAATGATACCATACAATGGTCAACAACATTCCAAACAATATGAGACACATTCGAATACCTTATGAATTGAATGTTTTTAAAATCACCACTCTTGATTGTGAACGTCAATTTACATGTCCTGTTTATAGCACAAATACACGAGAACACGGTGAAAAAACTGTTGACATGGCTATGGTCAGACGGGGGACCGAACATGCGACCCCCGGAATCGTAGTCCAACCTGTTAACAACTGGATCACTGACCCGTTTTACAGTTTTCTATACCAATCTTGTTGTTCTACTTTGACAATCTGAAAATCTAAGAATCCCCATACACATCCTGAGATCCGAAAGAGTGACGAAAACCTTTCCTGCGAACATTCTGAGCATTGGCAGGTCTGTGTACAAAGTACTATGACTAAAAGCACATTAAAATTGACATTCAATAAATACCGATTTATCACATACCCTTATACACTTTTATTCCTTAACATTCTGTACATCACAATATAATTAAAATCAAGAGCTATGAATTAGTCTCATGTGGCCTCATTTTATGCTGCTGGTCCCAATGAGTCTATTCATATATTAATAAATAGTAAATATATATCTTGTTATAGCATGAACTATTCATTTATACATTTAGTGCACAAATCAAAGACAAGCATATAACGTTCCTAGATACATAGAATATGAACAACATTATCAGAATAGAACATTCTATTTATTCTAGTTTGGACGTTCAAAATATGTATTTTCTAGCACTCAGATCATTTCCTGATCAGTCTGGTTGTCATCTCGTTATAGAAAGCAATCAGTATTTGAATTATTATTGATTATCACTAACATCATTAACAAATTCCCACCCGGTGCTGTCCCGCAAGCATTCGTGATGATAATGTGTAGGTACTCTCTATTATCGTGAAATCAATTTATTTAAACAAATGTATAGCTTTTTAGCTCAATTGCGAAATAAGTATATACAGCATTAGATTAATTTCTCCTGATTGAATTCATCGCCACTAGGGAGAGAGAAATCGTGAAATCATGTTAAGTTGTTGAGGTGTTATTCTTGGATGGTGGTGATATAACATCTTCTTCCATTACTGGGTTCTGTGATGATAGGTTCATTTGCATGCCTCTTTTATGGCCACCTTCAGATGCTGGTAACACCCCATTTTCAGTTGTAGCTAGATAGATCATTCCTGATTGAAACCCCATATTTCACAACCATAGCTAAGCATTTGCATGCCTCTTTTATGGCCACCTTCAGATGCTAGTAGCACCCCATTTTCAGTTGTAGCTAGATAGATCATTCATGATTGAAAACCCCATATTTCACAACCATAGCTAAGAATTGGTGTAAAATGAGTTAATCAAACGAATTATAAGAGGAAATTTAATTTCTATATAACTTTTAAAGCTTGTACATCGTATGTAATGCTAAAAGAACCATATGTGGTAAACACAATTCCTAAATAAGTAAGCTGCTTTTTAATTTCAATTATTTCTCCATTATATGCAAACTGACCATTTCTTTAATATGATTTGGTATGTTTTACGCTTATTTATCGTTTATTTATCGTCGCTACCGGTTGCCCATATGAGCGACGCCTCCTGAAGAGATAAGTTATTTTAGATGTTTGGAGGATAGTGCAATGATACAGACAGAGACCCATTCCAGAGTCTCCTCTGTTTCTTTTACGTGCAAGGTGTACAGCACCGACACGAGATCTCGGTTTAAAGTCCCCTCTGAAACTGCTAATTGTATTAGGGTCAGACGGGGGATCGAACTTGTGATCCCTGAATTACCAGTCCAGCGTTTTACCACTGGACTACAGATCCGTCTGTGTTAAATATGATTATTATCGAGAGCACATGTTTGTATACCGACAGTTGCCGCGTTCTGTCCCTCCATATTCCTGTTTGCTGCTGTCATAACTCATTATGTCCCAGAAATGTGACACGATTGTTCTGCATATCGAGACGGTATGATATGTACAACAACCAGGTAAATATCTATAATACCTAAAACATCAGGACATAGCTCGTTTCAGTAATAATTCCCTACGTACTGGAGAGAAGTGCCTAAACATACTATGCAGTTAATATATCCCTTTAACTTTATTAACCGACACCTGTTCCGTTTGAAAATCAAGTACGCCTGAATCAAGAAACGCTTTCATTACTACAGAAAGTTGACAGATAATAAATTATTAAGCTGCAAAAAGATCATGATCAGTTCGCGGCGGTTACCATAGACTTACTTGATTTGCAGTTTCTTGGAACAACATGATACAAGTAACGGATGTATAAAGTAATGGAAACGACTGGGGGACAGCGCCCGACCGAAGCGATGGATGGGTTCGGTGGTCCCTCTAGTTTGGGAGTTTTTAGCACTGGATATTTTTTTATTTCTACGTAGTATAAGTTTTAAATATATAAGGTTGTTATGAGTTTGATTTTTATTGTCTTACAAGCATATAAACTAGGCTAAACAAAGTTATTTTCTTATTAAATATCCATTACATAAAAGGACAAAAACGTACGCGGGAGAGCATCACTGTCAAATACAATAGTACAGTATTGTTAAACTGTTAAAATAGACGTATTATTCCTGTATATCAGCATCAAAACCGATTGCGCATGTTGTTGGATGCACGCTATCACACGCACGCACGCACTATCTAACCCGTTGTCCGCCCGTACCTGGTTGCACGGGCAATTCTGTAGTGAAATTGCTATTTCCCTTACTTAACTAACTCCTTTATGGACACTCCACCTTAGTTTAAACAATATTTAACCCACCTTCACTAACTGACCAACTCCTAGATTGGTCATGACCTCGATCAACCATCCTATTCAATAACATGTCAGCTTATATGTTCGATATAGCACTTGGGATGACCGTCTGACATCAGTGGCATGATATTCTTGATGACATAAATAATTGACTGTCAATTATACAAGTTCCGTCACCTTGATTAGCAAATTAATATACATACATTATTCAACATTTGGACTGTACATATACAATACAAACAATGAGTAACACTCTTACCGAATTTGAAATAATATAATTAAAAGTTTAAATATTTGTGTGCGAACTGGTCAACGTCCCAAATGATATTACGTGTAACTTATCCACCTGATCCAGTCACGCCAGTGACCACCGCTACACCTAGCGGATATGTATTACAATAAGCTGGAAATAAATTGATATTTGCCAATCTTTGGTACCTTCCTGATCACAGGTCACCGGATCAGTGGTCATCGAATGTTTCATAATGAGGCCCGTCATCATGATCGATTATCTTGGGGAATAGTTTCTTCATGGATTCTCTTAGTGGATGTGTCATTAAGCGGCGAGCGCGCTTTCTGTTTGGTATATATAGAATTTTTTTCTCTAAAAAGGCATGTGTACGAAAATTAAAATACACAATGTATGAGTGTACAGTATATAGCTTGTTTGTCGCCATGCTGGGTAGGAGTGATAATGGGGCACGGAGCAATGCGTAACTCCTCCTTTTCAAAAGTCGACCGAACCTTCAGTCTTTTATCAGCGTAGCGACATACAATTTATATGCGCACTGGAAGCCCACCTCAATACCAGTGAAATGTTAATTACCCCCTCTTGCGAAGTCGAACTATTCGATCATTTCTCTTTTATAACAAGTATCTACATATACAAACAGAGCAGACTGTAGGATTCACAGTGACTATTAAATCTGCTTTATGATACACCGGGTAAGTTTGCTGACACGCTTCAACAGTAACTTTGTATGAATAGTGCATAATAACCCATCATGATCACGTAAACCTAGTTTGCTATTCGACTGTATGTACATGTATGTGTATGTGTATGTATGTATGTGTGTGTGATCATACCAAGTTCCTCTGTAATAACCAAGTATTAATGCAGTCCCCTCCCTCGTGGAAAAGTTCACATGTTGATACAGAAATAAATCATTCATTAAGTCTAGACAGACTGTCCGACCGATTAGCGCAGTTGAACGATGGCAACCAAGGTTCGATCCTCGGATCGGGAAGTATGTGAGATGGTACGATGGTAGCCAGATAAAATACAATATTTTCAACATACGATATGTCGGAAATATATTGTAAATCGGAATTAAATTCTGCTATATTGCTTTGACTAGAGTTATTCTGTCTATGAGACCACTGTACTAGTATATTGATTGAAGCAATGACCAAAAGCAACCTTTGATACATTGATAATATAGGTTGTCATCATGATTTGATCTTAGTTGAGGACGAAAAGTTCTACTTATCTACTTCAATTTCAATGAGATACTCCTCAATGCCACCGACGATATCACACTATATATCGTCCCCATCATGTCAAACTCATGTAGATATTCTACGCGTCAACCACAAAGAAGTTAAAACGATGAGTAGTTAAAGCAAACTATAAGAAAGCAATGACAACTAAATTGGGTTAAAAGTTTACAAGCAGCTAGGCACAACAACTAGGAGCAAACAGCAGTATTGAACTGCTCTATGGTAGGGCGATGGGCAGTGGGCGAGGGGGTCAAATCATAAATTGTTCTAAGAAAAAAGGAATAATTGTAATTATGTAGTAGTCTGTTGTTACTTTAATTAACTTATATCTTAGGGAATGACAGTGGAGAGGGAGATGGGAACTAGATAATTCCCAATGGTGATAGCAACCAAATTATTGTGAATTTTATACATAATGGATAACCTATAATAATTGTCAATACTCCGCATATATAGTCTGCGTAGATTACGTAATGCACCAAATATTTACCAATCTTTGGTACCGTGTATGGTCATGGAGACTTGTACTCTCTAGCTATTGAACTAGCTTTTATACCGACGCAGTAGAGTGTACGCCTCCAGGTAATGGAGGATCAGGCGATCGTCTTCCCCTGCCAAACCCCTCACGGGGATGTAAACTTGTTGCGACATATTAAAAATATGAATAGTTAAAGGCAAACAATAAGAAAATAATGAAAAATAAGTTGGGTTGTAAGTTTATTAGGAGCTAGGCACACTTTTATGCATACGGGATTACAAATTGTCAATACGCCGGATATCTAAGCCGTTACCCACCGGGGTGCTCTTTAACTTGATCTATCAGTGTTTGGGTATGGGGCGACCATATATCGGACCCATATTCCAGCTTGTGTCTCACTAGAGTCTGGTAAGACATGTACTTAAGGGGTTCGGATTTGACCTTGATGTTTTAACGTAGAAACCGTAATGTTTTTCTAGCTTTCTTTGTTGACCTATTTATGTGAGCGTCCCACGACATGCTATTTAAGATATCCACGCCAAGGTATTTAGCTGATATAAGTGCCTCAAGAAGGATTCCACGGAGATTATATTGACTGGGAATGTAACGTTTCCTTCTAGTGACGTTGTTAGAAGCGCATTTGGAGGGGTTAAGGTCCATGTCCCACTCCAACGTCAGCGATAGATATACTGCAGCATCACCTACAAAGATACGGACTATGGAATTGATATTTTGTGGGAAGTCGTTTATATAGCTAGGAATATAACAAGGGTCTAAATACGGATCCCTGTGGAACTCTCACGAGACACAGTGATGACTTCTGAACCGATACCATTAAGGATGTACAAATGACTGGAGTCTGTTATATAGAAATATCTTAATCCACCTTAATGTTTGACCTCTGCCTAGTCATGCATGTTTAGTAGTACATTCTCAGGCGCGTAGCTGGGACTAAAATGTGGATACGCACCGGCGCTAGGGGGGTCCGGGGGCATGCTCCCCCGAATTTTGTTTTTTGCTATACAGCCGTAGGTGAGTTTTAGAGTGTATTTCACAACTTATATGTACACAAAATACTGCTGGAAATAGTTTAAATTAATGGGTTTTGCGAGATTTTTTTACAATGAAAACCAACACCAAGTGACTTTAACCAAGATGTGTTATTACAAGTAGAGACATGGTACGGGCATGGGGGTGACACAAAATAGTTAGAGCACTGTTTTCAGCCTGTACGATCGATAATCCTCTCGCTAAATCTCGGGAATTATCTCTTCGTACAGACTGACGTACAGCGCTCTAACTATTACTTAGACACGAAACACAAAGGCAAGGCGCCGCTCCTTCCGTCTAGCGAAGACATCGATAACCATGTCAGTGTTTATCTCTTTGTCCCTGTGAATGTTCATCAGTACTAGGCACGACAATCTGCCTGTTGTCATGGTTGACCGAAGGTACGTTTTCAAGTGGCGCATGCTGCTGAACGAGCTTTCTGCGGTGGCAGTTGAAACAGGCATCGCCAGCAAAATATGCAGACATGTTGAAACGTTGGGGTACAGCTCCCTAGGCGTGATGATCGACGAAAGGTAAGTACATGTTTCTCTTCCAGTAGTCAGAAACGGTATATGCCGGAGCATTTTGACGATGTTGCTGACGCCGATTATTCGGGGCTCTAGGTCGTGATGGTTGCACATCAACAGCCTCTGCCATTTCAACAGCCTTCGCGTTCAGGCCATCCCACACAGCTGGATCATTTCGCTCATCCGTAACTTGGCGAGTGATGACGTTAGCTTCTTTGACAGCTTCAATAAGGTCACATGACTTGTTTTGTAACATTTTGGACAGTGGCATTAATCCCGAGAGCACATGTTCTATAGCTACAAGACACAGATGAACCCGAACTGCATGATGGCTATTCTGTATGCACCGGCTTGCTATCGCCATAGTGTAGACAAGGTCAGCCAGTGCCTCCACGACCGTTATGTATGAAGACTGGAAGGTGTTCAGCGCGTCGCTCTTGCTGCCCATCTTGTTTCGCACAGGGATTGTAATTTTGTTCTATGCTCCATGGCAATTTTACTTCCGGCATCATTCGCTAGCGTTTCCTTGTATCGCAATAGTCGCGGAATAATTAAAGGAAAAGCAATTTTTGAACTGTGTTCATCATATTCCTGGCCAACGGCTCTTCCGACGCATGTACTATAGCTAAATTTAAGCAATGCGCTTTGCAATGAGTGTACACTGGGCAGCGACTGTCTAATTCGTGCTTGTACCCAGGAATTCCCGGACATGTTCGAAGCGCCATCATATCCCTGGCCCCTCATTTATCTACGTCTACGCCTGCAAGTCTCAAGTTCTTCAGAAATGCATCGGAAAGTGATTCACCAGTCGTGGCGTCGCATTCGGCGAACGTAATGAAATCTTCACGTACGGCTAGTGTATCGTAGTCGAAATATCGCAAACAGAGCCATCTGCTCAATTGTGGAAGAGTCGGTGGCCTCGTCTGCTATGAAGCCAAAGAATGGGACACTGTTACACTTTTTTACAATAGATGATTTGATTTGTTCACCACAGATATCGATCAGTTCGTTCTGGATTTCGGGCGAAGTATATTTGGTTTTTGGGTCCCCAGTTTCCAAGTGATCACGTAGGACTGTGTTATATTTCGATTGATATTCTAGTAAAGCTATGAAGTTGCTATCTTTGTCGTCGTGACCTCGTAAGGCAACGTTTTGCTTTCCACACAGTACGATCGTGTCTACAATAGCTTTGAGAATTTTGCTATTTTTTTCCACTAGCGTGTTGTATGATGTGGAGATTGAATTCATGATATCCTTTTTGTCACTCGTCATTACATATTTGAAGTTTTCCGCAGCCTCCGTAGAGCTGATATGCATATCACTCTTTCCGTGGTTAGCAATCATTTTGCCGAGGTTGCTGGGGTCGGTCGCTGCTACCGATACGAAGGCTTTCTTCTCTACATGT
This sequence comes from Archivesica marissinica, assembly GCA_014843695.1. Lineage (NCBI taxonomy): Eukaryota > Metazoa > Mollusca > Bivalvia > Venerida > Vesicomyidae > Archivesica > Archivesica marissinica. The sequence continues at coordinate 46,385,758 of CM026401.1, read as the reverse complement.
GCGAAAATGTGACAGGGGGCGCAGTATACTCCTCCGGCAGACTTCGAGACTGGAATACCGTAACCACGTGTTGCTTTTGGACGGCTCTAGATATCGAACAGTCGTGTCACATAATTGTAGATATATGTTATAACTGTTGAAGATAATAAACATTTGACCCCTCACGCCCCTTAGGCTTCATTTTTTATTGGATTTTTCACATTTTCATTTTTCCGACCTGTCAACATTTACGTAGGCACGTGCGTACGCCCAGCTACGCGCCTGATTCTCGTGGTTGACCTATCGAAATACTTATTGAGATCTAATAGGATAAGATCTACGTCTTGCTTGTTGTAGAATGGGGAAACCACATGTCATTGACTAGCATTACTAATTGGGTCACGTTACTACGGAATAGGAAACAATATGTTATAAAACAGAACACACGTCAATGAGATAGACCTATAGTTGGCGGGATCTAACATTGCCACATTTTTTGTTAATGGGAGAAACATTCTGATTTCCACTCTGATGACAGGTGCACCTTCATTAAGGGAGTTTTGGATTCTTGGTCACTTTTGTCCGATGAAATCATTAATGTTTCGTTATTAATTAAGGGATGTTGAATCTTAATTCGTTTTTCCAAAAAATATTCAAAGCTATGAAGGCATATCTTTGCAGAAGTGTTTTGTTAGTGTGTGTGTTTTACGTTGCTACCGGTTACCCATATGAGCGACGCCTCCTGAAGAGATTAGTCATTTTAGATTTTGGAGGATAGTGCAATGATACAGAAAGAGACCCATTACAGAGTCTCCTCTGGTTCTTTTACGTGCACGGTGTAAAGCACCGACACGAGACCTCGGTTTAACGTCCCATCTGAAAGACTTAATTTTATTAGGGTCAGACGGTGGATCGAACCTGCGATCCCTGGATTACCAGGCCAGTGTGTTAAAAGTGACGCATAATGTTTAATATACCGATTTATACCAAACCGGAAATACATGTTCCAGTAAACGCCACAGAATTAATTTCGGCTTCTATTTCCGCTTCCATTAATGCGAAACAGGAAGCGTGTGTAGCTAAACAAAAATCAATTTTTGGAGTTTTCTTTCGCGATCCAAATTAAAATGGCAGAAATTGCAGAAGATTCTCGTGAAGAGCATGTGATGCTTGCTAAGTTGGGCGAACAAGCTGAACGATTTGAAGATATGGCGAAACATATGCGTCTAGTGACAGAAACATTGGGAGTAGAAGGTGCACAGGAATTGTCAACAGAGGAGAGGAATTTGTTGTCGGTTGCCTACAAGAATGTTGTTGGTTCTAGGCGTTCATCGTGGAGAATGTTCACAATGATAGAAGCTAAGGAGAAGGATGGCACCTCGTCAAAAGCTGGACTTACACAGAAATTCCGTAAAACTGTAGAAAACGAATTGGACGCGATATGTGATGAGGTAATTGAACTTTTGGAAAAATATTTGATCCCTACAGCCACATCAGATGAAAGCAAAGTCTTCTATTTGAAAATGAAAGGGGATTATCACAGATACAGGGCCGAGTATACGCCGGAAGATATGAAACGAAAGGTTCAAGGTCAAGCAGAAGAGGCCTATAATGCTGCAATGGCTACAGCGAAGGCGAATATGAATACAACTCATCCAAATAGACTTGGCTTAGCTTTGAATTTCTCCGTTTTTTATTATGAAATTATGAATGCCCCAGATAAAGCATGTCATATGGCAAAGGAGGCTTTTGATGATGCTATTGCGGAATTGGACAATTTAGGACCAGATTGTTATAAAGACAGTACATTGATAATGCAGCTGCTGCGTGACAACTTGACTCTCTGGACATCGGATGCGCAACAGGATGAAGTTGAGAATTGAAATGGCTCCACCTAGCTTAGGCATTCTAAGACACTCGTACTCTTCTTGGACAATACTATATTTGTCTCCTACACCTACATCATTGGAACAACAAATATGTATATGTTTAGTTATTACAATGCGAAGGACATAAACGGGTTATACTTCAGTACAATAACTTAACTTTCAATATTGTGAACGTAGTCAATTATTAAGATTGCAAATAAGTTAAGCTGAATAATCATGTACTTGTTCATCTTTGGGTACAGCCGCATTTGCAACCAAAGTAAGCAGATCTAATGTAATAATGTGCAAGACATTATACTCGTGAATTCCAATATTTAACATCCGTCTGTCGAACTAGTGACATATTGTGATCAAATTTATGAGTAGCCTAGTACACAAGTTTTATCTTCAATTATAAAATGCACCATATAATGCTACTTGTTTTTTGGAAATCGTGATTTTGTGGCTATGTTATTACTGGTCGGGTATACTATAGCGTACCTTCGCTGTGGAGAGAATGATGTAGTTTGACATGTAGACTGTACTAAGGGTTATAAAAGAAAAATCCTTCTACACATCTCTTGACATGATGAGAAATATCAAATATTTATAAGACTTATTTTTGGCTTCAATGTATATGAACAAATTTGTTAATGGCGATAATGCCAAATTCACACCGTAACTTTTACGAGGTAGAGCATTGTGTGGCATTTAGAAAAACATGGTGGATCCTGGAGATAGCCATTTTGAAGCTGGTGGATCCTGGAGATAGCCATTTTGAAGCTAGTTACTCGTGTAGCCTATATTGTTATTAATTGTTCTAATACCAGTTGTTAAATCTTATATTGTGTAATGTCTTAAATCTTATATTGTGTAATGTCTCGGTATGGATAATACATGGTACATGACATTTAAAACAATTTCATTTTTTTTTCTCGAGGAATAAAACTATAACTTTTAAACAACACTAAATTATTTTTATGTGATTTTTAATCATCAACTCGAAAGTGATTTGTTTTACAATATCTTTTGGAACAGATTGTCTTGTGCGTTAATGATATTTCTCTCTATACATATATATGGTTTTACTCTGTCAAACTACTGATCATTCACACCATAATCAGTTAATAGAGGTATGCTGCTTATCCTTGTAAATGTCTGTTCTTAGCTGACCTGTAGAATGCTTTATTTTTTCACACAGTCTTTTAGAAATTGGGGGAAAGTTGCCAAACATCAACAAATGTGTGAACGACCGAAACAAAATGTCAAGAAATGTAATTCAGAACTTGATCTTCTGCATTTATTCATGACAATAAAACATCATCCTGTGAATGTTGGTGGTGTCCAGTGTCAGATTTGGAATCGAGGGGTCACAGTACGTTTGTAACTTTGTAGTGTCTTCGAGCAAGACACCTTACACTCGTTGCTTAGGTCGGCTAAACATGCCGTTGATGAAAGTAGATGTAAATGGAATATTCAATAATTATGTTATCTTGTCTTGAAAATCAAAATAGTTCTTGTGATCTACATTATTTCTACACATCAACTCTGTTAAATAAATTGATGCACTGGTAAGATTGAAACGACCAACAATGAATGTGTTTTATATTGTTGTCGTCTCATAACTCTGATTTTGTCTTTGAAAAGCATTTCGGCACACCATGTGCAACACATTTTGTTGGTGTAGGCATCAGGTGTTGGGATTTCGTCTACTTACCGGTTTGTCTTACCGAGTGGTTTTGTCGTATTTTTGTCAAATGCAATTACCTCCATTGTGCAATTACATAGTGGTGATGTGTTTGTAGTAACAATGAATTGTCGCAATGAACTTGATTGGTCTAGTCATTTACATTGTACCTGTACCTAGGTATTTGTTTTCGGGAAATAATTTAATTAAATTTACTGAAGAATCAATATGCTTGTATCATTTTGGTGAATCGAGGGAAACCACTCTGAAACAATATTGGAATTTCGATATATGCCTGACACCCAGGTCGATAGTTAGGAAAATATTGACGGGCCGGTTCAAATTTTGTTGGACCTATCTTGTTGTGGCAATCCGGCAATTTCGGGAAGCCTGCATACTGTATTAAAGCAAGTGTTAGTTTTTACAACTTGTGTTCCATTTAATGCTTGGCTTAATGAACAATATTCACCTTTTTATTCTTTAGAATTCTTTTTATAAAAGATCCTATTATTATTAGAACATAACTAGTAAGCTAAGGGATGTTTTGTACACTTTTTTTATTGTACTGTATATTCGTAAATTGTTTAAACGTGTTAAGTTTGTCCGTTTTCTTCAATGTGATCTTGTTTATTGTAAGTGAGAAGAGAAAATAACAACTGGCAAAACAGTGGTAATGTTTTCAGAAATAAATGGAACAGTTGATGGAATTCTGTGAATTCTTTTTTTTGTAATGGTACCGGTTCAGGCTGAATTTGAAATGTTCTCTAATTGTGAAATTTACTTGGTAATATTACTAATTGATGTAGTTATTGGGATATATGCATGGTAAGCATTTCCATCAGGCTCCAAATCTTGTCAACTTTTGGAAGAAAGATTATATTTTCTGTTTGGAACATTGCTGAACATTCTAGTTATCACATAATACATATATACAATGTATATTACTATATATATAACGCAAACAAAAATCGCAGCGTGTTATGATCCTGTAAGAAGAACAAACTGATGCTAATATGTGTAAATGCATGCGCATGACCATTTGGTCCATCCACATACATGTTGTACATGTACGTGTCTAATTTTAATTCTTTAAATTGTAAGGGTTGTGTTTTTTTAAGTTTAATCGTTTTGTTAGATAAACATTGCCACATTGTGCAGAAACATTACAAGTCTTATTGTGAGGTGTATGGTCGAGTTAACATTACTCGAATAATAATTGTTGAAATCTGAAATGACTATAAAATACAACACGGTTTGTGTGTTCTTTTTGCAATACACCTCATTTATGGTATTTAAAGTGATACCATATTGACACTATATCGTACTAAAGGATGTTGTTTTGGCATATAGAAAAAAAACACCATCGTATATGCAAATTGTTTAGTGTTTGTACACAATGTTTAATGCGCATGCATCATGACACACTTGAAGGCTTGGATGTTTGTTCCAATAGCCAATAGAGGTTGATGCATTTAGAATGTATGCACAGGGTGTGGCGAAACAGCTCGTGGAAAGTCATAATTTCAGTTTGTTGTATTGCAAAAAAAAAAAATTTACGGACTGAAAATAATTATTCAAATTATATATATATAATAACATTTGGAAGCATGTGTAGTAGCGTTGTTAAATGTAGTTTAAAATAAACGTTTATATTTTTATTCCATACGATATAGTGTCGCTATTAATAGAATAGAACAATTCGAAACTGCACTGAAATCAGATATGCACATTGTTGCTTTGTTATTCTTTTTAATAGCGTTATTGTTTGTAATCATTTTCCAAATGGGCCCATGTCTATTTGTAAACCATTAAATATAAAACAATTTAATGCTTTAATTCTATGACAAAAGAATAAATGATAAAAAAATTTCATTGTCTTTTGGAAGTACAATACTTGTGGTTGAAGATTGTAACTGATCACTCGTCGTTGCATGATCATAAATGATAAGAGCCGATAAGAACATCTGGATACTTGGTTTGCTGCATCTCTGTTTCCCACACATCTGGAATTTCATTTTGTTTGCTCCCAGCCGTGACATGGAAATGTTCCTGAATTTGCACATAGCGTATTTGGCAATCCAGACATGTCTCCAAAAAAACTTGTGATCCTACGATTACAAATCTTTCTTCTGTGAGCCTTGAGCTCAAGACAGCTACACTTAGTTTTGTCGGTCCGTGAGCCTTCTAGCGCGATATACAAATGTGCTAGTTAGGTTTGTGAGCCTTCTAGCGCGATATACAAATGTGCTAGTTAGGTTTGTGAGACTCTAGATCCAGGGAGTAATAGTGAAGAGTTTTGTCCATTTCCATTGATAGTATATAGATACGTCTCGTCGATAAGTCTTGTAGACGCATTAAAGTGTAACTTTTCATCTGGTTTATATAACTTGTAAGCTATTCAGGATGAGTGTTTGGTGCATCCGTTCATCAATCATCACGCATCTTTGGCCTCCCATCGGTGCTCGTTCATTGGGAGACATTGGTCGGTTATTGCCCCCAGAGAGGAGGATGTGTCATTGTTATCCTCTGTGCTTCATCATTGTTTACTTTGCACTGCGTGCTAACAATATTCACCCATTTTCTCATCACATAATTATTTAATCTCAACTTGTACTACAGTATATCCAATGTGCAATGGATACTGCAAAAACTACCCCAATATATGTTTTGGGATAAATCAGATTTTATCTGCCAAGGGAGGTAATAGAATGCAGTCTCTTATTGAAATGAAACTTCAATTCTTGGCAAGTCGTGATAGAGCGTTCGCTTCATGTGCGAAAGTCCAGGAGTGGCCCACCCCGCTGGAGCCATTACGATTGTGCCCTTGGACAATGCATTTAAATGATGTAACTTACAGTACACAAATATGGCCGCATCGGATGCTACCTGCTTCTACAATGTTTTGACATGGTCAATCTTATTCATTTCGGACAACATGGAAGAACGGACCTACATGGTCGTTTACTTCAAATCACTTGCCCCTTGCTGCTGATTGTTCGAATCACACTGGCCGTCTCAAATTATTTCATGTATGAGGAATCCATGTGGAAGGTCGGTGGTTCTACCTGGATGCCTACCCACGCGTGAAATACTGCTTGATGGGACAGCTGGGGTTGGTGTGACGTTATGTTTAACTCCAAAAACAAAAGTAAAATATCCTACGAAAATATGTAGTACTGTTGATGACATTTGGTTACCAATTGGCCTAACCCAAGGATAGACGAATTTGGTTCAAACCACAGGGATTCGGCACGTTTGGTGCCAAATCCCTAAGTACTTAAATATATATACTAGTACCCCCAAACGTGCTGAATCCCTGTGGTTCAAACATTGAAAATGGGGTCGCTAAAAACCCAGCTAAAGGACGTCATAAGCGCCTAAAATTACAGATTTAATTACGTCATTAATGTCACGACGTTTCAAAGGTTTTTTTCCAAAACATCTGTTTGTGTCGCTGAACAAGATGTCCCAACTTTCTCAATTGGTATCTTATAAGAGTTGAAATGTCCATGATTTGTGTTTTAGATATTGTGGTATACAGTCAAACCTGTATTAAGCAGCCAGCCAAGGGAATTACATAAAGTGGCTGCTTAATAGAGGTCAAATGTATAACAAAACAACATTTTGGGAATCTGGAAACTGGCTGCTTAATGGAGGTAGCTAACCACTAACACAGATTTGACTGTAGACCAGATATTTTGACTTCTGTATGACCAGGCATATTTTGTCTACGTCAGTGTGAAGATGATTCATTTTCGCAACAAACCACCGAGTCATGATGTATTCAAGAGTATACCGTGCTCACCACTGCAATGCCACACTATCTCTAGAACAATCCGATTAATTTCCTAAACACACGCCAGCAAGCCGTGTTAGTACGTACTACAATCAATTTAGCTGTACATAGTAGTTAGTAACTGCCATACAACACTTGGTACTTAAAGTTCCTAAAGGTGTAGTTCTTCAAACACAGATTGATCTGTAGTCCAGTGCTAACACGCTGGACTGGTAATCCAGGGATCGCAGGTTCGACCCCCGTCTGACTCGAATAATATTAACAGTCTCAGATGGGACGTTAAACCGAGGTCTCTTGTCGGTGCTTTACACCGTGCACGTAAAAGAACCAGAGGAAACTCTGGAATGGGTCTCTGTCTGTATCATGCACTATCCTCTAAAATGACTAATCTCTTCAGGAGGCGTCACTCATATGGGTAACTGGTAGCGACGATAAATAAACGCACACACACCATCATCACGAGTGTAAGTGTCGTTTAATAAATAACGTTGCTACTTTCATTTTGGCGACACATGCCACTAAATTGTCATGACGTCACTAGGTGTTATAACAGGTGTGTGTATATAAGCAATTATGAGATGGCGTTATTACGCGGTGGCGACTTTAAATAAAACTACATCGTTCGTTCGTTATTACACTGAAAACAAGTTATGTGATAAAGCTATATGTAAATTGATTCTAGTGTCAACTTTAATAAAAACATCATTTTAAATTTATAAAGTTAATGATTTTGTAAATAAATATTCTTAAATTTACAAAGTTAATGATTTTGTAAATAAATATTCTTAAATGAGAATGATTTACATGTGGCGTCCGTGGTCCAATGGTAGAGCGTCGGATTTGGAATCAAACGGTCCGGGTTCGATACTCATTCAGGCCACGTATGTAGTGTCATTGAGAAGGCACCTCACACACATTTCTTAGTACTGGTTAACCGCTATGGTCGGCTAAGCATGCCCAGGAAAACATGTCTAGGTCACCGCAAGGGGTTTGACATTAATGGAACATACATACATGTATACAAATAATTTCACCAAAAAAAGCCAGTTATGTGGTTGGGCAGCTCTTCAAAATGTTAGTGAATAAGTCACGTTTGAAAATGGAAGTAGCGAGTTCTACTCAAGCGCTCCTTAGACTATATCAAAGGTACAGCACATTCATAAAACGCACATTGGTGCTTTAATGGCTGTTGTCGGCACCCTATACAACAACGTATAACGTAATGTATTTCCTGTGGAATGGAGATACAATCGAGTGAAGTGACTGTAATGGGTGTCATATGCACACGGTAGAATGGAATGTATTTGCCGTGAATAGGTGATCTAGTGAAACGCGGTTCGTAGTTAATTCAATCAATGTTTGTTTTTAATGTCGTTCAACTGTTCACAGAATTTGTTTTATCGAGTTGCATTGGGTGAGGTGTTACATAACACGGTATTCATGGTCACGCATTCGTTTCTTTGACTTTGTTATACACTTTGAGGGTTGCATGGTTACAAACTGTTGCGAGGGAGGGGGGTGGGGGACTATCCAGACTCTCGTCTGTCGTCCGTCATTGGCTACTCATGAACCAAGGCTGGCCATGTTTGGTATATTGCCTCCGCAGCCGAGTGGTTACGGTCGTCGTCTTCAACTCACTTGGCCCTCACTGCCCGCTTGTAGGTTCGAATCCCACGTAGGTGTAGACATTCATTCATGTGCGTATGCTATCCTGCTGGCTTGCGGGAGGTCGGTGGTTCTACCCGGGTGCCTGCAATAATGCTTGTATGGTGTCATCTGGGGGTCTTTCTCCATCATTAACAGATGGTAAACTGCCGGTGCGACTTTAACCCCCAAAGCAATGGGGGGGGGGATGTCGCCACATGGAAATATTGAAAGCCTGTATCGTTGCAGCTGCATTCTGGGGCATTTTAAATAATATATTAACGCGAAATAAGGAACATTATGTGTACATTTCTGAAAAAATCTTTATTCTGGACGAATGGGAATTTATGTGATAAGAATTACTGCTATGTATTCGTATTACAGGTATTAAAATTGTCCAATTGTTTTCAGGGAACTAGTTCCAAGCTTTCACTGGTGTGCACATAGAAATATAGACTTGAGCTGGAACCCACACATGGCCAGGTCAATCTATTTATAGTTGAAATTCTGCAGCAATAATTGGTTCCCATATGATTCGCGAATGTTCCAGCAAGGATGTGGTATATACTATTATGTTGGACATGGTTTCGTGTTATTGTACACACGTTTGCATTTAATTACTAAATTATGCACTTTATAATGTATATACATTCACTCAATACACTATCCGAGTGTGTATTATGCAGAGTGAGTTTTCAGTCGTCCTATTACATATTTATATGTAATACTTTTTCTTGTTCAATTAAAAAGTAATGAAATATCGACTGATTTTCATATTCGATAGTTAATTGTTTATCATACGCCGCAGTGTGTGTGTGTATGAATTGTAAAACACTGCTTTCATTGATAGTGGTCTAGACTGATATTTCTCCTGTCGTTTACTGGGGGAAAAAAAAAATCAAAAATCAATTTCTGAGCATTGGTTAGAGCACTATAGTCTAGAAACGGATAACGGCGCTGTGTCGTGCTATCTAAGTATGTATCATACGCTCACATTGGCGACAGATAGAACCCGTCCTTCTTTTGCCTAATATGGCAAGCTGTGCTTTTAATGTCCCTCCGTTTATGCGTTAACGTTCAGTCTGTGCAATTAGCAGGTGCGTATCCAGGCATACAGAAGTACACCAATGCGTATAATTTAGTCGGCAAACGTGAACAGATAAAGTCCCAAATGTGTAATAAAAACTGATTGTTGATGGGGGGGGGGGGGTGGAGGGACAAATTTCAAGCGATTTATCAATACAGTCTGTGTGTAGGCCTAAATGACGTCTGACGTCACGTGCTAAGCACTGTTTTATTGCCGTATTTTCCTTCTCTGCGTATACAGACACTACCAAACCATGTAAGAATTAGATATAACGGCACAATCGCTAAATTATTGACACGTCTGAGCAGAGACTTAGATCTTCGTGAAATCGGTAGCTGTCGTATATTAGATTTAATTGAACAACTAATCCACTGTTGGCGGTTACGCGGTTACAAAACAGAACTATTTGCCGAACACCTGCAAGTAAGCCAATAATTTGACCACAATAATCCGGGATTTGTGTTTGCGGAAATTGGAGAATTATGTTTTCCTGCTTGCCAGCCGTGAGTCGAGTAATCAATCAAACACACGCGTATACATTATATCCATTCCGAGAAACAGCTGCTAATTAGTTATCGATGCTAATGTGCTTTTTTCAGTTCCATATGAGCGACTCCTCCTGAAGAGATTAGTCGTTTTAGATTTTGGAAGATAGTGCATGATACAGAGAGAGAGACCCATTCCAGAGTCCCATTTGGTTCTGTTACGTGCACGGCGTATATGCACCAACACGAGACCTCGTTTTAACGTCCCATCTGAAAAACTTAATTTTATAAGGGTCAGACGGGGGATCGAACCTGCGATCCTTGGATTATCAGTCCAGCGTGTTACCACTGGACTACTTATCCGTCTGTTGGGATTAGATTAGTCTCTTATAATTCTTTTATAATGAATGGTGTTGTACTTTGCCATGATAATTTTATATTTTTCCTCCAAATATTTGCCACATAATCCGAGTATTTTAACTAATAAACATATGTTCGCATACGACTTTTGCTGACATAGCAACATAATGTGAATCACCAAAGTGTGAAAAAGCGCGTGTATCATGAATAACAACATTTATGGTACAGAATTACCGTTATATCTCATTTATTGTGCCAGTACATATTTATTTTGTAAACTAATCTGATTTATTATCTTTGAACGATAGTATCTCGAACTTTTTGTTTTTAGCTACGAGGAGTAGCCCGTTTATTTTTTTTTGGATAATATAATTAACATAACACTATAGATTACATTTATTTTACACTAATTTATAGATACTACATACTAATATAGTATATACACAAATGTATTTATTAATTTATATGTATAGGATATAAGCCGAAAACGATTCAATAAGTAAACATATTGGACTGTGAGCCACGTAGCGCCGAAGACAGTACCAATATTTTACAAATTGGATCCGTTTGAGGCTTATATCTTAATTAAAACACACACACTTATACAACACTATCATACTAATTATAATTGTTAATTTCGTACGTGTACGCGTAGGATTCAATATAATACTCTTTTGACAGCTATCCAATATTATTAAGAATGGACTGCAAGTACAAAGGTATGACGTCACGACAGTGTTTTAAATAGAGAGAAGGAATTAGTAGCACGAACTTACTGTAGACTCCAATAATAAACACACATCAATTCAGGAGCGTAGCTGACCGTTATATGAAATACTACTTTCACTGTTTGAATTAGTGCGGAAGAATTTGTAGTAGCAATGCTATTTATTCCTATAAGGGCTTTTGGGTTTTTTTTACTATGCAATGTCGCTTTAAGACCAATAGACGTCTATTGGTCTTAAAGCGACATTGCATCGTAAAAACAACCCAAAAGCCCTTCTCGGAATAAATAGCATTGTCAAAGTCGGTTATGTTGAATTCTCCGGTTATCTCGAAGTCAGGACCAAAGTCCTGTTTCAGACACTATCATTTTATATATAGAATTTCGTTAAGTCAAACCTCGGTTATGTCGAAGTATTTTGTTCTGTCTGACGGAAGTCGACATAACGGATGTATACTGTATAGTATGGTTGAATTTATACAATTATTCAGCATTTTTCTCCTTCCATTAATAATTGGTAGTATTTATACAGACGTCATCATGGCTCTCTCTCTCTCTCTCTCTCTCTCTCTCTCTCTCTCTCTCTCCCTGTCAATTACTACTAATTTCCTAAATGTATTGTATTTGTTTATATAGGTATGTATACCTGTAACATGTTTTATGATGTCTTCGCCATATTTCTATTGTTGTAAATGGCCAAAGGCAATTTAGTTGCTGATTATGCCAATACATTTGAAACTTGGTGATATCCACCTGGCATGTAATGGAACCAGGAATGCTTCAGGAATGAAAGACATTAGTGAGTTACTGCCCCTGAATACTCATGAAAGTAGATTGGTCCTCTTAATTGGCTTCCTCTGTTTTTATCGTTGTTTCCTTTGCACCACATGCTATCTGTTTTCATTAGTGTTCTTATCATATAATTATGGGTCCATGCTGCTTCCAATTCAGTAGTGGGGCGACCATCCCCTACCCAGCGGGTCCTCAGGTGGCGGATAGGGGAACGGCCCTCAGATATGGGGGTTAGCTGTGAATCAAATAAGCAGTCCCGGACCATATGGCGGTGTACCTACCAGGACGGGGCAGGATAGCACATGGCAAAGCTACTCCTATTAAATACTCCAACGGGTGCATCAGGCGAATATATGGACCGCCTTAAAAGTCCTAGCCTAAGGGTGAGGTAACCCCAACAGAAACCTCGAATGCTGAAGCCGGAAGTACTGGGCCGCACGGCGCATTCTAATAAACCACGGTACTACGCATAAACGTAAAATGAATCACAATGACAGAAATAGTAAACCGAGATGGTGCTGGACCTGTGAAGACCCGCCAGGCAGGTACAGTGCCGGGTTCCATACCTCGAAGGAACCCATCCTTAGCTACTGGAGGTCACCCTAAGCCGTCCTGTGGAGCCAGGGGACGGCGAAGGACAGCTACTGGCCGAAACGTGAAGCAGAAACCTATTGTGCTCATGCAGTGGAATGCTGAAGGAGTCTTTAACAAACAGACTGAACTGGAGCAAGTACTACAGGACAAAGAGGTAAGTGTTTGCTGCATACAGGAAACACACCTGAACAAAGACAACACGTTCAAAGTACGAGGCTACCAGTGCCTCCGAGCAGACCGACAAGACAGACACAAGGGTGGTGTGCTCACTCTAGTCCGGAACAACATCAATGCGAGCGAAGTGAAAACCTACCTTGAAGGAGCGGAATACCAGGAGTTCAAGATCAAGACCAAATCAACTGAGTTGAACCTCGTCAACTATTACTGCCCAAATGACAAAACCCTTGCCCTTGACACTATTGAAGCTTCAAACAGTCGATACATGGTTGTTGGTGACTTCAATAGTCATTCCCAGAGTTGGGGATATGCACAGTCTGATAGGCGTGGGGATGGAGTGGAGGACTGGCAGGATGAGCACAACTTGATTCTTGTCAACCAGCCCTATGATGTACCAACCTTCTACTCTAGGCGATGGCACACTACTACCTCTCCAGATCTAGCATTCTGCACAGGACATCCAGAAAGGTACAGTTAGAGAAGTTGGCGATCAACTTGGTGGAAGTGACCACAAACCAGTGTTCCTCACACTCAGCAGTAAAGTGATACAGACAGACCATCCCTACCCTAGATGGAACTACAAGAAAGCCAAGTGGAGTCTCTTTGCTATTCGGTCCAATTCCCTTACTCGCGGCATACAGGTACAAGGAAGATATGTTAACAACGTGGTGAAAGAGTTCAACAGCTGCATACTCAAAGCTGCCCATGAAACCATCCCTAGAGGTGCAAGAAGAGAATACAAGCCCTACTGGACCAATCAGTTGCAGACCCTCCAAGATGAACTTACTGAAGCAAGGAACAGGGCAGAAGAACAGCCATCACAAGAAAACCACGAACAATGTCAGAAAGCAAAGGCACAGTTTCAAAAATCTAAACTGGAAGCTACACGACGAAGTTGGAGGGAGAAAACTGCTGCCCTGAACCTTGAGAAGGACGGGAGGAAGTTGTGGAGGCTCACGAAACAGCTAAATGATGAAGAAAATAGCAGACAGAAAATCACGTTGGATGAGGATGGGAAACTGTTGACCGGCAAATAGACTGCAGACTGTCTCGCCAAAGCCTACCAGAAAGAGGGCAACATCAAAGTCACATGCCAACAGCAAAGAGAGGCACGGAAAGAACAGAAGGATAGAAGTAAAAGGCATACGGAAAAAGACTCCATGAAACTTCCACTTACATACCAGGATCTGTACACAGCGCTCAGACAACTGAAAAAGAGGAAGTCACCTGGACCAGATGGAATCTCCAATGAGATGCTAACTCATCTTGGATGCTCAGCCATGCTGAAACTTCTTGACATCTTCAATCTTAGCTGGGAAGAAGGCATAGTTCCGCAGATCTGGAAGGAAGCCAACATTATCCCAATCTACAAGAACGGCAAGGATAGAAAGAAAGCTTCCAGCTATCGCCCTATTAGTCTCACTAGCTGTGTGGCCAAGACAATGGAGAGGATAGTTAACAAGAGACTCATGTGGTACCTTGAGACAGAAAACCTCCTATCCAAGGAACAAGCAGGATTCCGACAGTTCAGATGCACAGAGGACCAGGCAACAGACCTCGCTCAGGAAGTTGAGGATGCATTCCAAGGCCAGAAGGTAGTTTTTGCAACCTGGATAGACCTCCAGAAGGTTTTTGACAAAGTCTGGACTGATGGGCTGCTGGTCAAGATGCAACGATGCGGAATTGCCGACAAGATGCTCCGATGGACCAAATCCTTCCTACACAATCGCAGAGCCAGAGTACTTGTTGACAACCAGAAGAGCAAGAAATTCCTCATCCGACATGGTGTTCCTCAAGGAGGAGTGATCTCGCCTATGCTGTTCCTCATCTTCATCGATGACTTGCTTGCAGAGCTGCCACCTGGTATCAAAGCAGCACTCTATGCTGACGACTTGGTCATGTGGTGTGTTGAAGAATATGCAACGACTGCAACATACAGAATGCAGATGGCCGCAGACAAGCTCACAGCATGGGCAGAAGACTGGTGCATCTCTATTAATAAGGAGAAGTCGTCAACCACACTCTTCACACTTTCCACCAAACAGAAAGCTGGAACCATCAAAGTCGGTGGAACTGCCTTGAAGACGGACAACGAGCCCACATACTTGGGGGTGACATTTGACAGACGGCAGACATGGAAGCCACATATCCAGAAAGCAGAGGCCAAAGCCAAGCGCAAGCTTGCAATCCTTCGGAAGCTTGCTGGCACCACATGGGGTGCCAATGATCACATCCTGAAGACTATATACCCAGGTGTGGTCAGGCCTCACCTGGAATATGGATCCACCGCCTGGACATCATCAGCCAAGACCAACCCACAGACACTCGACAAGGTTCAGAACAAGGCTCTCAGGCTGATCACAGGTGCAATGAAGAGCACTCCAATCAAGGCCATGGAGAAAATTACTTCCATCCAGCCACTGCAAGAACGTCGCGACACAAGAATTCGTCTACAGACAGAGAAGTTTCGATGTCAGGAAGAACAACCGATGAAGCAGAGAGTTGAGGCACTAACGAAGAATCGTCTAAAGCGAAGCAGTTTCATCCACCAGTCCAAGAAGCTTGCTCGAAAGCACGGGCAGAAGAACAGCCATCACAAGAAAACCATGAACAACTTCAGAAAGCAAAGGCACAGTTTCAAAAATCTAAACTGGAAGCTACACGACGAAGTTGGAGGGAGAAAACTGCTGCCCTGAACCTTGAGAAGGACGGGAGGAAGTTGTGGAGGCTCACGAAACAGCTAAATGATGAAGAAAATAGCAGACAGAAAATCACGTTGGATGAGGATGGGAAACTGTTGACCGGCAAAGAGACTGCAGACTGTCTCGCCAAAGCCTACCAGAAAGAGGGCAACATCAAAGTCACACGCCAACAGCAAAGAGAGGCACGGAAAGAACAGAAGGATAGAAGTAAAAGGCATACGGAACAAGACTCCATGAAACTTCCACTTACATACCAGGAACTGTACACAGCGCTCAGACAACTGAAAAAGAGGAAGTCACCTGGACCAGATGGAATCTCCAATGAGATGCTAACTCATCTTGGATGCTCAGCCATGCTGAAACTTCTTGACATCTTCAATCTTAGCTGGGAAGAAGGCATAGTTCCGCAGATCTGGAAGGAAGCCAACGTTATCCCAATCTACAAGAACGGCAAGGATAGAAAGAAAGCTTCCAGCTATCGCCCTATTAGTCTCACTAGCTGTGTGGTCAAGACAATGGAGACGATAGTTAACAAGAGACTCATGTGGTACCTTGAGACAGAAAACCTCCTATCCAAGGAACAAGCAGGATTCCGACAGTTCAGATGCACAGAGGACCAGGCAACATACCTCACTCAGGAAGTTGAGGATGCATTCCAAGGCCAGAAGGTAGTTTTTGCAACCTGGATAGACCTCCAGAAGGCTTTTGACAAAGTCTGGACTGATGGGCTGCTGGTCAAGATGCAACGATGCGGAATTGCCGACAAGATGCTCCGATGGACCAAATCCTTCCTACACAATCGCAGAACCAGAGTACTAGTTGACAACCAGAAGAGCAAGAAATTCCTCATCCGACACGGTGTTCCTCAAGGAGGAGTGATCTCGCCTACGCTGTTCCTCATCTTCATCGATGACTTGCTTGCAGAGCTCCCAAAAGGTATCAAAGCAGCACTCTATGCCGACGACTTGGTCATGTGGTGTGTTGAAGAACATGCAACGACTGCCACATACAGAATGCAGATGGCCGCAGACAAGCTCACAGTATGGGCAGAAGACTGGTGCATCTCTATTAATAAGGAGAAGTCGTCAACCACACTCTTCACACTTTCCACCAAACAGAAAGCTGGAACCATCAAAGTCGGTGGAACTGCCTTGAAGACGGACAACGAGCCAACATACTTTGGGGTGACATTTGACAGGTGACATTTGACAGACGGCAGACATGGAAGCCACATATCCAGAAA